>CM030176.1:4862900-4935400 GCA_017639675.1 Aplochiton taeniatus
GGTCACTAATGATCCGATGAGTTGGCATCATTAACATATTGTTTTGTTTTTTGTGTAATTACCTCAATACTCTTCACAGATATGGTGGCCAGTGTTCAACTTTTGGATACAATGTGACATTTGAAAACAACGAGCTTTCGATGGGTAAGTTTACAGTGTGTGTGGACGTGCACGTGAGTTCATATGAAAAAGTGAAAACATCGCAGACCCGTCATGCAGTCATTGTGTGATTTGAATTGTACCGGTTAAACTTGTGTGTCTGTGCGTTGTCACTCAGAACATCCCTTCCGTCTCCGCGAGATCTTCCTGAAAAGTGATGAGTGTCCAGACTGTCTGGTTGCTTATGAGACTATCACCTCTGGAGGAAACACCTACTCCAGTTTGATGTTCTTCAGTGAGTAAACTACATCCCCCAAAAGACGAAAAGTATAATTGTATTACTGCGGTTTAAAAGGGTTTCATTATTATTATCAGAACTGTATTGATTTGGATGTAACAAATGGAGCAATTGAATCTTAAGTTAAAGAAATGGCTTTATATTAAAGAGATTGGTCGGCTGGTGTGAGGGTAAGTTAGTGCTGCAAAGATAATCTATTATGGGCATCTACGTCCAATGTACCCTCTTTTAATCTATTTGATCTATTTCTGTGTCCCATCATTTTTCACTATCGGTTTCTTCTCTGCACATAGGTAAGAGAAAGACAGTCTCTCATGTTGAACTGAATACGTTCCGGTGGCAGGTGAAATGTCTGGATATGTCGTCACCGATAATGATGAAACAAGACAGAGGTGAGAATGATAATGCCATCGTCTTACCCGATGCATAAAATGTTTTTAGAATATAGAAGTATTCCGGGGATTTAAAAAAAAAAAAATGGCGCAAAACATTCAGCTACTTAATATGAATAATGTTATATTGTCTCCTTCTTTAATGTTAGAGTGTAGTATTTGTTGTGGATCTGAATCCATTTTCTTTGGCCCTGTAGAAATGTGCCCCGACCCTGACCCCAACCCTAGCTCCCCTTCCTTCCAGCTGGACGACATCAACGCTCTCCTGACTTCAAGGATGGGCCGGGGAGTCGCCACGGTGATGGACACCTTCTTTGAACTGTTTGTGAACTGATTGCAGACGTTTGAATAGGTTTGGTTTTTCATCAGCACGCATAGAAGGAGATCCTCAATTCAACTTGATTAATTTTTTTATGTTAAGAGTTAAGAGTTCAATGAAATAATTATATAAATGTGAATTAGTAAGTCCAATAAATAAGAAATTAATATGTAAATCTGCCTCTTGAAAAGTTTGTTATTAATACTGTATGGCTGTACAGTTTGGGTAGGACAGACCCTGTCACTAGTCCATAAGTGTGTAGAGAAAAGTGTAGAGAAAAACTGCAAGATATTTTTAAGATTGATAGCTTTTCAGTAGCAATGGCGATGTTTGAAATCAGTGTTACTGTACTTACTCTCCATGATCCACATATGCACAAATATGTGGTTATTTGAACATTTGACCATGGGCAGTGTTTTGACATCACAGAACTATTTTAACTGTTTCAATAGTCTAAATATTGATGGACAATCTATTTTTTAAATCGTATTATTCTCTAATAGTGGTCCTTTTTGCTCTGGTCCGCATGAAATGAAACTGCCAAATTATGCTTTTTTAGTAAGTTAATTGACTTTATTACAAAAGTTCAGATAATTAGTTAAGGGATGTTTTCTCTCCTTTGCATCTTTCCGAGCATCTCTGTGTTTCTGTTAAAGCTACTGAATACCAGCCCCCCCCACCCCCCATATCACCAAAATACATTTTTCTACTTAATGAGAAAAAATAGAGTGGATGTTTTCCTCCCTCTCTGGACACTCTCTGTCTGTATAGGGCACAATGCTATTTAGACTGTTTACAATCAAATCAGGAATTCATAGGTTACTGCAGGACAGGTTGTAATGACACTGAGAGAAACGGTAAGAGAGAGAGAGAGAACGGGAGGTTGAGTGATAGAGACAAAGAAAGAAAGAGAGTGAGGCAGGTGTGTGGGTGGGGAGGGGGGTGGGTGGGTGGACGGGGTTCGGGGACAACACTCAGGGTTTAAAGACTGGCAGTGTTAGAACATTGGTATCCACCATAGAGTGAGCACCAGAGAGAGACGTGAGGCCTGTGATTGCTGCTGTGGTTCTGGGTATTCTCTCTGTCGGCCAATCGGCTCCTCTCGATCAGACATGTGTCGATGTGATTGGACCAATCAAGACCCCAGGCCCAGACCATCATCTCATCATCATCATCATCATCTTCGTCCGCTTATCAGATCGGGTCGCGGAGGTAGTAGTTCCAGCAGAGAGCCCCATCCTTCCCTTTCCCGGGCCACATCCGCCAGCTCTGACTGGGGGATTCCAAGGCGCTCCTCGACCAGCATGGAGATATAATCCCTCCACCTGGTCCTTGGTCTGCCCCGTGGCCTCCGCCCAGCTGGACGTGCCTGGAACACCTCCCTAGGGAGGCGGCCAGGTGACATCCTAACTAGATGCCCAAACCACCTCAACTGGCTCCTTTCTACGCAAAGAAGCAGCGGATCTACTCCGAGTCCCTCCCGGATGACTGAACTTCTCACCCTATCTCTAAGGGAGAAGCCAGCCACCCGCCGGAGGAAACTAATTTCGGCCGCTTGTATCCGTGATCTCGTTCTTTCGGTCATGACCCATCCTTCGTGACCATAGGTGAGAGTAGGAACAAAGATAGACCGGAAGATTGAGAGCTTTGCCTTTTGGCTCAACTCTCTCTTCGTTACAACGGTGCGATACAGCGACTGCAATACCGCTCCCGCTGCTCCGATTCTCCGGCCCAACTCACGTTCCATTTTCCCATCACTCGAGAACAAAACCCCAAGATACTTAAACTCCTTCACTTGGGGTAAGGACTCATTCCCTACCTGGAGTAAACACTCCATCGGTTTCCTGCTGAGAACCATGGCCTCAGACTTGGAGGTGCTGATCTTCATCCCAGCCGCTTCACACTCGGCTGCAAACCGATCCAATGAGTGCTGAAGGTCGCAGGCTGATGGCCCCATCAATACCACATCATCCGCAAAAAGCAGTGACGTGATCCCAAGCTCACCAAGCTGCAGCCCTCCTCCCCCGCGGCTGCGCCTTGAAATCCTGTCCATGAATGTCACAAACAGAATCGGTGACAAAGCGCAGCCCTGTAGGAGACCAACCCTCACCGGAGACGAGTTTGACTTACTGCCGAGAACCCGGACACAGCTTTCGCTTTGGGAGTACAGAGATTGGATGGCCCTAAGTAGTGACCCCCTCACCCCATACTCCCGCAGCACCTCCCACAATAGCTCCCTGGGGACCCGGTCATACGCCTTCTCCAAATCCACAAAACACATGTAGACCGGATAGTCATACTCCCAGGCCCCCTCCAGAATCCTTGAGAGAGTAAAAAGTTGGTCCGTTGTTCCACGCCCTGGTCGGAAACCGCATTGTTCCTCTTCAATCCGAGGTTCGACTATCGTCCGGACCCTCCTTTCCAACACCCTAGAGTAAACTTTCCCGGGGAGGCTGAGTAATGTGATGCCCCTATAATTGGCACACACTCTCCGGTCCCCCTTTTTGAAGAGGGGAACCACCACCCCGGTCTGCCACTCCTTAGAGGGAGGCCCAGACCAGGTGAGTTCAAATATGATAGAAAATAATGAACAGTATTCGAGACTACATTTAACAGTGAGCTTATTCTTTCCGGCGGCCAATCGGCTCCTCTCGATCAGACATGTGACCCATCTAATTTTGACTCTCCATTTGAGTGTGTCCTCTTGATTATTGTCTCTCTGCAAATCCTTTTGGATCTGTCTATCTTCTCATCGAGCTTTGATTATATCGTATCGTACATTATGGTCCGTTTCAGATACAAGAGAAATGGATTAGGATTGCAGCCAGTGCTATGCATACTGTGATGAACATCGATTTTAGGTCATCCCAGAGCGACTGGATGAACATCACCTTTACACAAAATTCCACGCTGAACATCTATCAGATGTTTAAATTGTGAGCGCATAATTATACTGGGCCCTGTACTTCCAATAAATGAAGCGAAAGTAACATGAATGCTTTCACATTGTAACTTATGCATTTTTTTATTTCAAAATTCTATTTCCTTTTGTTGGTCAATTGCTAAAATTAAGTATTTTTAACAAAAGTTCTTCATAAAACAATGACAATTTCTCATTGGTTGGCTTTGTTAAACCTTACATGCTTTTTTTGTGCAGCTAAATCTTTGTTGGACTTTTTACAGGCATGGTACAGTGCATGAATCATGTATATGACACAGCCTATAACAATGGCACAAACCAAGCCAGTAAGTTTGAGTGGCTGAATATGTGGCTGAATGAGTATTGACACAAATTTTCACAAGCATAAGTATAAACATATTGACACAAACTATTATAAACGGGAGAAGTTACACAATCTTTCAACAATTTGGGCTTCTGTCTTACTTCAAAATGTGTGTGTGTTAGTGCCTGCCTGTCTGTCTGGCTGTGTGTGGTCATTTTTTGCTTTTGGTGTGTGTGCATGCAGACGTTTAAATGTGAATGTGTCGGCTGGTTCCTTAAGCATATTATCTTTGTGTGTGTGTGTGTGTGTGAGAGAGAGAGAGTGTGTATGCCGACTTGGTTCCATACACATATCATCTTTGTGTGTGTGTGTGTGTGTGTGTGTGTATGTGTGTGTGTGTTACAGAGCACCCAATCAATTCCTCCAGTTTCTTCCTGCATACTGGTTCTCCTGACAGCTTGCTGGTTCATACGAAAGCTGAAATACAGGGGAGTGACTTTGCTGCCCTTCAGCTTTACGGTATGATTAAGACGATTCAACACGTGTGTAAGGAGGACATGAGTCATTACAGAGCGACTGCAGTTATCCACATCAATAGAGACAGGACTCGACCATGCAGCTATCAATGTTGAGACTGGATATGCTTGACAGTGCTGGGGAAAAACAAACAAATCTGATCTTTATCGGATTGGTCTCTCATCTCTCATCTTCTACCGCTTATCCTGTTTTACAGGGTCGCGGGGGGGCTGGAGCCTATCCCAGCCAACACAGGGCGTAAGGCAGGGTACACCCTGGACAGTCTATCACAGGGCCAACACATATAGGGACAGACAACAACTCACACTCACATTCACACCCTATGGGCAATTTAGAGTCACCAATTAACTTGCATGGTTTTTGGACTGTGGGAGGAAACCGGAGTACCCGGAGGAAACCCACAGGGAGAACATGCAAAACTCCACACAGAAAGGCCCTTAGGTCAGGTGGGGTTGGAACCCAGAACCTTCTTGCTGTGAGGCAACAGTGCTAACCACTGAGCCACCGCGCCGCCCTTTATCGGATTGCGATTAATATAATTTCCTGTCTTTTGGGGATTGTAACTTCACCAAAGGCTATAGTTAAAAAGAAGAAAAAAAAATCCATTAATCCATGTAAGATTAAGAAAACAAATAAATCTCTCAACAGTTTTGACATTGACAACATGAGGCCGATGTCTGCCGATGAGGGAAACTGAACTAACTCTCTAGGTACCTAAGAGACTGAGGTATCGGGGACAGTGCAACTAACAAAGGGAAAATAAAACGTTTATTTACTCAAACCACAGTAGGTTACATAGACCCTAACCTTTTATCTACATATTGGAAACTTTCAAATAAAAAAGAGTTACCACTCAGTCTCACAGTTTTTCCACTCTATCATGACTTTCAGATGTAAACTGTTTTGTAGTTTGTCTAGGTGCTATCCAGTACTCCATACTATTTCAAGTATTAAGTGGTACATTTATGGCGTGTGTGAACCTGTTATAGAGTGTCCCTAGTGTTTATATGCAAACATAATAAATAGTCAATAAGGTGTTGCCTATGTTCCTTAATGAAACAATAAACATATACTATATATATATATATATATATATATATATATATATATATATATATATATATATATATATATATATTTATATATATATATATGTATGTATGTGTGTGTTTTACTGTCACCTCCTATCTCTTTTCAGCCAAGAACAAGAATGTCCCTCTTGAAGAACTGGAAGTACTTGAGAAACAGGCGGAATGTCTCAAACTGGGCCCAATACACATCGTAAACCAAGATGAGGGTGAGGGAGATCCCTATTTCCTGGATGGCGTTGTAAGCTGCCCTCTTAGTCGGCTAACCATATTAGGCATCTGACTTTAACTTGCCCCTGCCAACAGTTACAGTTACAACTGTAAGGCACTGTCTCCTGAACCGGTCTCAGTATTTCTATAACCTTGTTTCCTTTACATTAGACTGCCCTCTCCCAGGATCTCCCTTCAGCATGGAGGAAGAGGTATTGTACCTCTTGGAAAACGTCCGGAAGTGGAAACATAAGGATGATAAATCAGATTGAGAGAGGATGAGGTGGGATTCAACAAGATGGAATCCCATATGACCAAGTTTTGTCAAAGAAAGGAATCGCAAATATTTTCTTTTATTGAACAATACTCTTTGTTTTGCTTTATTTAGTCTTGTCAAGGGTTTAGCTGTGAAATTTGGAGTTACATTTTATTTAATCCCGAGACTGAAAAAAAGAGAGTTGATCTTTTATAATTGTGCTCAGTTTTTAGTGATGGAACCAAAAACACTGTTGACTGTTGAACGCATAAGTGAAACTAACTCTATTTGAAGTTTGTTTATCTGCCGTTGATTTATATTAAAAGCAATATTTAAAGCATGTAAATCACAGGATGTGGACAATATGTTGATTGTGTGTGCGCACCTACATACTGTCTCCATTTGATCTCTTATCTAGACATGCACTGACGCACGCACGTGCACACACACACACACACACACACACACACACACACACACACACACACACACACACACACAAACAAAGACAGATAGACATACACACACTGTGAAGTTTTGTAGAAATATACAGAGAGTCTTTCTGTCAGTGTTTGCGTCAATACAAGTGTTTACATGTTCTGCCATTCAGATATGCCAACTTATACTTACCTGCGTGTAATGAGCCATTTTTAAAGATTGAGCTGGTTTTGAGGCTTATGCAGTGACCATGCCTGTAACAAGGCCAAGGGAAATTTATTGTAACACAAGAGGCGTTAACATAAAGCTTGACAAACCCAACTAGTGAAAATTAGTTTTCCATGAGTTGTTGAAGTAAGGGGTTAAGTTCAAAACCCTTTTCAAAATACCACATACATAGTACAACATGCAAAATACAGTGTGCTGGAAAGGATGGCAAGAGAAAAGAAAAAAGTCTTGTCTCTTGTTTTTTTCTCCAACAACAGTGGCACGGCGCATGCAGCTCTGACTAAAATACAATGAGAAAATAGGTATGGTCCTATTGTTTTCCTATTACTTTCAATGGTGGGCCCAGTGCACATACGCACACGAAATATAAGTATTCTCTTACAGTAATAGGGCAGTGATGGAATAATGCAGGGTAATAGAACAGGGTCGGTGTCTCGCAAGTGTTCAAGGTTATTTTCTTGCGCAACTGAAGCAAAACAAGCTTGTAGCCGTAGCTACAAAGGTCAAGGTTGAATTTGTTCAAGTAATATACACACATTGCATTCTGTTTACCGCTCTTCTGTTTGCTTCGATTACAACACTGGCAGGGCTTTCCAGTAAATTCATCACTGCTATTCCCCAAGATCACTAGAGGTAACAGTATGTGTTGTCATGCCGACCATACTAGGCGGTTGGATTTGTGTGATACTGATACATCGCTCATGTGTTAATCGTATAAACCCCTCATACAACACATTTTCTGGCGGGGTGATTGCAAAGTAAAAGCGTAACGTGGACTCTACATTGCATTGCACTATACTTGTGAAAAACATGTGACGGTCTTACCAGTTTGGGGCCTCTGTGCTGTTTGTTTAGTTAAGCAGACAACCCCATGCAGTAACGTGCTGACAAAGTTAATCGAGAACCATTCTAGGAGACCCCGTTGTTTGTCCAGTCCCATGACCGAGGCTTCAAAAAGACCGTGAAGAGGAAACAGACCGAGAGTTTTGAAGGACTGAAAAGATATTTGACGGGAAGTCATTGCTGAAAGAAGCATTCAATAGTGACAAGGGAGGGTTGTGGGAAGCGCTTTTTTTTTTTACTATGAGGGCTGTATGGGTTCACTGCGTTGTCGTGGTTACGCTGGGACTTCTCTCAGCGTGCATGTCTGCGCCTCTCACCTGTGACGTCCTGTTGAAGCCGATAGAAATAACGACAGAGGAGGTGAGCGCAGCGTGGGAAAACCCCGAGTGGAGATGATATTATGTCTCTCTTCACATCCATCCAGTAACCTTCAGATAATTATCACACAAAGAGATAACCATCATATTGGGAGGCCTGTGATGTCAGAGGAAACTTAGAGCATTTTAAGACGTTGAAGTGAATCAAATCTATTCATTTTCAGTGGGAAAAATGTATTATAATAAGAACTTTTTAAAATAGAGAAAGAAAGTTATCTTTGAGTTAAAAGTTGAAAGTTATCTATGTTTGGCCAACTTGTATACACATATACTCATCCATGTACTAAAGACAAGTCTCTATTTTTTTGTACTAATCTGTCTTCCTTGAATACATGTTATCTGTCTCTGTCTTCCAGATGCTTGGGAAGTGGATGTACATTGGAAGCAGCTCCGACATACCAGGCAGCAGGTCTTTGGTATACCTTTTACAGAGCGCCTGGATCGAGGTCAAGCTAAATGCTGATGGTAGCACCCTGGACTTGATTCAGACTCAGCGGGTGTAAGAGATCACACGTTCTTTTACACATTTTCTTTCCCCCATTGTGCTTGTTAGATGAACATTACATCCATCACTGTTGTTGAATTAAGCTGCTGAATCACGGTCTTTTATGTCAGGATTAAGTCACTTCTGATATAAAGTGCCTGCTGACTTCCTTTTGCAGATACGGTAGTAAATGTTCAACTTTCTACTACAATGCAACTTTAAAAAACAGTGAGCTTTTGATGGGTGAGTTCTGAAAGTTAGAGACAATTTACAAAAGACAATTTATAACTGCACAAGTTATTTCAGTATTTGTGCGAGCAAGTGGGTGTGTGTGTGTGTGTGTGTGTGTGTGTGTGTGTGTATGTGTGTGAAACAAAAGGGTGTAAGGTATGAATATGGGATATTTGACAAATAATACTCTCACTTCGCAATATTAGAATAAGTGTGTGTGTGTGTGTGTGTGTGTGTGTGTTTCGGTGCACAGTACATCCCTTTCCTCTGCGTGAGGTCTACCTGAGAACCGACGAGTGCCCTGACTGTCTGGTCGCTTATGAAACCGTCGTCTCCGGGGGAACCACCTTCACCAGCCTGATTATCTTCAGTAAGAAAACTACCGTGCTAAGAAAAGAAAAACGACATGTTGTTTTCCGAATCAAAGTTTCTTAAACTGATAACATCGATCAGCAGAGAAAGATTCTTGATTGTTTGGGATATGGATGAAGCAAATGTGGTAACACAATCCAAACCAGCAGAGCTATATGTGGCTTCTTGCTATATGTGGACTATGCGGTTGTATAGGGCCCCCCAAGCTGTCATTTTAGTATTTATTTCTCTAGAAATGAATATAACCGGTCTGTATTGGTGAGCAACCACTGTGGTGAGTGAAAACAATTATATGCATATATTTTCCACTGACCAGATTGATGCATTTAAATGTTAAATGTATGTCCCTGGATCTCCTTAGACTACAGGTTTTGTAAATCCCTTACAATAGTTTCACAAAATAGGGGCCCCCAAACAATATTTTGCATAGGGCCCCCCACAAGCTAGAAACGGCCCTGTAAACCAGAGATCTTCATACTGAAATGGAAATCATAGCTATATAATCATGGAGCAGCTCACCTACAAGCCGCCGTCCATCCAAAATGTACCCGGTTTAATCTATTTAATCTAGTTCTGTGTTAAGTGTGGGTTTGTGGCGCTCAACCATTATCACTGTTATTTGTGTATTCCTTGTATATAGGTAAGAGAAAGGAGGTCTCGCATAAGGAACTGGAGTTGTTCCGGAGGCAGGTGAAATGTCTGAACATGCCGCCACCAACAATTATGAAACAAGAGAACGGTAAGAATGGTTACGTCATGCCCTCAACTGTCAATGTTTTTACAGCTGTTATGGTATATTAATGCATACAAGTGTATTTTGAATCACTCTGGTGCTTTGAGAGATTTTTGAAACTGTATGTTTTGAGATTTTGGCTTTGTGGCGACGCTGAGTCTGTATTTCTTTGGACCTGTACACAGAAATCTGCCCTGACCCCGACCCTAGCTCACCTTTATCTAACCTGGAGGACATCAACGCTCTCCTGGCCTCTGGGGCTGCTCGGGGATTCGGAACCATAATAGACACATTGTTTGACTTGTTTGTTAACTGAAAGGTCTCTTTTTTGATTCGCTCGGTTTTGTAACCATCATATTATATATATAAAAATGTGTTATTATGTAACAAGCCACTTTGTTAAGATATTGGAGCTGAATGAAATGAAATAATGTGTTTTTCTTTATGTGTCTGTGTCCAAGGCTACATTTTTGAATACCTCTACAATAAAACGTAAAAGAGAGTTGCCCCAAATAGTTAATGGCTTTATACTGTTGTTGTCTCCCTCTCTGTACACTTGTTATTTGAAATGACTCCAATAACATCAGAAATGAATGGGTGACAGGTCAGCTTAGATAGAGAGGGACAGAGTGAGAGAGAGAGAATGAGAGAAAGAGTGAAAGACAGAGAGAAAGAGAGAGAGAGGGTGAGGCGTGGGTGTGTGTGTGTGTGTGTGTGTGGGGGGGGGGGGGTTGGGGGGTTTTGGAGACAACACTCAGGGTTTATAGACTGGCAGTGTTAGAACATTGGTATCCACCGTAGAGTGAGCACCAGAGAGAGCCATGAGGCCTGTGATTGCTGCTGTGGTTCTGGGTATCCTCTCTGTCGCCCAATCGGCTCCTCTCGATCAGACATGTGACAGTCTAATTAAACCACTGGAAAACCCAGGCTCAGACAAGGTGAGTGTTGCTATGAACTAAGGAAGTAAAATGGACACTTGGTTGTTTGAGCTGTTTTTTAAATACCATGTGAATTTGTCATTAAAATGCTTGTTAGCTCAGCAAATTGTTGTTCACTCTATCTCAGAACGTTTGTCGAACTCTTTGGCAACCTCAATATGCACGCTTGTCTGCGCAACGCTTGACGTCTCATTAGGATGTTTCTGCCCGCCTGTTTCAGATATTAGGGAAATGGTTTTTGGTTGGAGAGAGCAATGAAGCCCCTGTTGCCATGGCATTGATGAAGTCCGCTTTGGAGAGTTCCTGGGTTGATATCAGTTCGGGACAGAATTCAACTTTCAACCTCTTGCAGGTACAGAAACTGTAAGTATACAGTTGGGTTTTAATTCCACTGGGCCCACCTTGAAAGTAATAGGAAAACAATAGGACCATACATATTTACTCATTGTATTTTAGTCAGAGCTGCATGCGCCGTGCCATTCATTGTTGTTGGAAAGCTCTTGCCGAACTGTCCAGCACACTGTATTTTGCATGTTGTGCTACATATGTGTTATTTCGAAAAGAGTTTTGAACTTTACCCCTTACATCAACAACTCATGAAAAACTAATTTTCACTAGTTGGGTTTGTCAAGCTTTATGTTAACGCCTCTTATGTTACAATAAATCTCACTTGGCCTTATTACAGGCATGGTCACTGCATGAGCCTCAAAACCAGCTCAATCTTGAAAAATGGCTCATTCCACACAGGCAAGTATGAGTTGGCATATCTGAATGGCAGAACGTGTAAACACTTGTATTGATACAAACACTGACAGAAAGACTTTGAACTCTCTCTGTATATTTCTACAAAACTTCACAGTGTGTGTATGTCTATATATCTGTCTTTGTGTGTGTGTGTGTGTGTGTGTGTGTGTGTGTGTGTGTGTGTGTGTGTGTTACAGACTCCCCCGTCACTATCTTAAGTGACATGCTGCATACTGATTCGTCGGACTGCGCACTGTTGCACTTCAAAGTCCGGATTAGAGGAATGGCCGTCTCTTCGCTAGATCTGTTCTGTACAGCAAATATTATTCAACACATTCATTAGACTACTTATAGTGCTGCACAACAGCAGTAATGCAAAATGTATACTTTCAAACACACTGCTTAGTGTTACATGTTTTTTATAGTATCTAATATATTAGTATCGTTCTTCTTTATTGACAGACTTTAGATTCCATTAAAAACATAAACAAAAAATAGAACAACATAATATCTAATAGAATTGCAGGACTCTGGGATTTTGTCAACGCTAAGGACTGGATGTGTTTTAAAGCAAAGACATCTGAAGTTTGATCCAGGGATCCTCATTGGATTCCTTTAGGATTCATTTTTTGTCGTTTATTGATTTGAATCATTGGACTAAACTTTTCAAATCAACATTTTCTGATGAAGAAAGATAGTTGCAAATACACTTGCACATGGAAAATTGAACTTTTACAAAAGTGTCTTAACTTTAACAAAGTGTCCCATTGCGGTCATATAAAATGGAAAAATGTATGTGCAACTCGGAATAAATAGTTTGTCATGTCCCATCTTTTTCAGGTAAGAGCATGAATGTCTCTCCTGCGGAATTGGAGGTCTTCAAGAAACAGGCGGAGTGTCTCAAACTGCCACTGCCTGTGATCTTGAACCCAGATGCTGGTAAGAGGGATGCATCCCTTTTTCCCAGGGGGTCTCATAAGCAAAGTAAAACAAGTTGCCGTGTTAGTCAGCTCACCGTGAAAAAGAGGTTCCTTTCATTCTTAAATGTATTGTTAGGAGGAGTGTTTTGTTTGTCTTAGATTATTATAAATAAGGATAGGCTGTTGATTTGTACTGGCAAATTTAAAAGAAAAGCGTCTCTTAAATGTATGGCCTACCCCAGATTTAACCCCGCGGCACATATGCGCACAAGCCAACAAGTGAAGGTTAAAATTCAGGGTGTTGCTAAGGGATACCTTTTGGGGAATGGGCAACGTCCCCCAGGGTTTTGAGAAGTGACTTTACGTTTACTAACTAGTGGTAAATGTTTCTGTAACCTCTTTTCCTTTGTAGATCACTGCCCAGACCCCAGCTCTGCTCCACAGGGCACAGAGATAACAGATCTTAGTCCGCTCCTGACTGGGGCACAGGGAGAGTCGTTCAAGAAGTTGATGGGTGACGGATTGGCTGAATTAAGTAAGATTCCGTTCCTGAGTGAGGAGCACAGAAAATCATTCAAGAGATTTATAGGTGACGGATTGGCTGAATTCATGAAGAAATACAAAGATTCCAATACTGCTACATTTACTGAACGTCCTTGAATACTTGTGATTTGTGTCTTGCTGTATATATATATATATATATATATATATATATATATATATTTAAGAAGTTTTGATTGGAATATTGATCTTGGTTTATACAATTACAGAAAAAGTAAAGAAAGGAGCACTGCCTGGACTTATAGTTAAGAGTAAATTGAGTCACTTGTTGATCTTGTTGTTGTTTGTTGACATGGTCATTACTTTTGTTAATATAATTTGCAGAAAAGTCTGATTTGTTCTAAAGCGAGAGTTCACAGTACTTGCTCCAGTGACAAACAACATTTTTTTTTTTTTCAAATAAGTTACCACTGCCTCAAACGATCAGTATATATTCATTTTGTGTCTGCTGATGAATTGAAACAAAGCAACATCAAAAATAAAAAAAAGTTTTCCATTTGAACTGTTTGTTCCCGAGTTGAAGAGACACAGACCACTGGTCATGTGAGGCCAGATACATCTAGCCGAATTACTAAGAATGGCAAATGAAACGATAGTCAGTATAACAAAGGCTAATGAAACCGTTTCAATGAAAAAAGTAAAAAAATACACCATAAACAAGCCATTTTCTGGATAGTTTATTACTGTACATCTACCTGCTCCGTACACACACACACACACACACCTCTAAAGCATTACAGACTTTCAGAAATACCTTCTTTTTTTTTTACTACCGATTATACAAAAGGAGCGTCTTCATTCGCTGGGTAGGATCCAATCAAGGACTGAGAACAACTCAATTACGTTGACAAGTCAGTCTCAATGGACACACACACACACACACACACACAAACAATATCCATGTGCTCCATGTGATCTTGCATCTTGATATCTACTTGGTGATTTACCAAGAAAATCACCCATCAGGACAGACAACGTAACCGATCAAATAATCCTCAGACACACGTGCTTAAATGGATGATAGAGTAGATTTGTAGCTTCAAAGTTATATAAGGAGTTCCCCAAGGGCACAGACTCTCCATTTTGAAATGCTACATAATGTTAATTCTATGAATGTTTGTATACACCCTGAGTGTGAGCCATTACGAGGTCGAAAGCACTCCACTGGCATGTTTGTGTATTCATCAAGCTGCAGAGCGGAAGAGTTATCGAATCAATTTACTGGGCAAATCCCATGCAGTGTAGTTAACACACACACACACACACACACACACACACACACACAAAGACAACCTATATCACCACGCCAGCAATGAGATGCTCGATAGAATACCAGGCTATGTCTGAATGCTTCACTGGTGAGGGAAGATGGTTTAAAAGTGACTTGGCTAAACCTGGAATTTTTTTCCCCCTCCCCATTTCTCCTGCTCTTTGATAAAACTTCGATCCAGGGAAACATTCCATTTCAGGAACTTACAATCTTTCATGTGGCCAAATTCCGTCTTGTTTGTTAAATCTTGGGTATAGCAATGTTAGTACTATACCTGAGTATAGTAATGTATCAAATGGGCACAAGCAGGTACACCTTTCTAAAATGAAAACTTGTCAAGAGTTCTAGTGTATTGGGTGTGATGACTAGGAAAATAAGCTAACTTGAATGTTGGAACTGAGCCATTGTGTGCTTTAGTGTATAGACATAGGACCACTAAGCATTCAATCCACGCTGGAAGAACTCTTAAGACATGTAACGCAGAAATCATGTATTTTAGGAACAGACACTCGATGGCGCAATACAAACACACAGAGAAAACAAAGAAAAAAAAAACATGTCAATGATGGTAACAGTGAGAACCGTTATGGCAACGTCAGATTCCAAAACCAGGACAGACAATTGCAGGATCCGTATCCATGACTGACTGTCTCTTCGTCGACATTCCTCTCAAATCCCCACCCCCCACACACACACACACCCACACACACACACAGAGCAGTAAATCAAACATCCAGTGCCCCTTTGAGCAAGTAAACAAAACTAATAGATACAAAAATAATCATAAAGAAAACAATAAAAATAAAGAACCGATTTAGTTCCATTGTGTGTTACCGCCGGGCTGTGTCCGGCCACTCGCTGCATTCCACTGTTGCTAGGCAGCCGGACACTGCAGCATATTGCCTTGGATACAGGAAACATGGAAACGTCATTGTTTCGTGTCCAGGTGTAGCATTGGTGTCCAAACATCATACATAGGGTACAGTCCAATAGAACAGTGTGATTGTCTCTGTTTTAAGGTGTCACACAGTCTAAACGGTGCAGTTAAGTGAGGGTTGTGTGTGTGTGTGTGTGTGTGTGTGTGTATATATATATATATATATATGAGGGGGGAGGAAAAAGGGGAGAACAAGGGTGTCTAGTTATTGATATGACAAGTGTTAAGATGTTACAATATTTTGGCAATTTTTTTTGTTTCTCACTTTGCCTAAGCTGTTCCTGTTAGGCTGGTAAAAATGAGACAAATTGCCACAAAATGAGTTCCTGGTCCCACTCACAAGTCCCGCGGCGCTCCATCGTACAGAGTTCTGTGGAACGCTCACAGACATCTGCTTCATTGTTCCAACACCACAGAAGATGGAATTTTTGTGTGTGTGTGTGAGAGAGAGAGAGAGAGAGAGAGAGAGAGAGAGAGTGTGTGGGTGGGGGGGGGGTTAATGATTCCAGTTGTAGAACACGGAACCCAGTTCAGGGTTAAAAAAACTCCGGTTTGCAGGGTTCTGTCCTGCTCCAAAGTTCTGGTGGGCCTCCCACAACAAGCGGCAGGCCAGTGCCATCTAACAGTGCTCAGGGGTCAAAAGGTGAAAGCTCCCCCTGACCAAGCGAGGGTAAAGGTAAATTTGAAATACAGTATGCTGTGGGTAGAATAATGAGTTTGTAAACAGATATAGAATACAGGAAGGGCGAGGGGTACTGGCTAGCGATTTTGAGTGAGAGGGCATTACCCTGTAAACATAAAATAAAGGTGTTGGGCATAGAGGAGCATGGACATTTTGGATCTGTGACTGAGCCGGGGTGAGAGGCACCATGGGAGCTCCGTGTGGGACAGCAATGGGGGGGGGCTAGTCCGGTCTGAAGATTGGAATCTTGGGTAAAAACTCTATTAGAATCACCTGGAAAAGATCAAAATGGAAAAAACAAACAACGGATTAGAGTACGAATATTTCGTATTTATACGTGTTTCATTTCATTTGTGTGAGAGTGTCTGAGTGGGTTTGTAAGAAAGAAGAATGAAGCGGAGTCAATAGGTTCACTAAACACTTACATATTCCATCATGTTGTTGGTTTCACACTTCCTCTTGCTGAGTCTCCAATGCAAACACAACTGACGGAGAACGACAGAGAGACCATTAGAAGAGAGAACCAACGTCTCCAAGAGGAAAACTGTCACAGCTAAATGGATGAAATTGAACGCTCCCAAATGGACCAAACATCTACACTGGAGAGAGAGAGAGAGAGAGAGACACACACGCGCACGCACACACACACACAGACACACACACACACACACACACACAAACAAACAAACACCTCACCTTGTGGTACAATCTGCTGTTCTCCCATTCCAGAAGCTTCTCGATTGACCTCCGTGTCTACAGAGGACCGACCGAGGTTAGACAGATTAGATGACAACCTCTATAAACAGGCCTACCCTCTGCAGCTAAGGTCTACATTTCTTTAGTTGAACTAAGGAACTCTAGCCTGATCCATGAGATTGAATCTGGGTCTTAACATTGTATGGAATGCGTAGGTCTCTGTGTCAAGTGTTGGATTCTGTTTCTAGAGCGTGCATGTATTTATTTAATTTGTTTTCTAATTTACAATTTTCTATGATGACTGACATTTTTCCTATGTAGCCAATAAATACATGCAAAGTGTGCTTCTGTGTACGTCTCGTTTGTCAACCAGTAAGCAAGTCCTTTGTGTGTGTGTGTGTGTGAGTGTGTGTAAGTGTGTGTTTCTCACCCTCTTGCTGAGGCAAATGACGGGCCAGAGGCTAAACCCCAGAGTGCAGCAACAGCACAGACAGCCACACAGCAGCCAGCGAACATTTACCGGCAGGGTCTTTTTCAGGCAACCGTTCACTCGATTGATGCTCGACTTGAACTCCTCTGGCGCCACCTAGGGACATCAAAGTGTAACACACATATTGTATACATCAGTCAAATAGAAAACAAGGTTCTCCTAATATAACTAAATATAATTTTTTTGAATATGTTTTTGTTATAAGACCCACAGAAAAGATTATAAATGAATGAACGCGACCAAGTGAAAATAAGGTTCGGTGAGGCAGTTTTGATCTGCCTTGAAAAAAGACTTGAATCCATCATCTTTCATTATGTACAGATATTGACAATGAGACTCAAGGTAGAAATATGGAATTTTAGAGTGGATATTTGCATACAGGTTAAGTGATAACTAGACACTCACCTTGCCTGTAAGTGCCGAAGGAAACTCGGACTCGAATTTGTTGCTGAGTCCGAACCTGTGTAGGGGACGAAACCACAGGAATTAACTTCAGCCTAGCAGCCAGATAGATTTTCGGCAAACTCAACTCTCAGGCGTTTACTGCACTGGCCTGAGCTCTGATTAGCCCCCAAAGGCAAGCAAGCAAATTAACTAAGGTCAAGTTTCCCATATCATGTAGCTACATCTATATTGCGAAAAACTTTTTGACTGAACACTAATGTATTGAGACTGCATTAATGGGGTTTGACTTGACTTGAGTACATAATATTTAACGGCCTTGTTTTTAGCCAACAACATGACCAACTCACTTATCGATAACAGGATAACTTAGCATGCTACAGAGCTAACGACGGTAGCAACTGGTTAACACAATTATAACGTGAACTAGAAAAATTGCCAGGTTGATAAATGAAACCTAACCTAACCAAGTCGTGTGCACACAGAGCTCTCCGAACCCCCATGAGTCCTGCCGGTTGCTTACACAGTGACGTGGCCTGATCCTCGCACCACAACCGGGTCCGGAGCGTACTTTAGGAGCTGTTCCTCCGCGGCCCTGTCCTCGTCCTCCTCTTCCTCGTCCTCCTCTTCGTAGATCTCGTCAAAGTCCTCCATCATCGCACGACTTGGCCTCGCGCTTCCCGGTAGAGGCGCCGGGAGAGACACGATGGCGCTGTAGAGAAAATCCTTATCAAGTAACGTTTACAAAAAGAACCGTAACAACGGACAACAAGCACAAAATCTCCGTCCGGCGATGACCGTTCACATCGTTCAGTAGGCTGCAATCCAAAACAAAACATCAACATCCGCAGCAGTACCCTGTCCACACCGGAAGGGGAGCAGACATTCGTTGACCATTTCCTTTTGCTTTGCTATGCGGTATTCACTCAAAGTTGCTAAAAATCTAAATAAAACAACAACAACGAGTATCTGCGATGAGTGTCATATGGGATAAATAATCTGGATCTGCGTAGTAAAACCAGTTCAATGAGTGAAACAGGATGTGAGCTCACTTGAACCGGATGTACTTACTATTACTACCAGCTGCAGTAGTTCAACATCTTTAGCCGAGCGAATCATGACTAACGTTGGCAAAAATTCAACCTGTAACCAACAGAGGCTTGAAAACATAAAAAAATGCGATGAAAGCGATAATATATTGGAGGCGCTCTGTTTTCCAGAAGGACCTGCTCTGGGAGCATATAGTATCCGTCCTTCATCTGAAGAGGTGATTGTTTGTGTGCTCTGCACAGAGTCTGCTCCCCTGTCAGAAAAGGACCGCCTCGTCAAGCACCTTCTTCTCGAACATAAACTTGTCATTTCTGATGTGAAACTCATTGCTGACTTTGCCAAATATATACTGTACTGGAAGAGGAGATTCTTAGAGGGGGTGATCACCGATTTCTGCAGTGTGATGAAAACGAACTCATCGGGTCCCGTTGAGAAACAAGAAAGCTTTTTCCTCCTGTGCGATGTTCTACCTGAAGATCGAGTGCTCAGAGAGCAACTTCAGCAGAAACGACTGGAAGAGATCCTCGAGCAGCAACAGAGGGAGAGGGAGGACACCAGCTTCCAGCGAACATGCCTGTTTTGCAATGAAGAGTTTACTGGGAACAGGTCATTGCTACTAAACCACATGGCTAGGGAACACTCTTTCAGTGTGGGGTTGCCTGACAACATAGTGTACTGCGCAGAATTTGTGGATACAATGGAAAACAAATTAGAAAATTTACAGTGCCTTTATTGTGAGAAAACATTTAGGGATAAGACTACATTGAAAGATCACATGAGAAAGAAACTCCATCGCAGAATAAATGCAACTAATCCACTATATGATCGCTTCTATGTAATCAACTACCTGGAACTTGGGAAGACGTGGGAAGAGGTCCAATCCGAGGACGACCGTGAGTTCGGGGAGGACAAGGATGATGATTGGTCAGACTGGCAGTCTCCCCCAGTGTGTGCCGTGTGTCTGTTTTGCAAGCAGCAATCTGAGACAATGGATAAAGTCTACACTCACATGAAAGAAGCACACGGGTTTGACCTGCACAAGTTAAAGACGGACCTCGCTCTGAAGTTCTACCAGCAAGTCAAATTGGTCAACTACATTCGGCGAGAGATCCACCAGGGTCGCTGCTACGGCTGCCAGGAAAAGTTTGGGTCAAGCGCAGATGTCCTTAGTCACATCTTCAACGCAGGTCACGTGATGCAGCTGCCAGCAACGTCAGTGTGGGACCAACCGCAGTACTACTTCCCCACCTATGAGAACGATGCTCTTCTCTGTGCCTTGTCAGACAGTGAGAGCGAGACGGAGAGCTCAGATCACACTGGGGACGTACCTGTGATTGCCGAGGACATCTCAAACCTTAGGGTCCTGAAACAGACTAGCGTACTTAATCACCTTCTGAAGAAAACGGACACTGAAAATTAGACTTGTACATGGATTGAATGGAAACCAGACCAGGGTAGATGGTTTCATATCCGTTTATTTTCTTCTGGAGTCTGAGATGTTCTAAGCTAAATGAATAAATATGAATCAGATATTTTTGGGTCCTTCATTTGTCCTCAAATTGCATTTTTTGTGCTGGATATATCATGCACACCAAAGTAACAACATAACACTAATCTATGGTCAGTGGAAGTCTTAAGCCACTTTACTGTGCAAGGGAGCTTAAGGGTAAGCAGATGGGCTGCTCCTGGCTGGCTGGACAAATTCTACCTGGCTGGGCTAACAACAAAGGGCAGCTGCATAGTATGGTGTAAATATCTGGTCATAAAAATAACATTCAGTGCAGCTATTGGTGTTGATTTTCTCAAGAAGTAAACCTGAACCAACAACAGCTTAGGGAATCGTCATAGCACTTCACGACTCCTGAACCTATTAGTATCCTGATATTGAATCTTTTCGCGTATAAATTCAGAATGCAACACATCTGGGATGATTCCAATCTCAAAGCAGCCTACATCTACAGCAGCTGTATGCAAAAAAAAAACAACAACACATAAGCGCCTCCTCGGGATCATTTGGTTTTAATCGATTACATTGCAACCGTATATTCAATACGGGGACACACTCAATCACACACCCAAACACACCGTTACACATGCAAAACGTAATATGCACAGACACTAATTGACGTTGGCCGTGAAGACCTGACCATGACGTGAATGTAGTGAAGCATTGGCTTCACCTTCCAGATTTGGACTTTGCACACTGGCATAGATAAGCTATATACTGTAGTCTAGTTCAAATGAGGAGTTATCACAGGGTAGGGAGTCTTGTCGTAGCTGAAAGAAACTACTCGTCCCACGCATCCCCATACATGTTCTTTTTTACTGGAGAGAGAAAGAGAGAAATACAGTAATAATTACTAGGCATGTTCAAAGTTCCATTCATTGCGACTCAAAAAGCAAACAAGAAACATGATCGCTAGTGACAAAGTCATCTACACAAGGCGCATGTCAGAATTAGCATGAATAGAAGTACAAGCAGTCATCGTGAGAAAGTTGAACTGCATCATGTTACACATGGGGTCAGAAATGTACGTGACATACACTTACTGGTTAATGCACGCTAAGGTCGAATGGACAATACTGGCTGGTGGGTACTGCCCTGAGCGTAATGCGGTCTGCAGGTGAGATATCTACCTGGTTCCTGGCTGGGCGGGGCCGCTCTTGAGCTGGGCGTGGGCTTCAGCATGGTGTCAGCCTTCTGGGTCAGAGTGACCTCGTAGTTCTCTCGGTTCCTGCTCCGCAGGCTCTCGTAGGAGACTGACTTCCTCGCGGGGTCCTCAGCTTCCATGTTAGATTCCGCTGGGGAGAGAGAAAGGGAGACGGAGAGAGACGAAGACCGAGAGAGAGAGAGAGAGAGAGAGAGAGAGAGAGAGAGAGAGAGAGAGAGAGAGAGAGAGGGAAAGACAAGAGATAGAGAGAAAGACAGAGACAAAGAGAGAAACAGAAACAGAGAAAGAGATAGTCAAGGAAGTATCGCACGCACACGCACACACACACACACACGCGCGCGCGCGCGCACACACACACACGCGCACGCGCACAGTAAGAGAATAAAAAAGGTGGATTTATTACAAAGTGTACAGTGCCCCAAAAGTGTCAACTACATTTTCCCTTAACAAACCATGAAATACATACAGTATTATCACTCCCATTATATATTAGTCTTTTCTTCTTTTTTTTCAATTGCAGAGGCCCTTGTTACCTGGAAGGCTGAAGTCATCGTCCCGACTCATCTGCATGTCTTTGCTGTAGCCGTAGTCCCTGGGGTGAGGAGGGACCTCTGTGTCGGCTGCCTGGAACATGGGGTCAAAGGACTGGGAGTCGGGGTCACTCATCTCAGAGCGAGGGCCCTGGGAGCTGTGGAGAGAGGTTACACACACCGCTGAGAGGGAGCCGGGACACAGAACACAGGGTGTGCGAGTGTGTTCTGTGAGGACCAGTGAGGTAAGGGATCGAGTGACTGCATCGTCTTGTCGAAAACAGTGTGTGTGTGTGTGTATGTTGCTGAGAGACATTGCGACCTGGGAGGAATTGCGACTGAATCGTGTTGTCAGCATAGAGTACTCAGTAGTGATAAAGCATTAGATGGTGAACAGTAGAGGGGAATGTGTGTGTGTGTGTGTGTATATGGGAGCCTGATACCGAGTAGAGAGGGGGTGTAGCCACGGTTTGTGTGTGGGGTACTGACAGTGGGGGGAACCGTGTCCTCTGTCTCAGGACTTCTCCCAGAGGAGAGTGCTCGAGCTTCTTGAACTTCTCCTGGCAGGTCTTCATGTAGGACATCTTTCCGGCCAGGTAGCCACACACCCCCGCAACTGGACCAATATACAACGCAATTGAGTAAAGACTTTGCACAATAAGCCAGTACACATTCACTCACATGCACATGCGGGTGTGCGTGCACAAACACGTACACGTGTGCATACACACACACACACGCTCACGTACATACGTACACATGTGTGCATGTGCATCCTTTCGAATCTATACTTTACTCCACACTTACATGCCAGTTTAGGGAGGGGTCCAAACCTTGGGGACGGGGCCAGCGTTCCTAAAAGGCAGAATAGGAAAATGGTACATTTAAAGGGTCAGTTACAACCTTAAAGAAAATATGAATTGCATTGAAAAAAAATTATGAGGGAAATTGTATCAGTAGAAGATGTGTGCGAGTCATCTTATAGAGAATGAGGGTGGTACCTCTGGAGATCAGGGCTTGAGTGACAGCAATACTGACCACTGAGAAGGGCAAAGCTGTACATGAAGGCAGGAAGAACAAAGAGACACATTTAGCTGGGATTACACCCCATACTTAAACAAGTGTGTGTGTGTGTGTGGTTGTGTGTATGAACATCAAATAACTCTCTTTGGTAACGTACCCCTGTACATTAAGCTCTCCCGGTTGCACTCTTTGAAAACCCTTCTCTCCTCTTCAGTAGGAATGTAGTCCACACCCACCGCAGGCACCTGTCAACAAGCGAATCACACATGCTAGTTAAGGCTAACGCTAGTTTTCACAACACACCGTGGTTAACTATTGCCAATAGTTAAAATTCCCCATTGAGCTACATTACGGCCAGAACGTTTGACCTGCCTACTTTTGGGTTGTAAAATGATTTGCTACTATGACTGGCCACTGGCCAGTAGGGACGAGTGCCTGTAATGCCAGTTAGAAGTAGAACTACAAAAGCGTGGACATTTAATACAGTGGTTTGTTAGAAAGCTAATGGAGGATTACTAATCTGATTAGGGAGAGCTAGTTAGATGGTAATCTAAAGAGCTCATATTCGCTAGCTTCAAGCTACTAACTTGACAGCATGTGAATGAAGGGGTTAGCCTACCAACGTTAGCCTAGGTAGTACTAGCAACAGAAAACTGCTTTACCTCTGCTTTGCCTGGCCGTTCCTCCGTGAAACTGGTGGACAGTGGTGACATGATTAAATTAGTGTTAATTAAAGTCTTCAAATCATGTAAATCAACAACGTGTTGCTAGCCACTGTTAAAACTGGTTTCATAGATGTTTGGTACAATGTCATTGAAGTGGTCAATCCAGAATGTAATTAACCCGGAAGCAAACGGTCTGTTTACTGGTAGATTCAGGGAGACTTTTATTTTGGTATTCAAAGTTTTCCAATAAAACCACTGGACCACGGTCAACATAATTTCCATTTTGATACTCAATATGTTAACAGTACATAGCCATGTAGAGCCTATATCAGGTAAACCCGGTTGAACGATGACGGAATACAGTTTCACGAAATAAGACTTTCATTGTTTTGTTGCTTTGAAATTCACGCTACCAAGTGTCGTCACACTCACTGATAAGTTATCTAAGGACACGGCGTGTGATTTGGGGCCATAGGTTTCAGTTGGCCAACATATATTTTTAATACACAGCAGTGAGAAGCGGCAGGTGTCCATAAAGTAATTATCCTGTCAACCAATGTAACAGTTTCAAGTAATGATACAGCTCCTCCAAAAGTGTGGTTTTATACATTATTTGAGGATATTGTGATTAATATTCCGCACCTGTAGGCCTGTTTATATTTTGAGTGTAGAATTATGTCTTTAATTCATTCATTGATTTCCATCAATGCACATAAACAATGTTTTCATTTTGTTACAGCTTAAATTAGCAAAAAGAACGCAGATATAGTGTAGTAACACAAAATGAACAGTAGGTGCTACTAGTGAACTGTCAAACTTAACATAATGGACAGTTTTCTGACAACAAGGACAGCATCCTATTAGTATGAGTGTTTTGTGTGTGTGTGTGTGTGTGTGTGTGTGTGTGTGTGTGTGTGTGTGTGTGTGTGTGTGAAAGAGAGCGAGATAATTCTGTCTGTCTGTCTGTCTGTCTGTCTGTCTGTCTGTCTGTCTGTCTGTATGTTTTAATCAATACCTGGATCGATAGGTTTAAAATAGCATTGTATTGTCTTTCCTCTCGATCCATTTTCACTTTGAGGGAACATGACTTCCTGGATTAACTGAACCCTGGCAAATCAGATCACCGATCTGTTTGTGTGTGTGTGTGCGTGTGTGTGTGTGTGTGTGTGTGTGTGTGTGTGTGTGTGTGTGTGTGTGTGTGTGTGTGTGTGTGTGTGTGCGTGTGTGTGTGTGCGTGGTGTGTGTTTGTGTGTGTGTTTTTGTGTCTGTGTACTTGCATGTACTGTAACTCTGCTATGATCTGTGTGAGTGTGTGTGTTGTGTATTTCAATGTGTGTGGGCCACATCTGGGGTTAGAGTTTCAATGGGTTGTTTTGGTTTGTCTATCATTTGGAGTTATTTGGGAATATTGTTGGTTGATAACTCACTACATGTCCTGGGCGAATAAACAGTTCATTCGTAGGAATCTACCAACCTGTCAAGTGGCACCTGTTTATAATGGCTACTGTATGGGGATATATACTTGAGCGGCAACTGCAAATTAACTTGCAAACAAGCAGCAAGCATTTTGTGAAAGGACGAATAGGTCAGATCCCTATCCATACATCCACATTGATAGCTACCCATGCTAACACAGAAAGGAAGGGGGACATCACACATCACATGTCACATGATGTATATTGATTTCTAAACACACAATCACACACACACACACACACACACACACACACACACACATACACACTCTCTCTCCATTGTGCCTAGGACTTTGTGGGTAAAGATCGACCGCCTAGGGAATCCTTTTATCTCTATAAAGCATGTGGAGTCATCCTAAGCTAAAGCAGTACTGGTAGTACTAGTAGGGAGACAGGTTAGTTAAGACCCCTAACAGGGTGTTTGGACCGTGGTCAAAACTGAACAAGTCTGCTGTGTCTGCTGAAAGCGAGCCCCAAGAAACAACAAAGCAAATAAGGTGGAAGATGGATAAGTAAGGCCAGATGTCAAAGTATACAGGGGGAGTAGGATTAGCTAACGATATCGGCACAGCTTTCTCAGAAGGCAGGTTATGAAAGCTCAGGTGAGTGTCTCTCCAAGGTGGAAGTTCAGGAATCTATATTTCAAAGGTCACATTCTTTTGGAACAGAAGACGAAAGTACGCTTTTCACGGAATCGTGAATGTGAAGAAGAGGTGAAGAGTATATTGCAGTAGGGAGGAGGAGGAGGAGGGGGGGGGACGACATATTGCCACACACTCTCAGGAGGGAATTGCCAAGGCAACAGATAAGACGAGGTAATCAGTTAATTACAGGCCCCGGGGAGGCCTGAAGTTCTGAGGGGGCGTCCGCAGACTCGCTGTTACACATCCGTGACTAAAGTCCTACCTGGGGAAAGGGGCATTGTCATTAAACCTATGCCCAGAGACACAGGGGGGGCTCTCAGGAGTTTACCTGTGACCAGAGCAAACACAGACAGACCACAGCGACACTGCACCTGCCACAGGTAAGTCCCCAGCCTAGTCCTGCTGTCATCTTTGCCAGATAAGACAGGGGGGATATCATGACAGTTCCATCATGTTTGATTTATTTTGAATGTCAAAACAGGCCATATTTGACGGCCTGTGTTTGGTTAAGAGAGATAATGCTGTTCTTTTTCACTAGGCAAATTGGGGCACCGAAAAAGAAATCGCGGTTGTTAGACAAGACTCGAACTACGTAGACTGTGGGTGTCTGGGAGTTGGGGTTTACTTGCGGACTCCTCTCACAGCGTTGAACGAGAGTCGCATATCTCACCTGTGTTTTCTTCTTCACATTAATAAATAGCCTTCGATTATAGAACAATATGATTTCACTGTACTGCCTGGAAACAATTTCCCCAAAAGACAATGTTATACAGTTTCGAATAATATGATTGTGCCACAAGAATCAGAATCAGTGTCACCTTTATTCAGAAAGAACATATGAATCAGTTACGACACAACAGATTAACAGGACCTAACAGTGTATTGTTAGATCACATTTTGTACGTTGAAAGACACATTTTGAGTGTATTTACTATGAACAGAAGTTTCTAGATATGCTTTCCATGGTCATCAGGCTCATACTTTGTTGAATTGACGGGACATTTCCAACTTCATTGCTGCTGTGAGGGTGGAAAATGTTGAACTAAGCCACGTGGCGGAAGTGTGCAATCAATAATAACAAGTGAACGTGTGTGTGTGTGTGTGTGTGTGTGTGTGCAACACACACTTTGAATACATAAATGAAAGCAACAGAACCACTGTTTAATTTATGAAATAGTAACAAATCAAATGTGGGAAGGACATATTTATACCACAAATTTAGCCTGCGTCTGAGACCCAGTTCAGCTGGTCCATCGTCAAGGTGACCAGATGCCAGGGATGCCACAAAACCCAGGTGGTGAAATGCCCTGTATGCCTACAGGTGGCCAAACTGGCTAGTGTGCAGTGTCTTACCCCTTACCCTTTCCCTTGTACATAGAATCTACTTAGGGTCACCTTGATGTGAATAATACTACAGGTAGTATGGGAATAATCTGATCTCAAGTATTAACACTGTCTTCATGACTCATCAGAACACTTCAAAGGTAATCTAAGGTTTACGGGATCAATAGAACGGCTGTCTATGAAACATAAACAACACATCTATAAAAAAATAAAGATGTTGAAAAAGATAGCAATGTGTTTTATGTCAGCAACTCACTCATCTGGTGGTATGCTTTGAGAGAGAGAGGCGCCACCATTTTGTATCATGTCTTTTTGTGGATGCTGTGGATCTCGCAAAAAAACACATTTTGAATGTACTTCTACAGAGACTGACTTAAAAGCATTATTTTGGGCGTTTATATTATTTTATAAGGGCTATTTTGAATCGATTTGAGGTACTTGGATAGTGTTACGTGTCTACATGTATATTTGTTCACTTGTGACCCGTGGTTACATCCATTTATACATTTATTACACCGCCTGTGTGTCCTGTCTCTCTCCAGACGATGGCTCCTCGACCGGACCAAGATGGAGAGCACGCCGAGGACGCGGGTGCTGAGGAGAGCAACGGGAGAAGACTCAGCGGTGAGTTCAAAGACCTCCAACCCGAACCCAAACAAAATCTATTGCTATAAACACCTTCACCCATGGATAGATTCCTGTTAGGAATATTTGAAGAGGTCGATGTTTAAATGAGCTTTGTTTGTACTGTATTTTTCAATGTGTCAAATGTGTAATGTAATGTCGTGCAAAATGCACACACTTTATTGTCATGGTGTCACATGACATCGGAGCCCTGTTTAATTCACTGTCTCTCAGAATTCAAGGAGAAGGCTGTCTCCATGGCGCCTGCTCATTCCACTGTTGCGTTGATGGAAGGGGAGGACCCTGCAGAAAACGACCCCTGGGATCTACCGGAATTGAAAGACACGGGAACACCATGGGCAAGTAAGGCACAATCCCACAAACACCTCTGCCCCATTCCATCCGGACCGTCCATACACACGCAGTAGGAATGCCTGGCTTCTAAAAGTATAAATGCATGTGTGAAATCAGCTATCATTAGGGAAATAAAACACAAGACATTGACCTCTCAATTTCTTTTTCTTTCTTCTTTGTTTGTTTGTTTGTTTGTTTGTTTGTTTGTTTGTTTCTTTCCTTCTTTCTTTCTTTCTTTCTTTGTGTCTGTTTCTTTGTTTCTTTGTTTCTTTCTTTGTTTCTTTCTTTGTTTCTTTGTTTCTTTGTTTCTTTCTTTCTTTCTCTCTTTCTTTCTTCCTTTCTTTCTTAGAATTGGACACCAAGGGGAAGGTGTTGAGGGTGGTGGTCTCGGTGGGGAAGCTGCTGTTGTTGGTGGGATTCCTCTACATGTTCATCTGCTCCCTCACCATCCTCAGCTCTGCTTTCCAGCTCGTTGGAGGTAATCACACACACACACACACACACACACACACACACATACACACACTCTTACTCACTCAAATACTTACACACACACACTCATACAAACACACACACACACACGCACGCACGCACGCACACACACGTGCACGCACACACACACACACACACACACACACCCACACACACACACAAACACACTCACACACAGAGTCATTGTAACGTCTCTGCTGACTCCTGCTGTGACCAGGGAAAGCAGCAGGAGACATCTTCCAGGACAGCGCGGTGCTGTCTAACCCTCTGGCGGGTCTGGTCATCGGGGTCCTGGTGACCCTGCTGGTCCAGAGCTCCTCCACCTCCTCCTCCATCGTGGTCAGCATGGTCTCCTCTGGCTGTGAGTACACACAGCACACACACACACACACTCGACCACACACACACAAACACACTTGACCACACACACACACACTCGGGCACACACACAAACACACTTGACCACACACACACACACACACACTCGGGCACACACACACACACACACACACACACACACACACACACACACACACTCGACCACAAACACACTCGGACACACGCACATACACACTCGGGGACACACACGGAGACCAGCCCTGAAGCACTGAACACGTCCACAAACACACTTGCGCTCAACCCTTGACAATGTGGATGAGGAAGATGGCGATGAAGACGAAGATGACATCGACGTGGAGGTGAGTAGACTGATGGATGTGCGGTCTGCTCTATGTGCTAGTGTTAAAAGTGGAGTCGGCCGTCCCTGTCATCATGGGCACCAACATCGGAACCTCCGTCACCAACACTCTGGTTGCCATGACGCAGGCTGGGGACCGCGCCAAGTTCCGCAGGTGATCCTTTTACCATCCCATAAACAAACACTACGTTTACATTTGAGATTTGTTTTTTTTTGTGACATGAATAACAACTAATTTAGCAAACATTTTCTAACTCATCTCACTGCATTTGTCCTCATTTCAAAATGATGGGCTGACTTCCCGTTCATAGATTAAGCCAAGTCCTAGACTCAAAAACGTTTTCAATGTAGAATCTCCACTGACAGATTGACAGACTGATTTAGTCCAGGACTAGATTTAATCTATGTCCGGGAAACTGGCCCTATATTATATTTCCTGTTTGACCATAAGAGCGCCGCAGGAATATATGTACATAGACATTCAAATGTATATACACATCATATGACCATAATCAAGCTATTTAGTCCTCACATCGACCCCCCCCCCCACCCCATCCTCTCATCCCCTCTCCTCCTCAGAGCGTTTGCTGGGGCCACCGTGCACGACTTCTTCAACTGGCTCTCCGTGCTGGTGCTGCTGCCCCTGGAGGTGGCGTCGGGCTACTTGTACCGGGTCACCAAGCTGCTCATCGACTCCTTCCAGATCCAGAGCGGAGACAAGGCCCCGGAGCTGCTCAACGTCATCACTGACCCCGTCACCAACGCCATCATAGAGGTGAGAGGCCAATGAGAGGTGAGAGGGGAGCGGTGAGAGGTGAGAGGTTAGGGGTGAGAGGCTAAAACAAGCAGGAGGTCTACATTGTTATGGTTGTGTTATAAACATAGTTATTAGAATTTTTCATCTCTCTTTTAACACTCTATTCCTCTCTCTTTTTTATTGTTGCACCTCAGTAACTAATCAGCAGGGGTTATTGTTTATTTTGGGTAATAAACAGATTCAACAACATTCCTTTATTGTCTTTCAACACTTTTTTTCTCTCTTCTTTGCGCCTCAGTTGGATAAATCTGTTATCAGCGATATCGCCACGGGAGATGCTGAAGCCAGGAATAAGAGCCTCATCAGGATCTGGTGCAACACATTTTCCAACACAGTAAGAAAAACAAACAAACTAACAAATGAAGGAATGAATGTATTGCAGTGACTCGGGAATGATGTTCCACAAGCTGTTTAAAGTCAAGCAAATGCCTGTGTGTGTTTGCATATGTCTCTGTGTGTGTCTTGTGTTTGTTGTCTTATGTGTGTTTGTGTGTGTGTGTGTGTGTGTGTGTGTGTGTGTGTGTGTGTGTGTAGACAGTGATGAATGTGACGGTACCCGGCCCAGCCAACTGCACCTCTGAAGCCTGGTGCTGGATCAGTGGGAACCTCACCTACACGCTGAAGAACGTCACGGACACCTTCAACATCGCCAAGTGTACGCTCGGCCTGTGTGTCTTCTGAGGAGCTGTTCCCATTAGCCTTACATCCGACGTTAACGATCATGATAGAAATATACGGATAGGAATAACCGAGAGATAGAGACGAAGATTGAACAATGGAAGGCAAACTTTGACCTACTGTCTGATCAACATCAAGTTAACCTCCTCCTCCTGCTCCCTCCTCCTTTCTCCTCCTGTCTCTTTCTCTTGACTCCCACCTCCTCTTTCCTACTCCTCTCTCCCACCTCCTTCCTCCTCTTGACTCCCACCACCTCCTCTCTACTTCCGTCTCCTCCTCTGTGCTCCAACCTCCTCCTCTGAGCTCCCACCTCCTCTGTGTTTCCACCACCTCCTCTGTACTCCCACCTCCTCCTTCCTACTCCACTCTCCCACCTCCTCCTCTCTACTTCCACCTCCTCCTCCCGTAGGCAAACACATCTTTGTGAACACGAACCTGTCGGACCTGGCGGTGGGGCTGATCCTGCTGGCCGCCTCCCTGCTGGTGCTCTGCTCCTGCCTCATCCTCATCGTGAAGCTGCTGAACTCCATGCTGCAGGGCCAGGTGGCCGTGGTCATCAAAAAGATCCTCAACACCGGTCAGTGCGTAGCGCGCTCGCTGTTTGGACTCGCTTCGAATTTTAAAAAGCAAAGTTGCATCGACTCGTCAAATGAAACGTATAGTTATTTCCGTATTTGACGGATGTATTCTTTATTTTCCTTTGAATTTTTTTTTTTTTTTTTACAAAGACCTTTTACTTAGCGACTCCAGTATTGACTTGGGTGCACGGTCAAGATAAGAACCTGTTCGTCCCGTCCACACAAATTGCATTCGTTGAGATCGATCCTCTTACTATCCTCCATTCTTTTGTCTCGATAACAATAATGTACGTGGATGCTGTAACTCACACGTTCCGTGGTGCAGAGCAGTGGTGGTTGATTTTGGTCTGATTTCCGGCCGCCACAGACTTCCCGTTCCCCTTCGGCTGGGTGACAGGCTGGATCGCTATCCTGGTCGGCGCCGGGATGACCTTCATCGTTCAGAGCAGCTCGGTCTTCACCTCCGCCATCACTCCCCTCGTTGGTAGGTCCACGCGGCCGTCCGTCACCGCACCCGCTCCCTGAACCCACCCACTCCTTAAGACACTGTTACGTTTACAGAACCGACTCCATGGTAGGAGCTGGTGTGTGTGTGTGTGTGTGTGTGTGTGTGTGTGTGTGTGTGTGTGTGTGTAATGACTTTTGCCCCAGTGTGTTCAGGTATTGGGGTCATCTGCATAGAAAGCTATAGTTTATGTAGGTATGTGTGTGTGTGTGTGTGTGTATTGATTTTCTCCCTCTGTGTGTGTGTGTGTGTGTGTGTGTGTGTGTGTGTTCAGGTATAGGGGTCATCAGAATAGAAAGCTATAGTTTATGTAGGTGTGTGTGTGTGTGTGTGTGTGTGTGTGTGTGTGTGTGTGTGTGTGTAATAACTTTTTCCCCGTGTGTGTGTGTGTGTGTGTTCAGGTATTGAGGTCATCAGCATAGAAAGCTATAGTTTATACAGGTGTGTGTGTTTGTATGTGTGTGTGTGTGTAATGACTTTTCCCCCCTATGTGTGTGTGTAATGACTTTTCCCCGTGTGTGTGTGTGTGTAATGACTTTTCCCCCCTGTGTGTGTGTGTGTGTGTGTGTGTGTGTGTGTGTGTGTTCAGGTATCGGGGTCATCAGCATAGAAAGAGCGTACCCTCTCTCATTAGGCTCCAATATCGGCACGACAACCACCGCCATACTGGCAGCGTTGGCCAGCCCTGGGGAAACACTGGCCAACTCTTTACAGGTTGGTCACCAAATTGACACAATAGAGAAACACACTGAACACACACACACACACACACACACGCACACACACACACACACACACACCCACAATCCCTCTCCCTTTTAAATAAACAGCACACAAACACTCTCAGCCTATTTTCCCTTAAACACCACTCGTCTAGTCACTCAAAGCACTGGCCCACCAAAACACACAGGACGCAGACACACACACACACACACACACACACACACACACACACACACACACACACACACACACACACACACACACGCACACACCGCACACACGCACACCAACCTACTCTCCCCCAAACTGTCATTTCAGGATTGCCCTGGTCCACTTCCTGTTCAACATCACCTGGCATCCCTGCTGTGGTATCCCATCCCCTTCACCCGCCTCCCCATCCGCATGGCTAAAGGCCCGGGGCGACGTCACTGCCCTCCTACCGCTGGTTTCGCCGCCGTCTACATCGTGACCTGCTTCTTCCTCCTGCCAATCCTCATCTTCGGCCTCTCGCTGGCCGGCTGGCAGGTGCTGGTGGGCGTGGGCGCGCCCCGTGCTGGCGTTTCTGCTGGTGGTGGCCGCGGTCAACGTGCTGCAGGCCCGGCGCCCCGCCTGGCTGCCCAAGGCGCTGCGCTCCTGGGAGTTCCTGCCTCTGTGGGCTCACTCCCTGGAGCCCTGGGACAAAGTGGTCACCCAGGCGAGCGCCAAGTGCTGCTGCTGCTGCAAGTGCTGCGGGGCGGTCGCCGTGGACGACGCCGACGCCGAGCCGGGAGCGGATGGAAAGGCGGCGGCGAAGGAAGACGACAAGAAGAAGAACGGCCACGTTATGGAGATGTACGACAACCCGGCGATGAACGTGGAGAGAGAGATTGAGGATGAGAAGAAGACGGACGGCAGGATCTTGAATGTTAGCCAGCTGTGAGGGTTAGGTAGGGTTGTAACTTTTTATCGTTTGCAAGCCGACAAAAACCTTATTCACTTCTCCCTCCCTAGAACTACTGTAGGTTGCTTTTTCGTGGTGATAACAAGTTGTACTTAGAACGAGAACTGTCCGGTTACATAGAGTCAACTTCTGAAGTCGGGCTTGTATCCATGCAAAACAATTTTGGTCTTTAAGGACATTTTCATGGTGTTTTATTTTTGATTTTGTACTTCTTCTACAATAAAGAAAAGTTTATTATGTGTATTGAATGTAAACGGTAGCAAGAAGGCAGCAATACATCGTTTTGAGGTGTAACTTTGCAACGAGGTATTTTTGTAGAAGCATAATTGTGTTCAAGGCATTGGAAATTATGAATGAATGAATGTACATCTAACCTCATTTGGTGTCAATATTTTAAATTGTCATAAGTTAGTTGTGTAGTTTTCTTGGATACCTTTTGAAAACCTCTGCACAAAGCAATATGAAAATAATATATATTTTGTATGTGAAATTAAATGTAACTTAAGTAAAACATAACCACTTGTGTTGGTTCCTGCTGTCATAAACCATATAGGAACAGCTTATGAATCAATCTCTTTAACTGTATTTGCCAAACAAATTTGTAGGAGAGCATTGAATGGACTTCCTTCAAGTTAATAACACAACCCTGTTAATTACTGACCCTAGATGTTAATAACACAACCCTGTTAATAACTGACCCCAGATGTTAATAAACAAAACCCTGTTAATTACTGACCCAGATATTAATAACACAACCCTGTTAATAACTGACCCAGATATTAATACCACAACCCTGTTAATAACTGACCCAGATGTTAATAACACAACCTGCTAATAACTGGCCCAGATGTTTCATCCCCCTCTCACTCTCTTCATCTCCCATCTCTCTAAATGCTATCTTTCTTTTTATGTATCTCTTTCTTTCTTTCTCTTCTCTCTCTCTCGACAGTTCTCAGTGGGTGTTATCTCTGTTGACTTTTCTGCTAGATCATTTGTTTTATGACTGAAGCACAAGGGGCTCTTGTGCAAACAACCCATTGTTCATCTTCCAGTACCTGTCTATTTATTACTCCCATCTAATCTGTACAAAGGAGAGGGGGCAAGATGAAGAGAAAGAAAGAGAGAGAGGAGAGAGAGAGAAGAGAGAGAGAGAGAGAGAAGAGAAGAGAGAGAGATAGAGAGAGAGAGAGAGAGAGAGAGAGAGAGAAGAGAGAGAGAGAGAGAGAGAGGATATTCAATCGGTATTCATATAAGGGGGCTGAGTATTTTCCATGAGCAGAAATCATGAATCACACACACTCTCAAACACGCACAACACACTCGAACACGCACACACACACTCGTACACGCACACATTGACACGCGCCCCACACACAGACACACACACAAACACGCGGACGCAAACACAACAACGCGCCGTCACACACGTTATCGCATGTCCAGTAGGATCCACTGCTGCGGTGCTGACCCACCACCAAGGATCTCTCTCTTTCTCTCTCTCTCTCTCTCTCTCTCTCTCTCTCTCTCTCTCTCTCTCTCTCTCTCTCTGTGTGTGTGTGTGACATGGCCAATCACATGACGTGTGGCGGTGCGGCCGTGCGTAACGAACACGCGAACGTCCGGTCGACATGTGAACGTCAGAGACAGAGGGTGGCACGTGTGTGTCACACGTGGGTCACCGCTGAAAGATGCTGCTGGTGTCACTCGATCAATTCCTGGTGGAAAAGAGAAACGAGATGACGGACCGACAGACAGAGAGATAGGGCGAGATAGAGAGACCTTGACTTTTAAAAGCTTGTTTATTGCATGATTGATACGATGCAATAATCACATGTATTAATAAACACCGACCCACCTAGAGATAGAGAGCGGGGAGGGAAAGAGCGATATAGAGAGATAGAGAGAAAGAGAGGGGAGAGAGAAAACAGAGAGTCCTGGACTAGTGGATGTGTCCAGTCCGTTGCCTTACAACGCTGTGTTCCTGGGCGCTTCCCAGTCCTGCCCCGTCATGCCCAAGTATCTTTATGGCTTTCCCCTTATCTCCCACCCGCTGTGCTGCTCCTGTGTCCAAAGTATGTACCGCAAGGGCCGCATGGTGAAACCTAAGGGTCACAGCCGGAGAGATAATGGTCTAATTTTCGGGGGGGTCTGGCAACTCTATGAACAATAAATCGGCATAGTGTGCCAGAATGGACTCGTAATCGATTTAGAGTTCTCATCGGTGTAGGAAATTGTTCCAAGTTGTGCCTAAACAGCCGTAGTCAAGAAGGGAAAGAAAGTGCCAGTTTAGCCTTTATCTCAAACAGCAGGATATACGCCCCAACGTAACAAAAACCAATCGATAGATGGATAGCCTAAAGTAGATAAGCCTCCAGATGGTTTCTAGTAAGAGCCTTAGTAATCGCAGGAACAGGGTGGTCACCGCAATGATGCAGGAACATTATGGAGAGATAGGGTTTTGGGCGAAATGTTACGTGGCTGCTCTATGGATGGAAGACATACTGGAGCCACCCAGAACTGGTAAGCCTGGCAAGGTGTGTAACTGCAGGGCTATTAGTTACATAGATTGATAAGTTAATAAATGACTCGGACTGGACGCCTGGGGCTTACGATCGAAATATTGTCCAGTCTATGTAAATCTTAGTTAAGATTTAACAAAACTGATGAAATGTATGAACCGTATCCAACATAAGCATCATGACTTATTAACGATGAATCTACATGGTAAAGGTCTACAACCATGTGCCATTGCCAGACACTCACACACTGTGGTGGCTGGCCACTAGAGGGCACTGGGGTGCCGCTCCACCTGGCAGGCAGAATGAATTACTTGATTTGTAGTTTTTAAATAAATTCTTGACATTCACTGACATTCACATTCATCAAACTGAGACGTCGTTTTGAGCTTGGTGAATAAAACGACCTGTTTATACCTTAACTGTGCGTATGTCTTAGCGGGTGCATTTTTTTTAGTTGGGGTAGCAATTTCTTTTTTTGCCATTATAGTAAGTGACAAAAAACGAAGATTGCGACAACATGTTTGTTTTCTCATGGAAATGTCTTTCTCCTAACTTGTCAGCAGACTCATTCAAAGTTGCTAGTATGAAAGCTTATAGTTTGTATGTTGACGGTTGTAGTCAGTATTGAGAGTGCCAGTAGATAATAACTGTTCAAATGGTCTTCTAATTAGCTGACTTATTTATTGTTCTGTGAATTTATCTGGTTTTCAGATAATATGATTAGAAAGAGTATTTTTTAGTTGTGATCGTCTTCGGACATTTTGCAAGATATTGTTATGGTACACTAGGATGGAGACAGAACTTTCAGTTATGAAAACACATTATTCTCATTAGATGACAAGTTGTTCTGTTTTAATGGACTCAGTTTAAGTAATGTTGCTGCATTTTGCAAAACATATTCAACGTTTTGGCTAGAGTGTCTCTGTTTTGAAGGCTGTGTTGTTGTTTTGATGATAGGAATTCTGTTTCAAAACAGTGGGCTAAGCTATCGAGAAAAGCTGTAATAGCAGGGTCATTGAGGGGTTTGCCTCTCAGAAGGAAAGAAGGGCACAATACCTGTATATATAAGATAACACAAACACACATACACACACACACACAAATGTTCTCCCGGCTCAATTTTTTTGGGTATAGTTGACCTTTATTGGCATTAATTAAATAAATACTTATTATTACACAGAGCGCTGCATGTTATCCTGCAGTTTGTGTTCAATTGTATTGGGATAGTGAAATTGACTATGGTACAGCCCCACCTGGAATATTTTTCACCAGCCGCCACTGACAGTGGACATTGCTACCGTACAATTAAGTACAGTCACTTGCCAGGTATAAAAAGTGGCTATCACTCAAAATGAACCCATGTAACAGTCATTGAGTGAACAGTAAAACCTAAGTACTGTTAATAACTGAATGATTAGATGTTATAAAGATGAAGGCTAAAATGTGTGTTCGATAAAGACTGCCACCTACAGGTAGAATAGGCAGCGACAGCTGTTGCGCTGGAAACTATCACGTCGTTCCCTGTTTATGATATGTTGTGTTGACTTAGAGCATAGGTGTCAAACTCTGGCCCGCGGGCCAGATTTGGCCCGCGAGGTAATTATATTTGGCCCCAAGACAATACCAAATTACTACTTTTAATTTAATAAATGAATGCCATTGATGTGTTTTTTCATTTGAAATTCGAATTTGCATGTCTCCACTATTAAATTATATATTGTATGGTAATAAGCGATGCTTGTTCTATATTCAATGTTAAAGCAAAACTTTTTGGGGTTTTACATTTTGGCCCATTGGGTATTTGAGTTTGACACCCCTGACTTAGAGAGAACGTCTCTTCTTACATGACCGCTTGAGGGACGACCTGACAATGAGGATGGTTATGAAAAACCTTAGCTTCCTTTCTCTTTAAATTGTTGTACTATGTGATGTTAAATTGTTGAACCCCCAAAAAGAACAAGCATTAGCAATACATAATAATTTATTAAGTTCAAATTCAACATACTCAACGGTTATTAAGCATTACAGACTTATCATGTGCGCTTTTAATTAACTACACCACAAAAAACGGAACACAAAAATACAACGGAAATTGATACAATATGATACAATACATTTTTCAACACCAATCTTTTGTTTACTGAGCAATATACACTGACACTGTTCAGTATACCCTGCTGTTTGTTTTACAGAGCACTACCATGTGCCTCTTCCATCAATGAAACAGGCAGCTGTGGCTTTTTCATACCATCGGTTGGTCACAGTTTACCCACAAACACACGACGTCCCGTAATCACAAATGCCTGCCTTCACAACGTGGACCAAACCCCTTAGTTCATTTTTTTTTTTTTGTCTTTTTCAGACATCATTCAGTAACTTAAGCTTCAATTAAATGTATTAAAACTCCCCTTCCCTATTTGAATGTGACTTCGAACATTTTTTATTTTAATTTTACAATCGGGGGTGGCAGGGATGGGATACAGTAGGGAGGAGTGGGGATGCAACGAGCCATGTTCTAGAACCTAGCTTCCCCATGGCGTCATGAGAGACACAATTATCACCCGGGTTGAAAAAGAAGCCTCCTCAGCGATGGAGAGGCGTGTTTTCTTTCCTTTTTAAAACGGCACCGGTCCGTAATGTGCGGTGTACGCTGCCACGATGCCCTCGGTGTCGGCCATGTCGTCACAAGCGATGTTCAGCTCACACACTTCGCTCAGGCTGGATGGCAAAGAGAGAAAGTGAAAAGGGTAAATACACGGTAAACTCACGTTGTTTACAGAGAGAGAGAGAGAGAGAGAGAGAGAGAGAGAGAGAGAGAGAGAGAGAGAGAGAGAGAAAGCGAGAGAGAGAGATTGAGAATGGTGGGTAAAGGCTGGGAGGGGGAGAGAGAGAGATAGAGAGAGAGAGATAGAGAGAGAGAGAGAGAGACGGAGATTGAGAATGGCGGGTAAAGGTCGGGAGAGAGAGAGAGAGAGAGTGAGAGAGAGAAGAGAGAGATTGAGAACGGTGGGTAAAGGCCCGTGAGAGAGGGTGAAACAGAGTTGGAGTCTCAGGAGTACCTCTCCAGCTGCTGGGGGGTGAGGGCCACAGGGGCGTCAGCAGTCGGCGCGGCGAGGGCGGACCGCCTCCTCCGGAGCAGGGCGGACGCCAGGTCCCTCTCCATAATCACCTCGGTCGCTATCAGAGCAAACAGTTGAAACACAAACATGGGAGCTGTTCAACCGGCAGAGATTGCGGGTTTTTTTACACAGTGGAACACTGGGTTCTACTGTGACATGTAGCGCTCTAGAATCAGGGTGGGGGTGGGGGGGCGTTGCCTGTGCACACTGTAAAGTGTTCAGTGCCTTGAATAAGTTGCTGACGAGGTAGGTCAGCGGGCCACTGAGTTTGATTTCACACCGTGAAAAAAAAAAAAGGAAAAAAAAGAAGAGAAACACTGTCAGTGTGGTTTCCCATGACAGTGCTGTAGGGGGCATACCTTCAGCGCTGGCCGACTCTGACGAAGAAGAGGAGGAGGAGGAGGAGGAAGAGGGCGAGGAGTCGGAGGAGGAGGAGGAGTCGGAGGCGGAGGAAGAGGAGGATGAGTCGGAAGCGGGCGAAGAGGCGGTGTCGAGGGCGACTGGCGGCGTGCTGGCATCAGGAACGGAGTCAACGACGACAACAGGTCCCAGGTCTGCCAGGAAAAGAACATTAAACCTTAAACCTTAAATATCACACACCTTATGTTGATCACATAGAATCATCAAGGTGCGCCTGCATCTCTCGCTCTCTCCGTCTCTCTCTTTGTCTCTTTCTCTCTCTCTTCCCCCTTCTCTCATCCTCTGAATACATCTGCACCATAGCCCTAGAAGATGCCAAAGTCCTTACCATTCATGGACCAGCATGCTGACAACAAAGAGCAGATGGACAGGAGAGCGAGAGTCTTCATGGTAACTTGGCAGTTGGTTGGCTTTGTTCTGGATCTTGGATGACCGGTAGAGCCTTGGTGTCCCTCCTTCCTTCTATGCCTCCTTCTCTGTCTCTTTCCCCTCCATTGCCGGGTCAATATATACCATAGTCCCGTCCCCCTCCCGGGAGTGAGGGACACAATGGCGTGATTGGTCGGGGAATCAAATGTCAGCGTCTTCCGGTTGCTTTTCCGGCATGTAAACACCCACGCAGCCATGGTCTAGGAATGCACAAACTCTCTCACACCCATTAACACGCACACACACACGCACACGCACACACACACAGATGCACACGCACGCACACGCGCACACACACACACACACACACACACACACACACACACACACACACACACACACACACCCCACTACAAACACAGACAAACATGCACATTATCACAAACAAAACATGTATGTGACCTCAATGTGGCAAATAAAAAGCCATGGCTGGCTGGCTGGCTGGCTGGTGAACACATGCATGTGTTCCTGTAGGGTGAGATGGTTTCCCACATCCTAGAGTTTCACTACTCATAATTAATGCAAGTCTCTTCCTCGAGGTTAAAGAGCCCTCTTACACTCACCACCAGACCTGAATAGGCCTGTGTGTCACATGAGTGTACAGCGTGTGTTTTACAATGGCAGTACTCTGTTGTTCACTCACTCACCTCATTCATGACAAACCCAAGCCAATCAATCTTTTCACTTGGGTCTTTGGGGAGCCAACGTCTTAGCGTAGTGCCTACCCCTACAATTTCCCTGTGTCCCCACCCTTCATCACAAGAGTTATATATAACACTGGTACACTGAAAAAAGCCCACTGGGCCAGACTGAAGCGTGGGGATCCACCCCTTGGGCCCAGGAACCGTTCACCCAGTTTATCAAGCTGGGATGGATTTAAACCAGGGTGACCCACAAATGGTTCGCTAGATTGCGCCTCCCTCCTCCCCCCTCTTCTTTGGTGTTGCTGCTGCGTGCTCACACACACACACACACACACACACACACACACGCACGCACGCACGCACGCACGCACGCACACACACACACACACACACACACACACACACACACACACACACACTGAGCCCTAAAATGTGATCTCCCACCCCCACAAAACCCCAAACTGTAGCCTCGTAGCGACCACACTTTACTAATGGAATGACAGGGGAGAGCGCCGACACTCACTTATGGAAGGGGACTTAATTAGAGTGCAGTCGAGTACCACCAGAACCACCACGCCGGCGGAACCCACAGCCAGACACTATATAAAGAGCCACCCGGGGCCAGTCTGGTCCAGACCCAGATCAGATCCAAGGGCCCAATCCCAACGGAACCTCCTTTACTCGCACCCTGAACCTCGCAGCAGTCTGGCTTCGAATGTGTTTCTTTGTATTTAAAGAAGGAATATTTATAGTAGGCAGTCGCTCCATACTCTTACTGTAAGTAGTTCAGTGCACGTGTGTGTAGTGGTAGGGTAGTCGATTGACATCAAGCTGAGATATTCTATCCAGTTAAATTTAGTCTACAGATATTGACCATGTGGCTATGGACTTAACCCCTAATGGCAAGTTAATGTTATATTGCTAACCAACCAATATGGAAAGATTCATATTGTATATGTATATTTAAGCTTGATCTCTATTATTTGTAGGTGGATAGATTGATCTTGTATATGCGTATTTATGTTGGCCCTTGCTGTGCTTCCATTGCAATGAGAAAGTCAGGTAGCCTGTCTGCGCTGCCCAACCTTGACGTCCATATTTCTCACTCTCGACTGCTGTTATTCTTGGTGTTGAGAGTTTTGAATGGACTGGTCAGGGTGTAATTTCAATGTCTAGTCCAGTGTCCATTTCTGTGTGAGGGTTTCAATACCGGGGGACAGAGTTTGCGAAAACATGTGCCATAAAATTCTCAGGAAAAACACAATGGATCATCATCAGTTTTGATGTTGCATCTTGGCCCTGAAAATCATATGCAGGGTAAGCCACATAACAATCTAGACCGATGAGGAATGCTTGATTCTTGCACTCCAAGTGTAAGACTGACACTTAAAAGAAAATGTCTCTTCCTTTCTCTCTGTCACACAGACACACACACACACACACACACACACACACACACACACACACACACACACACACACACACACACACACACACACACAACAGTTCCACAACAGTTCCACAGCCATGCACAATATTCCAGTCCCAGTCAACTCATTCCATAAACTCGTCATAAACCTCACTGCTTTGTATATGTTGTAAGTGCACTGAGTTCATCCATTTCAAGAAAGTTACAAATATCTAATGAAAAATGTAAAAGTAACAAACTTAATAACAAAATAATGTCCGTGGTATGATTGATTATTGGACAATTTTGGGGGTTGTGTGTGTTTTCACTCAGAGGTTACAATGCTATAGGTTGTGTTCATTGTTGGTATTATGGCAACAAGTTTTCAGTGCCCTCTATTGGACATTTGTTGTAGCCAGAACTAAATTCACTTTTATGATATTGCTGATGCTCATGTAATGACATACTATTACTACCACATAGCAAAAGTAATTTGATACCTTTTGCTTAACCTCTAACGGATTTCTGTGCTAGTTTGAAGGAATGGACCAATAAAATATTGTACTTTGAATTACAAACATAGGAACACAAATCCAGTAAAATGTTTGCATATAAATGTCCATATAAGGCTCTGACTTTACGTTAACTTTTGGATAACTTGAGCACAGTGAAGCCACATGCTTAGAGTCAAGTCTAGCTATAAACAACTGCAACCCACTACAAAAAAAGATCCTAAGCAAATGCTTTAACAAATCATCCAGCATCTTTAACGTAAAATAAAAAAGTACAAGACTACACATAGGCTAATTGCCTGGTTATTTTAAGCGCTTGGTTTACCAGGTTGTTTGTATGCATTTTCCGTGGTTTCAACTTGGTCTGAATATTTACCCCAGCTATAATTATTTGTTACATGGCACGCAACAAACAAAACTCCCCCAACATCACCTAAACAGGAACGCATTCAAGCGAACTTAAGCTAGGAGCCACAGACGCATTTTCACATAATAATATATATGACCCAAGGATTGGTGAACCATCTCAACTCACTCTAAATAGGTTATTCTAAGGACATGAGCCAAAAATGTGAAAGGAACAATCATTTATCATTATGTAAATACACGGCATTAGCCAGTAACATCACCCAGGATTCAGTTAAACGCAATGCACACATGAAAGCTACATTTTCCTAAAGAAGGCAAATTACTAATTAGGCTACATTACATTACATTTGGGAAAGGCCTACTTCATATACTATTTTCAAGCTAGGAAACTTTCAAAACATGATTGCAAGTGTATATTATTTTATACAGTTAGAATGAGGAAGTGTGGAGAGTCAAATGTATTCCTAAAAAGGAGGCTCTCCGAGTATGCCGGTTTCCACGGTTACGTTTTTTCCCCCCTCCAGCAGGTTAATTGGGCGCAGCTGACCTTAACAGCATTAGTTTTGCTTTGTTTTCCAATGCATGGTATGTTAAACTATTAAAGGTATAATTTAAATTAAACAACTTCAAAAAGTAGGCTTTTCACATAGTAAACCTATAATGCCTGTATTTTGGTTTGTGGATAGAAGCTTCCACAGGAGAACAACTCACTCGAATCATCGCCCTCTCAATCTGATTTCCATAACATGTACAGCCCGCAACCCATGGTCTGACATGACATGGCCTGAGGCTATGGCTCTACAAACATAGTACTGTTTCCTTTTTATAAATCAACATCTGCCAGTCGTTTTCCCCCCCTCCTTCTGGACGATGTATCCGCTTGGCAAACCAACACATTCATTACAGTCAAGGCCCTTGAAATTCCCTATTTCTTTTTAAAGGAGTTTTTTTTTCTTTTTAAAGGAATATACCCCACAGCTTTCTCCTCTTGCTTGTATAACCGTGTTTTTAACTCTGCCGCTCTCACTCGGAGACCAGCTGTGGGTTTATGTTGTATACAGTATATTTGCAGCATCCTCTCTGCTTTAGTTTCTCTTTAACACATACCACCACGTCTACCAGGTTCAACTCATTAGACTCATTCTTAGTTTTCTGATCGAGACTGTGTGTGTGTGTGTGTGTGTGTGTGTGAGCGAGAGAGAGAGAGAGAGTGTTATAAACTGTTAAGTGATGAACCTTTCCATTCTACATAGAACGATGATCATTGGACAAAATGAATGGCAAATAGTACCGAAAATCGAATTGCACTGCGTCACGTAGCATAATAGACTATGTCTTGCTTTGTTCACATCAATGCACATGTGACTCAAACCACAGCAAATGAGCTAGACAAACCATACATTGTTTTTCGTTTTTTTCCAAGAGCTAGATTGACTTTAATGTTTGTAACTTCCTTTGGACATCTCAAAAAGAACAAATTGATGCTTGTTCCTTGTCCGGTGATTTTCTTAGGCGAAAAGTCGATATTCTTTTTTTAAATAAATTCACTTGCCTTCATGTGACCGTATACTCTTTCACACAAATGGTGGAGCTTTGGTTTTCACTAGAGCCGGAAATCAGGGCTGAGGGTCACACACAGCTTTGGACCTGACTCATATACCGAGTCGAAGACCTGCTGCATGGAGACCAGGACAAACACAATCAATGTCCAATGGTGGACCAGTTTCAGTTTGGATGCAGTAAGCCACCATGCACCAGTGGACAGTAGCCTCTGGCCTGCTCTCCAGACATTCACTCACAAAAACAGATCACACTGACTAACTTACAGACTGGCAGCGTACGCTAAGCCGCAATGGCACAAGGTTGTGTTTGGACATACATAGTTACAGACACACACACACACACACACACACACACACACACACACACACACACACACACACACACACACACACACACACACAGACATTACAACAGACATTCCAAAAGGAAACCATAATCTCTCCCTGCCACTCTAATCACTTTAAATTAAACGACTACATTATATACAATATTTTATTTGGAACATTTGTGTGTCACAATCCACTTCAGCCACATCTAGAGCTCAGTTTTAGTTGCTTCTCCTGACTGTTTCTCCTCCTAAAAAGGACAGAAATAAATCCATATGTAATATCAGAAAGTAAGGGACATTAACACATTTTGTTCCTTATTACTTTGTAGATTTTGTCTAAACTACTTTATTTAAACGTTTTTTCCCTATTAATCTCAATGGTACATGGGTTCTCACCTTAAGGTCCCCTCGTAAAAAAGATTCACAGAATTCCCGCACACGCTCGGCCGAGATCTCTCCCTCGGGCATGACCCACTGCATGTCGGAGCCTCCGTCGTAGATGCCCACTCGCGGCAGGTCCCGTGACTTCAGGCCGAAGTAGTCCAGGGAGCGAGCGTTGGCCTTCACGGCTCCGTTCACCAGCACAAACAAGAACTGCGTGTGTCATGGACAAAAGGCTCGACATTAGTGAACTGCAAGAGTGACGCGACACATTTTAAATCCATCGGAAGTAACTGGGCGTCCCGGACACAGAATGAACGCGAAGGAAGGCTTCTCAGACAGAGATATCCATTCCTATTGCAATAATAACAGTCAAGCATCAAAAGCAGGCAGCTTAGAAAGGGAGTCGGTACATTTGAGTGACAAAGTGTACAGAATAGAGAGATTCCATCTTAATATGGTGCATGTTCTCACCTTCTCTTCTCACGAGAGATGAAGCATTGTACGCAGCACACAGCAGTGATTTCCTGTTCATCAAGGCTGTTCACTGAAACTCACCTTGCCTGTGAACTCAGGGGCCAGAGCTGCCAGTTTGTCCTTCAGAGCAGAGTACTCTTTGGTGCCCCTGTTGGCGAAAAGCAGGAGGTGCACCGCCACCTCTGAGTTGAACAAGCCCACGGCTGTCTGAAGCAGAGAAAAGGAGAGAGAAATAGAAGTGTGTTTCCATCAAACGGTTGTTTGTGTGTCCTATTAAACAAGAGGCCTCGCTTTTAAGGGCGGTGTGTGACGTGGTGAGGAGGGGGGATGGGGAAGGAGAGTGAGAGACCATACCACTTGGTTGTACTCGGTGATGTAGCGCAGCTCGTTGATGGTGAAGAACCTGACCAGACCGTCTGTGTCCAGCTTCTTCACCTGGGACAGCAGCAGGTTCTCTTGATGGTTGTCAGCCTGCGCACGCACGCGCGCGCGCACACAAATACACACACACACACACACACACACACACACACACACACACACACACACAAACACACACACACACACACACATACACACACAAAGTGCGAACATGTCCACAAAAACACAAGCAAAGCAAAAACCAACCTCCGTAACCCAAACTCACTGACTCACCGCACACCAACTCCTGCCATATTTGTACAGTTTGAAACATGCCAGTGCCAGTAAAATAACGATCTAGAGATGATTTTCATTCTTAGTTAACCTTTCTGAATAAGGCGATGGTGTCAGAGGCAATGCTGATGTCTGCCCAAATCTCCTTCTCCTTGCAAACAGCTGCAGGGATGGTCTCCACCTGCTTAACGGCAGCTACAAACTCCTTGTAGCCATGACTGTCCTCTCCCTGAGACAGAGAGAAAGAGAGATGGATGGAGAGGGATGGAGAAAGGGGGATTACAAAGACCAAAAGAAAAGAAAAAAGAGAAATATGGATATGGCAAATTAGAGAGAGAATCCTAGAGAAGGAGAAAGACAACCAAGGTTAGGGGAAATAAGGTAAGAAGTTTATTTAGTTTATTTATTTAAGGGAAAATTGAAAATTATAATGCATGCATGTTTTTTTTAATGATTTTAAAACCTATCATGATAGTTTTCTGTCTGTCACTTTTAGCAGCCTCCACTGTCCTTCAGTCAGAAAAAACAACTGTCCTTATTTGCTCTCTCCTTCTCTCTCTCTTCCTCTTTGTCTCTCTGTCTTTCTAGCCCTCTCTCCCCCTCTCTTTCCATAGCTCTCTCCATAGCTCTCTCTCTCTCTCTCTCTCTCTCTGTCTCTCTCTCCCTCTTTTTCTCTCTCTCTCTGCAGCTCTCTCTCCCTCTGTCTTTCCATATAGCTCTCTCTCTCTCATCATCCTCCCCCTTAGTTCACATATGTTTACAACCGTTTTGTTTAAGCCAATCCCTCAGTGCCTCTCCAGTCTTTGAGTCCTGCTGTCCGGCGGTCGACCATCAGCCCCCCGCTCACAGAGTTTGGCCAAAGGGCTCGGCAGCGAGAGACCGGCCCCGCCCGGTCTATCCCTGCGGCAACGTTGATAGACAGGAAATCACTTGCTTAGCCAAGTGTGTGGCCACAGGAAATATGTAAGGCAAACACTGGCTGCATAGGAAGTTCCAGTTTCTAACCAGTGTACAATACCGAGTAACTTAGGGATGTGGATTTATTTTTCTTCCATCCTTCTCATGAAGGTCCCCTGTTTGGATTTGTCTCCTCTCTTTCCTTTGTCCGTCCCCTCCTTTTCTCTCCCTCTCTTCTTCTTCTTCTTCTTCCCCCTCTCCACTCTTCAACGCTCTCCACGGTAACCCTCCAACCCTCCGTGCACGCCTCGTTTCCGTCTACAGGGCACGTCGTTCGATCGTGACCCACCTCAAAGAACCCGATGATCACCACGTCGGCCGACTCCACGAAGGCCTCCACCGCGGCGCTGTCAGTCAGGCTGAGGAGGGCGCTGTCTGCTGAAGGGCGAAGGAAAAGCACGAGAGAGACAGGGAGAAGGAAGGGAGAGAGAGAGAGAGAGAGAGAGAGAGAGAGAGACATAAGGAGAGAGACATAGGGGGAGAAGATATGGTCAGACAGTTGGCGTGGGAGCAAAAAACGGAAGCAGGTCTGAGAAGCAAAGCCCAGGAAAGACACTGAAAAAGGAGGGGTGGGGGCTGGGGTGGGGTGCAGGTGATGGGGGTGAGGGGGGGGGGGGGGGGTTATAGAGCAAAGGCAGAGAGAAAAAAGTAAAAAAGTATAATGAAGATTACAGGGGTCATTTTATACACTTTGCGCCATCTTCTATAGAGGCTATTTGTTGAAAACATAGTATTCTAAAAATGCCCTTTCACACATTTGGCACTGGTCGGTAATCCAAATACCCGTGGTGTCTTAGAAGTGTATGTGAGGCAAGCATGCAACCCAGTCTTACCTTTCTCCTTTGCGATTGCCATGGAAACCAGGAGGCTCAAAGACAGATAGAACATCATCCTTTCTGCAGCTTTATTGACAAGGAGGGTCGAGCCGGTCAAACAAATACCTCAGGAAACCCCGCAAACTTTGACCAAACTTATTTTAACTTTCTGTGTGCATGTCCCCTGGCCAGTCTGGGGTCCCACATGACATTCTGTCTGCCTTCTGATTGGTTGGTACCCTGGGAATCAGACAGGTGTTATTGCTAAGTTGTGGTGAGGGGGTGAAGGAGTACGTGTCAGTGTTTCAGCTTGTGTTAACGTAGAGATTGTACGTGTGCATGTGTAAGTGAGTAAGCGAGTGAGTGAGTATGCCAAGCATGTGTGCGTCATAGAAAGTGAGAGAAAGAAATATGATATAAAGAAAATAATGTTTGTAGAGAGAACAGGAAATAGGTGCAGGTAAAACAAACTACAATGTCAAGTAAAGTGGGACTGGCATCCCTAAGTATCTATACAATTCTATACTTAAACTAAAAATATTACTTTAAAAAAAAGAAGAAAAATCTGAAATAAAAAGTTTGTCATCGTGTTAAATTCCTGCCAATGTCAGAAAGAAACAGACATATTTGAACACTAAAATGTGTCCCTCCTGTGGACATTTGACCACACTGCACCCCAATTAAGCTGTCTGCACTGGTCATATTGGCACTGCTGGTCACATGCTAAGCTAAATATTATATATAGTATATAAGCTACCAGTCTGGCTAAGGTCAGAGAATTAGCCAGAGCACGCTACAGCTTTTAGTAGAGTGCCATATTTGTGTGACTTGTGTAAATGTTACTTTTAATGTTTTATCTTTAATTATGTTTCAGGAAAGAACTACCTGGTTGGAGTTTAAATAAATAATTAATACCAATGAATTATGAATGCAGAGCAATAGTAACACTATTTTCAATGTGTTCAAATAATAACACATTACTTTACTGGTTTTTAACAAATATCTTAATTAATTAATTTATGTATTTTCTTCATGTGGTTGTTGTAAAGAAATAATGTTGTAATTTATAGGGGCACTCCTGGAAAAGAGACCTAGTCTAAGTCGGTTACTTCAGTATAAATACATAAAATAATAACAATAGCCTACTAAAAGAGACAAAATTTGTTTCCTTTGTCATCAACCATCTTTTGGGGTCACAGAGAATGCCCATCCGTGTCACCTGACATAACAGAGAGGTTCATTAATATAAATAGTTGGAAGTACGCAGGTTCTATGACCTCAATCTGTTAGGAATCCTCCATGATGTCACAAGAAATCCTCAAACACGTAACCTGACTCAAAAGATGGGTTTATTAGTTATAAATAGTTGGACACTCGTATGCAGGCTTTAGTGACATCAAGCTGTTGGAACCATAGCGATAGAACCAGTGTTCTATCCATAGAGATAGAAGGTTCTACCTCTTTGGTTGGAACACTCTATGAGGTCATGAGGGAACAGATAGTCATGTGATAAAATAATCACTTGTGGCCAACATGATGACCCATTTTACTCATCGCCTTGTTTACTTTTGTTTGTTAGCATACACCTGTACAAAGGCAATTGGTTCTGTTTTTGAATCATTCGACTAACGAGAGAAGAAACAGTTGCAGGCAGCAAAATATTTTCAAACATAAAAAGTTTGTTTTACGAAAACCTGTAAAGTAAGAGACTTATAGGGGTAGTGTTGAAAACCCAAGTGGCCAGGTCTGTCAGTCTTCAGTTAGGTAACGGTCTGCTGAACTGAGCAGCATAAATGGATTATGACCATCTCTGTAATTGTGGCGTGTTTGGTGTATGTGTGTGTGTGCGCGTGTGTGTGTGTGTGTGTGTCAGTAACACTTGCCAGCTACATTTCGGGGGGGGGGGGCAAGGAGGACTCTGATGGTAAAAACGTAAACAGTCAAACCGGAGTAGATGAAGTCTTATGACTGACAACATGTGCTATTATTGTTTGTCAACAGTCCACTGTTCATCTATGAGTAAGCTCATTCTAAATGATCCTAATCTACTTAGCTCTGAACTGTATGAGCTCAAGGATTGAGACCTCCACAACATTCCCCTGGTCAACATTTCTCACATCAAAAGACTTTTAACTCTCACACTGTATTTATGCAGCGGTTATAAGGCAATCCTTTTTCGTACTTTCTCCCTCTCTATCTCTCTGCATCTCATTCTCCTTTCAAAACAAACCACCAAGATATAGCCTCTCATGGCCTTCTTTCTCTTTTTGATTCAGATTTTTTTTTACATTTTACAACTCCGAGATTATTTCAAAGTTTAATGGTTCTGGAGCTTCTACACATCTGTAAAGTCATTCTTAAAGCGAACATCTTCTTATTGTCATTCAACTGAGCCCTCGGAATGACAGATACTAATCGCACGTCTGTATATGTAAACTGATCCTGGTATTTCAAACAACAAACAAACATGCTGTTAAATATTAACACAAAACGGATGGAGAAGAGAGACCAAAAGAGAGAGAAGAAATGTGTGTGAAATAGAGAGTGTGTGCAAAGCAGAGAGTGTGTGTGTGTGTGTGTCTGTGTCTGTGTCTGTGTGTGTGAGAGAGAGAGGATGACAAATGCTGGGAAATGGTTTTTTTCAATGCAAATGTGAGGCCTTTTCCAATGTGTCCCACAAACATTCTACCAAACGACCTACAACAAACAGATTTCATTTAATTTACTTTAACTAAAACTTTCCATAAGATTGATGTGTAAGTCAGATGACAGTGATTGAGGAAGCGTTTCTGATTGACAGGGTTAATCGATGGCAAGCACCGCAGATAGATTGATGGATGGTCACATGACAGCGCAGAGACAGGTGAGCATTGAGTATCTAATCTTAAAAGCTGTTGCGTCTAATATCATGAGACAAACACTCAGCCGTCAACGATCAGACCATGAAGTGTGGCGGTAATACCAAATCCGCCTGACGTGAGAAAAATAACAAGAGTGCAGAATGGGGTTGGTGGGGGTGTGGCTACTGTTTTTCCCTTATTCTAAAATATCCCCTGACGGATCGCTGGTGTAGGTGTCATTCCTAGTCTATAACTCAAATTCTACGTTGAGCACCTTATTAAACACTGGAAGTGACTTTATGATTATTATTTAACTTACAGTCGTCTTATTTTGGAGTCACTTTATGGTCAACATTCAACGCTTGCACTCGTTGGCCTACTAGCTGTTGTTTTGACCTTATTCTAAAATATCCCCTGACGGATCGCTGGAGGAGGTGCCATTCCTAGTCTATAACTCAAATTCTATGTTATGCACCTTACTATAAATTGGAAGTCACTTTTTGATTAGTACGGACAATACGGTTATGAACAATACTGAACGCCACTTACGTTGTCAATACCAACTGCTTGCACTTTAACTTAAACTTTAACTTGCGGGCTGCCTTATTTTTATTTAAAAGTAAATTGTTTATTTTAATTATATAGTGTTTATTGTATGCTTGTGGGAGGAGCGGAAGTAAGAATTCCAATGTACTGGTGCTTGTACTTGTTGCACATGGCAAATAAACTCTTGAACTTGAACTTGAACTTGTACTGGCAACAGTGCAGACGTCATAAAAGTTCACAAAAAAAGAAACAGGCAGAGAAGTTCAGTAGAGACCTGCTAAGTGTCTGTTGATACAGTGCACCATCGAAATCAAGAAAATTATATAATCAGGACATCCAGAACCTTACTGTAATGTGGTCTTAATTAATAGTAAATGTAAATAAAGTAAGGTAAAAACAAATATATATACATATATATTTATTTACAAAGTTATGTTAGACTTCGCTAGTCTGAATTTGAACTTTTTGGGGGGTTGCTGTTCCCAGGCATCAGAGAAGAGCAGACAGGCTCACCTCGGGTCTGTAGATTAAGATGCCGTGTACACACCTTCGAACAGGCCCAGGCAGTCAACAGAGGAGGGGGGTCAGACCAGCCTCCCATCATAGGACGGTGGATTATGGAGGGGTGTGGGATTACATGGCCTCGTTGGGCGGAATAATCTAATCTGTCAACCGCCTTGTCTTAACCCACTTAGCCTTAGTGAAAACACACTATCAGACCATTAAGGGACATTTAGGAGTTTATGAAGTTAACTTGACCTGAATACGGCTTGTACATTATGCAACAAGACAGACAAAAAATAAGTCATGTCACGTTATGTAAGAGATGGTGTGGTAAATTATATTTGCAGCATAAATATTGGAAATAATGTTAACGGCATAGACAACGAAATTGCGCATTATTATAATCTTATATAATATAATCTTTATTTTCGTTTTTCGTTTTTTTTTTTTACAAAGGTGATCTAAATAAAAACAACAACCCAATATTAGTCACAAGTCAACAAGCACAAACATACCACTCAAATCCGGAGGTGTACCTTCCATTACTTAAGGGACTGCAAAGAGCGTTTGAGACGGGTTGACAGTGACAACCTCAAACGCTGGGTCTGGTTTGTTTACCCCTTCAACATAAACTGAACGTGTAAACTGAAGAGAACTGATTAAAAAGTGTCTTCGCTGAACAGACTGTGGGGTGATAACATTTCATATAGACTCCACAGGTACGGTTGGCCTGAGGGCTGTCCTACGGAGATAACCTGAGTGCTGCACAGCACCAATTATTTACTTATCCTGCAAAGGAAAGGTTTCTGACTCCTTTTCTAAGAATTGTAATAAACAGATAACACAGCTACACTGTCAGCCATCAAATTATGTCATGTGTCATCGATAGATCCCCTATGCATTTATCTACATGATGTATCTTTCAATTCAACAAAAGCATTACATGGCTAAATCGTTCAGGGCAGATGTAGATTAGAGATTGGTGAGGACATGATTTGAAAACCTGTCTACGAAACCTACCAATCCATAAGCACTTAGGCCTGCATTCTGATTCTTCAGGCCAATGTGCAGGTGAACCATTACAGATTCATTTGTTTTTATTTGGACACCTAAACCGAAACATGGTAGCGTTTTCAGAAGCCTAGCTAAACAACTACCTACCTGCAATCACCTACATTTAAGTACCTACGTTTACGTGACACAGTTGCACATGGGAAGAAATAATCTTAGCCAAAGCCATTCTTTATTTAGTCCACAGAGTTACTTTTATACACCTACCACCTATAAATACTAGTGAAGGCTAACTTTAGATCTCTCTCTCTCACACACACGCACACCCACGCGCGCGCACACACACACACACACACACACACACACACACGGATGCCAAAACACAGGATAGAAGACTGGAGTTGGCATTGACAAGGTCCAATCCTGTTACTGGAATTAAGAAGCGGCTGGCAGGCTGGCTTACTGTACTGAAGTAGAAACGGATTGAGTAGAGTGGACATGCAAAAATACACCAACTGTCCCAATTGGCAATACGCCAGCCTTTTAAATGATCAAACTCTGCATGGATCAGAACGGGAAAGAGAAGTGGGAGAGTCATCGGTAAAATCAATGCAAAGAAAAAGGTGCAGGTACGCTTGTCCTGGCAACCATTGAGGTTGCCCTGACATGTTCTATTATATTATAGATATTGACATATATAATTGTCATTTATTTATTTATCCAGGGTAACCGACTGAGACTAGGTCTCTTTTCCAGCAGTACCTGTTAAAGGCAAAAAATATATTAATATTGAAGTGAATTAGTTGAATAAAAAATGTATAAAAAATTACAAAAAAAAAAAAAATAGCATATTTTTTTCATGTTCATATTCCCATATCAGAAACGGTTCATAAAATTATTATGGTATTGACCTTAACCACATGATGAGTAAAACGGGTCCGCCATTTTAACTTTTTTTTGCTTAATTGTTGCTATGGTGCCAGTCAGTCAGCCGTTTCTACCCGTTCTCTTTCTGTTGGAGAGACCACAGAGATAGAACAGTGTTGTATCTCTATGGGAGAGACAATATGCTGCCTTTGTTATGTCATAGAAGGGATCAGCCTGGGATACAGTGGTTGGCATGGGGAGAGGGAGATCACTGGTGACCCAGTGTGTTGACGGGAGGGCTTATTATGGTCTGTTGGCGCGGTCATCCTATGTCGGTCGGACTAACGGTTGAGCTCATGGTCTCATCTGTTTTCCTTTAGGTTTACACTTTGAATTTGAAAATAAACCAAAAATAGTATAAACTTATAAAGTGTATCATAATTTCTAACTGGTGCCAGCAAATTGTCTGTTTCAGAATAATCCTTAATTCTTTCTATATATTGCCATGCCCGGTTTCCCTTGTGGACATGCCGAAAGTAAACAAATGAAATAAAAAATTCAACCGAAGTAGTATGTGTCAACTAAATTGTTATCAAACACTACGTGTGAGTACACTATAAACTGTGCAATGCTCAGTGTGTTGGCACAGAACCAAGCTCTCCTTAATGGTGTCATCCATCATCTCAGAACAAGCTCTGGAGTGTGCTGCACATGTTGGGCACCAACGCCTTCAAATGAACTCTCTTTAAATACACCCTCTAAATCCATCCTTTGATCCTTCACTTTACCTATGGGTAGGGGTGGGGCTCTGAACCCGGAGAAATCCAGAGAGAGGCAGAGCAAAAAGAAAAGAGAGCAAGGCCAAGGAGCAGAAAGGTGTGAGGGAGCTAAAGGGATTAAAGAAAGGGGGAATAAAAAGGAGGAGGAGAGAGAGAGAGAGAGAAGTCAACCCTGGAACACTGAGGACTTGTCTTTGTTCTGCTCTCTCGGAAACTCGAGACTTCAACACCTCGCTCTTTTCTTCTGCTGCTAATACAGGTAGGAAAACGACAACATTGACTCGTTAAACACTTTCAGAAAGAAAGTACAGAGTAATAATACTTGTTTATTTATTTCATTTAAACACATTTAAGCAGTAAACTGACTGAGAACAAGTTCTTTTTACAGCAACGACCTGGATAAAGTAATGATAGTCTTTAATTGCGTTGCATGTTTCATACAACCAATGCAGCTCAATGTGCTTTGCATGACAGAGAATAAAAACAAAACAAAACAATGACTAAGGAGTTGGGCATTAGACACCTGCAAATAGAGACGTGATTGCTACAGTATTTTCTTTCCAGTGGATTTACAATAAATGTAAGGGTTTATTTATGAGAAAAGGTAGAAATGCATGTTTTGATGAGTCTTTGTGAGGGGGCACCTTGACAACACGCATCCAGCAATTCGCCAGAAGCATAGAGAGGTTTAGCTTTGACGCTAGTTAACGCTAAGAGTGCAACCCAATTACCTGGAGTCTCTCACCACCTTTGTGCGTTTCTCTCGATCCCCTTAGTAACCAAACGCAATGGCAGACGTCGCAACTCCCGCTGACAAGAAGGCCCCCCCAAGGTTCAAGGCGAGGACTACTCGCACCTTCAAGAGCAAGGCCCCCAAGCCTGGCCAGAAGGGGTAAGATATAAAATAAAACAAAAAAACGATTTCACAAAATATTTCCATTCATAAATTCATTCCCAACATCATTTTGATGCTTATTGGCTGTTCTCCTCTCTCCTCCAATCAGATTCGGAGATGACATCCCCGGCATGGAGGGTCTTGGCACAGACATCACAGTGGTGTGCCCATGGGAAGCCTTCGGGGACATGGAGCTCAGCGACCTGGCGAAATACGGAATCGTCTAGACACCCCCATCTCCTTCCTCGTCCTTCCCCAGCACTTCCTCTCTCGCTGTTCCCGTAAATCCCTCCTCCCGCGTTGGTCTGCTCCCTGTAACGAGGGAAGCTAGCTGGTATGACCTCACTGTGTTCTACATGCCAAATTGAAAACATGTCGCTTACACAAAACGCCAGCTTCCAATTTACATTCTGTCTGCATGCCCACATCGTTGCGACTGGAACCGGCATACAACTTCATCGTGAGACAACAAACAAGCTTTCCCCTGTAACTTTCCCGTAAAACTCTTGTAATGATGACTTGCTGAGAAATGTATAATTAATGGTTGTAATAGGTGTCGAATAAAGTATTTTCCCCTGATGCCAAGATGATACGAAGCTGCTTACTTGTTCTTTATCCCAATCCAATCCTCCCTTTCACACACTCAAAGAGAGAATGAGCAAACTAGACTGTATCGTTCAAGAGGCATAATGACCATTGTTATGACAAAAGGTTTGTTATAAAAATGTTCAATATTAATGTTTCTTTCACTCTACACTTATGCCGTTCCCTGGTCCTCTCCTTTCTTGTTGGAGTTGTTGTTATTTTTAACATAAAAACAGAATTGTTTGTGTATGGAGGAAAGCCAATTCAAACTTGTATCACCTCCTGATGTGAATTTCAATGATGCACTTTACTTTTTCCTGAGGAGATTTGCTACTATTCACTCACTCATACTGTTCAGATATAGTTGGTGAAGGTAGCTTGTATGTGAGTCAATGGAGATCAGACCACTCAATAAAAGCTGTATTATTTTCCACAAAGAATAATCCTGTGTTTTACATGTTTATTATGCATGAAACCTCATCTAGAGGAATTTATGAACTGTAAAATGATGCACAGGAGTTTTGTATTTAAAAAAAGGTCAGTACAGTCATTACTTTGACTAAGCAGCATGTAGGCAATGTTAGTCTTTTGCATGAACTAAAGAGCAGTGCCACTGGATAAACCAACTGATGTTAAAACACAAACCTTTCATACATCAACAAAATGAAGCAATCTTTCAGTGTAATGTAATGTAGAATGCTCATCATTAAACATTATAACAGCACTAATAATGTGTGGTGTAAATCATGAATAGAAAAAGCCTGCAAGGCTTCTTCAGGTTTAATGTGTATGATTAAGAATCTAATTTAACACTGACCCTGATACGTCTAAGGCCAACCCCACTTTATATTTGACATAAGCGCGTGCGTTGTCTGGCTTTGGAGATAAAGCACCTTTAACCTGCGATTCATTTTATTAGTGCAGTGCAGGCTAATTCGATTCGACGGGAGTGGAGGTTTTGCCTAGAATTAAGTTAACACCTTTCCAAGCGGTTATTGAAATAGTTTAAATATGGACTCAAGGAATTATGGCCCATTATTTTGAAGAGAGTTTTTAAAACCCCTTGACTCTGTGATAAACCTGATGGGGTGTCTTCCAGAGGGGAGGGCTGGAAGTACAGCCTAGGAGCGATCATTTTGATAACAGCACTTTGAGTGTGCTTGTTTTAACCAAAGATCTGAATCTTTTTACCAAAATATCCAGAATAAAAAGAGATTGTAATAGACTGTGTATGCTGTCGCATTGATCACATTTTGGACCAATTGTATGACAAAACATTATCTCCAAGAGCTTTTTCTTTTTTGTAAAAATACATTTATTGAGGGTTCTACAATTCAGTTACTGTAATCCTCCTAAACAAACAGTATATCACATAGAAAAAAATTGGCATTCACAGTTCACAGAAAAAAAAATAGAATTAGCTTTGCTGAATAGTAAATAAATACGATTGGTTTTACAGGAAGAAGGGGGACTTGAGGGAAAGGCTGAAGGAAAGGAGTGCTAAAATATGGCTTCCATAATGCAACAACAGCTATCAAACCCTCATGCAACAGATCTAGACCATTCCATGTTCAATATGGCAGAGCGTATTAGCAGTCCATTCAAAAGTGCTTGTCCAAGCTTGGTAAAAGGGGCCATTACAGAATAAGGTAGGGGCAGTAGGAAGGGGAAGAGGAGAGCAAATCGAGATGGCAAGAAGGAAGATGTCAAGCGGAAAGGCAGAGAAAGAGAAGTCTAAACGATTCCGTATTTCGCCAGGTCGCTGAGCTCCATGTCCCCGAAGGCTTCCCATGGGCACACCACTGTGATGTCTGTGCCAAGACCCTCCATGCCGGGGATGTCATCTCCGAATCTGATTGGAGGAGAGAGGAGAACAGCCAATAAGCATCAAAATGATGTTGGGAATGAATTTATAAATGCAAATATTTGGTGAAATATTCCCATCTTTTAGTTTTTTTGTTATGTTATTTCTTACCCCTTCTGGCCAGGCTTGGGGGCCTTGCTCTTGAAGGTGCGAGTAGTCCTCGCCTTGAACTTGGGGGGTCCCTTCTTGTCAGCGGTTGCTGCGACGTCTGCCATTTCGATTGGATAGTAACTAAATAGATAAAAAATGAAGTTTAGTGAACAAGATGAAGAGTTAAACATTTATCTTGAATCATTTAAACAAATATTTCCCCCGATTTCGGATATTTTCCATGTCTTTTAACATTTTCATTTGCTCTCTGATGCAGCCCAAACATACCTATGGCCAGTAAAAACATGCTAAATCGGGCCCTAATCTGTGTAAAGCCCTAGTATATAAATCCTCAAGTCTGGCTGGCGCTGATCTAAAATGAGACTAAGGTGAGAGTTTACGGTAGGCCAAATTACAACTGGAGTTACTTAATACCCTGATTGCCTAGTTGGACTTGAACAATCAAGATTTCTTTGTAAGTAGGTAACGTGTACACAAAGAAGGAATTAACTTTCTATCCTAAATTCAATGTTGTTCAAAGATTCGACCACAGAAAGCCATTGTCAGCTTTATTCACTAAACTAGCTGCCCTCTGTCTGTGGAAAAACATGGATCCTTTTTGGTTTACTCTCAGTGACCACCAGTATAGATGTCATATTTTCAAACACTGCACAACTCCACTGATAAAAGCTACTCCTTCTCTGTCAATCTTATGTCTCATAAGACCTAAAAATAGAAGTTCATCCTGAATCTATTTCCGCGGCGACAGGCTGCTATCCAAAGCGTATTGTCAAGGCAGGCGCAAAACAAACACCTGCACTTTGTTAAAATAAAAAAAACACATCAAGAATGCTTGTTAAAGAAACTCTACCAAATACAAAAGTCTCTATCTGTATCTCTGTATCTCTGTATCTCTCTAGTCTGCAGTCTTCCCGGCGTTCCCTACAGAACTACACCCCAGAAATGTCTACAGTCAGACGCAGCTTCGCGTCGCTTGTGATGTGAATGCATTCTCTCACCTGTCTCTGCGGCAGAGATGGGGGGCTGGCTTCTGGTTGACGGTCTGTCAGTTCAGTCGCTGCTGCTGCTGCTGTTGCCTGCCTCTGTGTGTCCCTCCGGTTTTATAGGGCTTCCCTCAACCCCCTAATCCGTTCCAACGCTCATTCCAGAGACGGCATGATGCACAGCTTTGCTCGTTAGACCCAGAAACATCCAGATTGAGGGAGAGTGTCGTAGCAGAAGGCAGATACGATACATGCATAATAGGATTTACAGATGATAAAGTGAGCTATTAGTAACTTCATAATCCCATTTTATCTAAAAATACCGGATTGTTGTGACACAAAGTTAGAACATAGCACTTATAAATACTTTGTTTACCATCTTAGTTTTAAACTGGGATTTTGTGTTATTTTATACATTTCAACCCAACAACAGAGAGTTCTGAATGAGTTCTGATATTGTGGTGGAAATGTTTACATACAACAAAAATAGATAATTGTATTCACTTTTGGTAGTATTATGTAACTTAAACTGTGGCATATCCTTTGAGAGAAACAATGCATTTTCAACAAAATACATAAACCACCTGTGAAGGGTAAACTCCCGATGTACTTTTGGGATTGTGTCTATCTTTTCAGAATAGAATATTTTCAACAGCCAAATATATTTGTTATATTGAATACATTTCACGAACCCTGACGTTATTAAGTAAGAAAAGAAGAGCATGCAAGACAATAAATAAACATTTCAGATTTTGACCGTCAAGCGTGTTCATTTCTGATGTACTATAATGTATTAAAGCATAACAGAAGGAATTCAATGATTGTCAGCACTTCATTCTCCTGCATCTGGTCTTTTCTAACGTGCGTTTGTGAGCTGGGCAAAAGTCTGTCTCAATTTTCATCTTATATTTATATTATTAGATTTATAATAATTAAAATGATTTATATTTATATTTTTGAGGTTGGTCCACCCCTATGCAAGACCAGATATTGTTTATACATCATTTTAGTTGTTTTAAACCAGTAGAGAGTATTCAAAATTTGACATAGATTATAACCCATTTTACAATAGCTGACATACTTATCTCAGATATTTGGTGACAAAATCATAAAACCAAATTTAATTGAATATGGTTTTAATGTACATCATGTGTTTCATACAGTATTTGACTTAAATTTTATATAAATGATTCTGGAATCAATAGAAACACAAGGTGTTCAGGAACATTGGATATCATTTCAGCTGTTTACCTGTTTCACTGGACTTGTGAGTGGCATACAACGTGTGGTTCTACTACCTGAAAGCGCTGCCAAGGCCTATGTTTACACAAATCAATATTAGTTATGCAAGGTGTGTTAATCACCACGTCATAGTTGAACAAACAGGTGTCACTTGTGTAAACATAGCAGATGAGTACAGGGTAATTATAAAGTACATCCCTTAAGTGCTTAAGTGAAAGCAAGTCATTATATAATAACTTATGTCTATAAATAAAACACACATGGAGATTATGTCATTGACAGATACTCCATCACGCTCTTCTTACTTCAATCTTTTGATCCCTCACTTTGTCTACGAGAAGAGGAGGGGGCGAAGCAAGAGAGAGAGAGAGAGAGAGAGAGAGAGAGAGAGAGAGAGAGAGAGAGAGAGAGACGCGAGACAAGCTGAGGAGATTTGTGAGTGAAATGCAAGGCTTACAAAGAGGTGGAGTATAAAAGAGGAGCAGAGGACCACAGCAAAACATCACAGCCTGAGACCCAACAACCAGACGCACTCTTCTCTACTGCAAAGACAGGTAGGACGATAGGACTACTTCACTCTTTAGGGATTTTGTATTTTTTATTTAAAGATGCAGGCACTTAGCATTATTAGGATTCCGCATTTTAGAAGATATTTGGAAAAGCTTACAAATTCCATTCTTAGAATCCTTCTAGTGTGGTGAATTAGGATGCAACTATGATTATGATTGAATTGTTATTTCATAGATATTATTTGTTATCTTATGACCTTGTTTTACTTAAACCTCATACAGTATCAACTAAGGATAAATGATGTTGTGGTTGAAGAAAAACATATTTGCAACTGGTGTAAGCTTTTGAAACTTAATGCTTTGATTGCTTAACTCACAATATAAATAATGTAAATAAGAATTGTACCTTGTTCTAATTGTGCGGCTGAGATGTGGGCGATTTATATATCCTGCTTGTTGACTACTACAGGGTAACTCATATGTTAGATAACCGCTTCTATTTCTGTCTCTACGGTAGGCTAGAGGTTACAGTTCTAATCTCAAAACCATGGGTTGAAACACATATAACCTGAGATTAGCCTAATTTTAGACAGGGAACTCCTCCATTGGAACTGTTTGTGTAACAGGGATTTACACAGATTAAGCTAATTGGCATTCAGAGGTCAAGCTATTCTAATGGGTTTATCGCCTAAGTGTTGGACAGGTTCAACCCTAGTGAAGGGATTCTAGTTTACGATAGGGATCAGATTAGATTAGGAAAATTGGTTAAGGCATTAACAAGGAAGGGATTACAATAAATGAAAAGGTAGAGATTAGTGAAGGAAGATTGGATACGAAACAGCAAGTACATTAAAGGAGATTGAGCCAAATTGCTATTGAACGCTCAAAAGCAAACTCACTAACTTTCTCTCCATTTTTTCTCTCTTAGTAACCAATCAAAATGGCAGACGTTGCAACTCCCGCTGACAAGAAGGCCCCCCCAAGGTTCAAGGCGAGGACTACTCGCACCTTCAAGAGCAAGGCCCCCAAGCCTGGCCAGAAGGGGTAAGAAATAACATAACAAAAAAACTAAAAGATTGGAATATTTCACCAAACATTTGCATTTCTAAATTCATTCCCAACATCATTTTGATGCTTATTGGCTGTTCTCCTCTCTCCTCCAATCAGATTCGGAGATGACATCCCCGGCATGGAGGGTCTTGGCACAGACATCACAGTGGTGTGCCCATGGGAAGCCTTCGGGGACATGGAGCTCAGCGACCTGGCTAAATACGGAATCGTCTAGACTTCCCATACCCCTTCACGCCAAAACTCTACCTTCACCTAATTTCCCCCCCCTTCCTTGCCTCCATCCTCCGGTCTGGTCCCTGTTTTTGAGGGAGTCCAGCATCTCTGAACGAGCTATTGATATGTTCCGCCATATTGAACATGGAATGGACTAGATCTATTGTTGTACGTAAAAGGGCTGGTTTGTTGTGACAAATTCACAAATATGTTTGCCCCCCTCTCCCGCCTTTTCCCCTTAACCTCACCCCCTCTCCCAGATCTTTCTGTTTGCCCATAGATTTATTTATGTACGAAAGAAAATGAAATTCAATTTTTTTTTTAAAGCCAATTATGTACTTTACTGTTCTTTCAAAGTGATTTGCACTCATGTGAGTTGCTGGAGAGTATTGTAGAACTGAATAAATGTGTTTATATTTTCCCAAGAAAAAAATATGTTTGAAGTCTCTTTAATCTGTCACACATTCATAACCAAGTCCCTATTAATATAATATAAATACATAATTTATGAAATGTAGATTTCAGGAAGTCTCAGCTGTCTCACTCAAACCTGAATAAGTTGTGAGGCCAGGGTAGAGGTTCAGTTCTACATCACAAAGAATGGTGAATGAATGATAAACCAAACACAAACACAAGCACAGACAAAAACACACAATCAATAGTTTTGACTTGAATCTATTATTCCCTGCCCCCTACTTATTTGTAATTCAATGATTGATGATCCATTAAGAATAATATTTAACAATTCAAATAGGGACTATTTTATTGAATAGTTAAGTGGACAGATATTCCCCCCCGATACAAATTCTACATGTACATGTTCTAAATTGTACATACATGCATTCTGTATGCATTCTGTACAGATATTAAAGAATTTGCACATGGTTCCACTACTCATTAATATAATAAGTATTTAATTGTTAATTTCCGCAAATGATGATGATAGGAATACGACTATTTGTCTGTGAGAAAACTGTATGAATGTAATCACCATGAAATGTTTAGATTATACAACACAGCTAGTTACATGGTTGCGATCAAGGCTGGGATGCTGAACAGTAATGACCAGTATTTTTCTTACTGTGTTTTTATTAAGCTCCATAACACCAAGACAAATTCCTTCTGTGTGTTAACTTACCTGGTAATAAACCTGATTTTGATTCCGATGGTGTTGATAATGTAAACACTTACAGATGGCGTAGTAACACAAAAAGTTATTCGAACCTTTTCACTGTAAAGATGTTGAAGTATTGATATTGGTAAAAGGTTTATACAAAAATAGACCTGATTCAACTTTGTATTGACCTTGCACAAAGGCGGAAACTTTTAATGCCCCTTAACAATAGTTTTTGAGAGTATACTTGTAAATATTTATGTATAAAATATTGAAATTATTTGTTAAAAGCAAAAAACTTAAAACCTTTTCAAATTAATCAAACTAATTGACTGATCAATCTATTAGTGGTGAACCACGCCAAACATTTGCACTGGGAGTACAAACAAGCAGATCACCACTTGTTGTGTAAAGAACATCCTGATGGTTGAAGAATGATTTTTGGAAATGATATGTGCACATCATCCTACACAATATTGACTTTCTTGAAAAAGCTAGCATGATTACAAAACTATAACCCCACCACTATACATAAACGAATAAAAAATCTCAATGTGTTCTTTAATTATAGTTCGGAACCTGACTTTCATGAACCGAATACCAAAGAACCCTGAAAAACATAACTTTTCATTATGGTCCTCTATCTATGTCTATGGCACCTGTTTGGTATGTATGGTCCACGTTTCACCTCTGACAGAGAGTCGGACCACACAGGTTACTGTGCAGGTGCTTTGGAATAGAGTTACATAAACAAAGTGTTACATCATTTCTTGCATTAAGCGCCGGTATGCGTCAGAGACTTTTGACACTGAGATGGTAAACCTGACTGGCTTTACTCAATGCTCTACTCTGTGTTCCCCTCAGGCTATAAACAAAGGCTGATTAATAACTTGGCCATTACGCTTTAAAAGAATCCCTTCCATCTACTTCTCAGATTGGAGGGGGTTGGTTAATGAGACCATAAAAAATGTATGCTATCATCCTATTGTATGAGGATTCATGTCTAAAAGAAAAATAGATGATGCATTTTATAACCTTTTAGCAGCAGTTTCAGGAAGAAATATGTGTCAACATACACAATTGTGATGTAAACCAATTAATAAATATGTAAAACTGACCCTAATATGAAGCAACCCTCATCCTGACCCCCATCATGATGCAAATAGTTAAAAAAAATATTTATTTGACGGATATCCTCAGAATCATATCTGATTGTATAAAGATATACGTAACATGAACTAAGGTAACAGCGGTCCCAATGCCACACATGTTTTCAACGGTGGTAGATTAGGGGGGGGGGAAGGCTGTTAGATAACTCTTCAGCTTCAGACGTTAACTTAGGTACACCTTTAAATACAGGGCTAACCTCAATCTGTTGATCCCTTACTTTGTCTATGAAATGAGGCGGAGTAGCCACGCGAGAGCGAAAGACGACTGAAAAAAGGAGAGTGAGCGTGGGGGGGGGGGGGATTAGATGGAGAGGTATAAAAGAAGGGATGGATGGAGAGAAGACAAACAGCAAAAGGAAGACAACTCATCGCGTTGAGAAATTCACCAGAAGCTACCAGCTCCACTCCAACGACAGGTAGGACGCTATGACTACTTCAGCCTCAACTGGGACTTTTCGAGTATTATTAATAATATTTATATTTTATTTGAACCTAGCACTCATCTTCACAGTGCATATTTGGAAATGCCAGCTACTTGGTAACATTAACTGGTTTGGATATCATCGTAAAGTGAACTGGTTTGAGTCTTGTCATTATGCTTCTGCCTTGAATATACTTTCCTTTTGATACATTGCGTCATAGCCTTGAAGCACTATATCAATGTCTAGATACTGTTACTCAGACAATAGGACTTAATTGCTGACTCGTATTATTGTGAAGAGAAGCATTTTTTTTGGGAGGACGGTGAGCTGCTTGAGGAGTGTCTTTCATTCAAGGTTCGAAATGAAACGTTTGTAGAATACGCGGTGTTAAATGTGACAGATGCAATGTTTTAAAGTGGACAATAGTTACAAAGAAAAACACACATTCACTGTTGACCAGTGAAATCAAATTGCATTCCTCAGTTCACTGTTCAGTCCAAATCTAGATTCTCTCTTGCAGAGCATACAGTCGAGAGGTCACTAAATGAAATACAATTACATTGATAAGGAGTGACTTGTTCCTAAAGCATCATTTGATTTAATTGTTGACTCCAGATCCAAGGAATTGGGTGACGTATTTTTAGTCTCTTAATGAGCATCGCCTTAGTTCATCTTTGAGTTTAAGTCAGATTAAGCTACTGATAGGATGGGACAGGTCTTACGCAATCTGTTTTTGGAACTGTTCCCTTACAATTACTCTCTCTTGGCGCAGCAAGGCAGTGGCCTGAATTAGGCTCAGAGATTCCAGGTCACAAGGGCTTAGGACAGGTGTTCATTGGAAAACTGGATGAAATCTAAAACGCAGTGAAAAGGGGAAGAGCAACCGACGAGTGCCAGGGTAGTGACAACATGTTTAAGATTAAGAGCTCCCCTTTCAAATCCATCAAACCTTACTGTTTTCAATTCAACCGGTTGACCAGCGCCTGACTCACTTCTTATTGGTGTTTCTCTCTTAGTAACCAATCAAAATGGCAGACGTTGCAACTCCCGCTGACAAGAAGGCCCCCCCAAGGTTCAAGGCGAGGACTACTCGCACCTTCAAGAGCAAGGCCCCCAAGCCTGGCCAGAAGGGGTAAGAAATAAACAATAAATAAAAAAATATATTTTTTATCAAGGGACTAAATAATTATATTACATTATCATTATTATTCATAATTATATTTTATTACCAGGTTATAGCTAACCTTGCTAATAATTTACAAAGGGAAAGGATATTGAGCATCTTGCATTTAGAATGGTATTACATTTCGTATTCCCCTCAAATTATAATTATGTTCTTCTGTATTTTCAATTACCCTCAAGTTATAATTATGTTCTTCTATATTTTCCAATCAGATTCGGAGACATGCATTTATAAATGTATTACCTATATCATTTTGATGCTTATTGGCTGTTCTCCTCTCCCGTCCAATCAGATTCGGAGATGACATCCCGGGCATGGAGGGTCTTGGCACAGACATCACAGTGGTGTGCCCATGGGAAGCCTTCGGGGACATGGAGCTCAGCGACCTGGCGAAATACGGAATCGTCTAGACTTCTCTTCCTTGTTCCGTCCCTTTCTGCTCTCGACCAACTTCCGTTTCCCGTAAACCCCTCTTCCTCCTCCCTCCTCCCTCCTCTTCCTCCCTTCCCTGTTGGTTGGTTTGCTCAAAATCTCAGGGGAACTAAGTGTGACATCACTTGATATTGGGTCATGACACACACACACACACACCAACCAACTTTAGACATTTGAGGACTCAGAAGACGACTTGCTAAGCAATATATGCCAAAAGTGTAAGGCCGCATGATTTAAGATATAATGCATATCAAACATGTGATCACAAAGTGCATTTTGCTGTGAAGCGGTCTGATTTGAGAGAACGGAAGATATTTACGCATGAGTCACCTCTAGCTGTGACTTCCCTGCTTTCCTCTAAAATGAGAGAAAGAATGGACTAGACCTATGGTATATTTTATATAAAAAAGGGGTTTGATAGCTAGCTGTTCACTACAGTAGTTCTGCTCCCCTCACCTGCCTTTTCCTTGCACATTTTCTTTTACAATCTATCAGCCTGTATATGCTGAGGTTTATTTTTATTTTTAAGTTCTTGATTTGTTTTTTTATTACGATAATATAAATTTGAATAATTGCAATACATTACTGGTATTACAAGATTACTGTTGTGCACTGTTAATATATCTGGGAGTAAATAAATGTTCAACATTCAATTGATGATGCTAAATAAATGTTCATATCTTTCCAAAACGTTTGAAGACCTTTTCCTTGCCAATCAGTCATGCCCAAGACCTTCATACATTTGTCAAATTTCATGATTAAATATCAATATCCTTTAAAATGCATTGAAAGGTATAACAGTAACCTGATTTGTTTATCTAAACAAATTAAAAAGAAATAAAAGCATCTACATATTACAAGAACAAAACATTGAGGAAAAAAACAACCGAAGCACTTCATCACAACAAAACATTTTTATATAAAAGATTTTATATGGACATTCAATAACAAAATAACATAATGGCAGTCAAGGGATATAGACATGACAGAAGGGGAAATTAAAAGAGGACAGTCACTGTCATTGGAAACCAATAGCGATAATGAAGATCGACCACAATGCTAATATAATACAATGACAAGAAAACCATGACAAGAAACAGAAACCACCCCATTTTCCTAAGGGGCGGCCATTTTCTTCCGTCACCAGGCCTCTGTGCCAATCAGCACTGTGCTCTCCACAAAATTAGCTATTGTCCAAGCATTAGCATAGAATGGCTAGCTGCCTATAATTCTCAAGAAGGTATAGTGGTAAAGTAGAATGCAACCGGGTGCTGCTAAAAAAAAATTAAAATCTTAAACACACAAGATCATGCAAAACAATTTTCCAATTCTACAAGTATCAGTCATGCTGGTTGTCCATGCCTTTGATATAGATGTCTGTCTTTGTACATTTTGCGTAGCGTTTATCAAGTTGTTGACCGCCAGGCTGAGGGGCAATAATCGTTTCTTTGGCTGCATTTCTTAGCTTTTCGTGTTTTAACGCACATTCGATAGCATTACATAAATATCACAAAGTCATAGATTGTAATGTAAACTCAACTAAACCCAGAATTACATTAATCAAGCCGGAAAATAGGTTACTTAAGTTATTGACCACATAATGATGTATTCTTCTCCATCGTTTGAGAAGAGATGTATACATATAGCTATTAAAATGAAACACAGACTGCTTTGGGGAAAAAAACATAACTTTGAAGCGTTTAAAAATCTGGTTTCATAGTACTTCATTATGATTTAAATTAACACTTTCTTTGAGAACTGACTTGACACAATATGTCTACACCTTTTGTATAAGTAAAAAAAAAAAAAAAAAAAGCTTTCAGCGTTTTAACTGCACAACTGTATACATTTTTCTTCGATAAGCCAAGACCAACCAAGTCAGCGACAACTTAAAGATTTCTGCATTGAAATGTAAAGGATCGCAAAAAGAACAAAAATAGAGTAATTATTTAAAAAGACCAACAAAAAAAACGAAAAAGTCATTATCTGAATTATTGGCTTCAACCCTTGAAGTGCCTTACAATCGTTTACTACAAAAGGCTCAGTCAACTGTAAACTTTGGACATTGAAAAAGTGTGTGAGGTCCAACATTTTCAGCCTTTTTGTTTCTGCTAAATGTTGAAATACTTCTCAGTCTCATACTTGCCAACCCCATTGCCAAGTTTCGAAAGAAAAACAAAACACGCAGAATATAAAGAGTAAATGAGTTTGGTAGTGTGCGTTCCTAATCGTTTCCTCAGATGAACTAGTTTAGCCTCCCCTCTGCCACAGGAACAAATAATACAAATCTATTATTGTACAAAAAAAGTAATGATGAAATCAGACATTCACCTTACTTTGGAAGGAACAACAACTTTTACAAATAGAAAAATAGAACATGAGCCAAAGAAAAGAAGAAAAAAAAAAACACAGCAATTAGGATTATCAAGGATCATAATATTAACCACAATGACAATGATAATATATCTATACACAAGCAAATAAATGTGCTCTCTAAAAATCTTTGGAACCAAAACAAAAGCAAAAGGCAAAACAACCACATTCAGAAATAGAGTATAATGAAATAGAAATACGCACAATATTATGGTATTTTGCATTAAATATTTTCTATCGACTCATATTGATGTAATCTCTCTTGCTTAAAAATGGTTGACAGCATCTAATTACAAACTTAGCTATATTTAGGAAGACTTAATTCAATGTTTGCTTGCTCCATAACTGGCTGGGCATGGGGGGTTAATCCAAATAATAAATCACTTTGCTCTAAAACCAACATGGAAAGATAATAAAAAATGTCAAACTTGAAAGTTTCAAAGGTTCGGATGGGTTTTCTAACTGCCGTTATGACATAGTCGAAGCTGAAGGTCAACTGATCAAATGAAAACGTTGCATTTAGTATGTAGTGTCAATGGGCTCTGTATTCTTGTACATGGATATACAGGGAGTGAAACTTTCTGAATAGGAGTAAGGAGCTGGATAGTGTTTGGTGAATATATATATATGTATGTTTTTTTTTATTTTAATCCACGATGGTGACCATCTTACTGGTAGATCTATAGGCTTAGCCTAAGCACATGAACTAGCACTACTTGGAAAAAAAACCTGTATGTCTGTTTGCTGAGAGAACCAATTCAGCCATGCTGTGTCGATATTTAATTAAATCAATCAAATAATAATAATCATAATAATCAATAATGATAATAGGAATAATAATAATTTGGTAACTTTTTTTTCCTCTCTAAACTAATTTATTTGCATATTGTAACAATTAAATTTTTAAAGGTTCGCTATTCCCAGACTATGAAACCGTGAGGTAGGGCTCAGCTATAATAAGAAAGCTCTCTCTAACAACTCTCGGGAGTCATTTGTCTTAGAAATTGCCAGTGCATCTCTGCAAGCCATCCGTCACAATCACTGTCTCTCTCTATCTTTCTTTTTGTTTTTTTTTGTTCTGTGGCAAACTCTGCTCCTTTTGTCATTGTTTCTCATCACATCACAAGAAAATAATGAATTCCACAGAACAGAGATAGAGAGATATGTCCATTCTGTAGATTGTGACTTGCCTTCCGATTTCTGCCCCCCCTCAAAAAGAAACGTTTTTGCATCTGATGTGGTTCCCACCTGCTTGCTCTTCTTCCACTGCTTTGTCAGACAGCAGTCACAAGTTCCTTCAGTTGGGTACTGGCTTAGCGTTACACTAGGGGTTTGTGTGTAGCTCTGCAAGAGGGGCTGAGGGCTGTTTCCATTTCAAGTCATCCACACGCACACCAGTTAAATAGGAGGGACTGGAATTAAATCAGGGTTCCATTCCGTGTCTTGTGCTGCTGAGTTTCAAGGGAGATTGCGGGTGGTTTTATAATACAGCCGTCCACTGGCTCAGATCTCGTTGGACCTGTCCTCTTTTTTCGTTTTCTTTTGATTTTTTGTACATTTTTTTTCTCAAGTCTTTGTCTTTTAAAACAGCATTCCTTTATCATAGCGTACATAAGAAGAAGAAGGGGAAAAAAACAAGGGACTGCAATACGGGGTTTGGGTTTGAAATATCTTGGTTGTAGTAGACACCCTTACTCTGTAAACAGGCTGCAATCCTTTGCCAGGGCAACAGAGGGAGTGTTCAAAAGGAAGAGAGAGGTACTCCTGGGATATGTAGTCATTTTAGTATGGGGCAAATCTACTGTAACCTCCCCTGTACAGTGTGGCCTGCAAAATAAATAAGCAAAACACAAACATATATAATTAAGTTATAATTACAGGGTTTCCTAAACAACATACATTTTAATGGACACTTGATAATAATATGTAGTTACCATGGCTCCAACTCCATAGGCAGCCGCTGTGGCCGGGGTTAGTGTGCCGTGGTAGGGGTCTGTCGTATACACCCGTCCATAACTGCAGCCAAAAAGTACACAGTAACCGTGGTTACGTTTCATACTCACAAACATGCTTTGGAGCACTTATGGTGCATCAACGACCCCCTTTGTTAACAAAGATCATAGATTCACTTTGGAGGCGTGAACGATGTACCGTTTGATGGACACCATTGTACACAGCCAACCCACATTTCTGTGGAGACTCTTTATTTATTTGGTGGCATACATATTAGTGCTCGGCAGAAATCCTCCTTTCTGAATGAACGCCAACATGTTGTTCGCTCGCATGCTTTCGCCTTGTCCAATCGAATACGGCGTCACGGACACCTCTAACCACCACCTGAGCGACCCTGGCTCCGCCCACTCACCTGTCGCTGTACGCTGCTGCAGCCGCTGCGGCCGCTGGAGCCGCTACTGCTGTGGGCTGGGCGTAGCGATACGCTGCATAGCCCCCCTGGAGGACGGGGAGGGAGACGAGGAGACCAGAGACAAGAGAGAGTAAGATGGAGAGAGAGAGCAACAAAGAGGAAAGACACAGATAGTGACCAGGTTAAAGTAAAGGACCAAAAAAAATTTATAAAAAAATGGCCGAGAAAGATGGAGAGAAACAAAAAGAGAGGAAGAGAAAGAAAGACAATATGCATAGAGACAACAAAAACAAAAGGAGGAGGAAAAAAAACACAAAAATAAACAAATTGTTTTTGTTAGCGAACGCTGCCTATAGCTCTTCCACTGGAAAAAGCAAAGTGGACATGCCAGACTAGAGATCGTCTACAAGGTTAAAGTGGAAGCAGCAGAGAAAGAGCTGGAGGTTAACAAGCAGTTTGACTTGAGTCAGCGGCAAACTAACTAGCTCGGTTGCACACATGGCATTTAGAAAAACGTTGCTCACAATCCCAAAGCCCCTTTCCCCCATGAAAGAGTATGCAAAATGAATGCCGATGACATCAGCAGCTATTGGACGCCATTTTGTAATCAAAGGTTATTCGAAAAGATCCTTAAAATAGCAAGCGTGTCTAAATGCTGTTTGTTTCGGTAAGACACGGAGGACGAGATGAAAGGCACGAGGGTAGACAAAGTGTTTGTGTCCTCTCGTTAAAAAAAGACACCACACAGACTTCAGGGAGGGGGCGTTAACGAGGGGATTCAGACATTCTTTGAGTTTTATGGATAAACACAGTCCAAAACAAACCAACCAAAAAAAACACAGGCGTATGGGAAGGGAAAGACATCAAGTTGGCCAGTCCAATTAAAAGAACACACACACACACACACACACACACACACACACACACACACACACACACACACACACACACACACACACACACATTCTTGCATGGCCAACAATCGATCACTTGTATATAACAGCATGCAACCCGTACCGCTGAGCGCTACACTGTTTGAACCAGTCATTACTCAATCCCCGCATTCAGCAACACACGCTTGGCTACGGGAGGAAGAGGGGGAGAGGAGAAGGAGGAAGAGGGGGAGAGGAGAAGGGGGAAGAGGGGGAGAGGAGAAGGGGGAAGAGGGGGAGAGGAGAAGGGGGAAGAGGGGGAGGTAGAGAGCAGGAGGAAACGAGTAGGAGGAAAGCGGGAGTGGAGGATGA
>CM030176.1:4940400-4945400 GCA_017639675.1 Aplochiton taeniatus
CAATGCTGGCAAAAATGTGAAAGCAAAGCGTGGTCACAGCAAATATGGATTTGATTTAGATTGTTCATTTGTCCATTCACTTTGCATTTAGTTAATTGATAAAAACTACTATTAACACTTTGATTTTTGAAAGCATTCTTACTTTAAACACTTGCCTAAAACATTAGCACAGTACTGCATGTATTTTATGTAAATCATTTGGTTATTGCTGTTTCATCGTTGTGGCTACCTGCCCAGTAGAAGCACCTGTCTATTATACTCTGTGGTCATAGAGACGTCATGGGTTGGAATAACCTTGATTTTTATTTTTGAAAAGTCCAAAATCCTAATTTTTTATTATTCACAAACTTTCAACGATTTCTATATTTTAGGCTTGTGAGAGTGTCACATAATTTGTTTTGACTTTTTTTCCGTTGGTTTCCTTCTGTCCTTATTTGTGAAAAGCATGTTTAAATAAACTAACAACAAAAAGGCCCTCTCTAGTCACATGACTCTCTGATAAATCCATGACAATGCTTGATAAAATACACTTTCATGATCTGCGTTCTGGGTCCTGAGGCCCTGAACACCCAATGTGTTGTATTTACCTCCGACCATACCCGTGTACAGCTGCTCAGGGCTATACATAGCGCCCACCATAGGACTCAGCTTCCAGCCTGCAGCAGAACCAAAGGACCCTGGCACAGAGAAAGGAGAACCCGGTATTACAAAGCGGCCTTTTTAAAACGCTGGACAGGGACAGGTGGTCTGAAAGGCGTTCATTTTGTCGTACATGTATAAGATAAAGACAGTTTATCGTTTGTGTTGAATGAAACTAACAGATCAATATAGACGATACAGATGTACAGTGTAAATACACACAGACAGACAGTTACAGTAAACTTACAGATATGAAAGTGCTTTTTTTTTTGTAGTTGTATACAACTTTGAATGTTATTAACTCCAAATTTACAAGCCACAAAAATAGCACCTTATGTGTTCTTTCCCATCTCGAAAGTCTTACCATGACTCAGCAGTTTATAGTAAGCGTCATTACCATAGGGCAGAGCTGTGAGTCCCTCTCCGTTAGAGTACGGGGCGGCCATCTTCTTATTGGTCATCACCCTGGCCGTGGCGTTGTTGACCTAGGCATCAAGGTCAAAAAGTCAAAGGTCAGATGTGCACAACGGATTGGCGCGGAGGGGGCCAAGGGGATACAACTTAAATGCATGAAGCATGCACTGGCTTCTCCCATGTGTGTGCGTTTATTACTGAATCCACACCAAGCCGACATTCATTCCTTGTGATGAAAATTATTTCGTATTTAAATCAATGGCCAACAAAAGTTCAGGAACGATTTTATTCTTTTTCTTTTAAAATAGATGAATGTTGCAGGTTAAACTATGATTTCTGTTAAAAATCCCTGTTATAACAACAATGTTTCACACTCAAGAATTCTCTACATCTGAATTTATGTAGTTATTTTATATTACTATAATTTAGACATGCTAATCTCAATATTTAGCTAAGTAGTAATCATATTTTACGAGGAAGACAAAAGTATTTCGAAGACACATCGAAAACAATTTGACCATTGACAGAACAAACATGACACACAAAACAAAAACGAAAACATTGTAGATTAAGGCATTCAAAAAAAGAAATCCAAGGCCATTCCATTGCTACCTTCAAAAAAGAGAGGAAAAGAGAGTGAAGTAAGCTGCGAGATTTTTTCAGTTAAACACGATGCAAAAAAATGTCATACCACTTGAAGAGTTCATACACAAATTACACGCAGCCAATCGAGAGCGCATCACATGACTAAAGGTGAGCAAAACCAGCCAATCAGCAAGCATCAGATGCAGCAAAGAGACCAATCAAAACAGGTTTGCAGCCCTCCCGATCAATTACACATCATACAGAGAGAAGAGGGGAAGAGAGGAAGAGAGGAGGAGAGAAGGGGAGAAAGAGAGAAAGAAATAAAGATAGATAGATAGATAGATAGATAGATAGATAGATAGATAGATAGATAGATAGATAGATAGATAGATAGATAGATAGATAGATAGATAGATAGATAGATAGATAGATAGATAGATAGATAGATAGATAGATAGATAGATAGATAGATAGATAGATAGATAGATAGATAGATAGATAGATAGATAGATATAGATAGAGAGGGATGCAGGGAAAGAAGAGCCAGTCCACATTAAAAAGATATGGGAACACATACATGATGGAGGTCGAAGAAACAACAGAGAGAGAAAGAGAAAGTGAACAGTCCATCCACATGTGCAATTCTTCTCATTGACAAAATGAAAAAGAAGAATACCAAGATGCTAAACATACACACAAAATACGTCTGACCATTGGCCTACATGAAATATAATAAGACGTGAAGGAGTATGAGAGAGAGAGAAAACACAGAGAAAGGGAGAGAGGAGGGAGGCAAGGAGAGAGAGAGCGAGAGAGAGAGAGAGTGAAGGAGAGAAGGGAGAGACAAGAAAGGTAGGGAAGAAACAACAGAAAGATGAGAAAGTGATAAGAGTGAGTGAGAAAGGAGAGGATGGAGGGATGCAAATATCATTCCCCGATATCAAACCATCACTGGGTGCGACACTGGAGGGGCATTCCAAATTCAGTGTCACACCAAAAAAGGAATCTAGAAGCACACGATCACCAAGACAAACCATTCAAAGACCAAGATCTAACTAAAAAAATACAATCAAATAGGGTAGGGGTGGGGAGGGTCAGCTTTTTCTGCTGATAAGTAAATAGACATACAGTTTGAACAATAGTACAGACCAGTAAGCTAATTGTGATGCGTTGTTGCTACTGGATACAAACGACGTTGTAAGACGGATTTTTATTTTTCTCCTTTCTGCGATGAGGGCTCTACGGCTGATATGAACATATCACACCGCCTTGTGACCTTAACTTGAATAATATACTTTGAATATATATATATTTTTTACAGCCTGTGAATTAGGAGCATGTCCAAAAAAATATACTTTTTTTCCGGATATTTTAATGCAATAAACACTGAACTGAACAACTCTAGAGTTAAGACTACTGGAGGTTGTTCTTCCCTCTTTCCGCTATAACTTTAATTTCCCTCATGCTCCCGCATGCCATCCCAAGGAACGTGTATAATGCACTTTACCGTCTAATACATAACACATACGATGATACAGTACTATATGAAGTCATACAGAAATGATAGTAGAGAGAGTCAACCATGCAGGACATAGCTTTGGTATTAGGCAGTTAGAGAAGTGATTGGAGTATGAATGCAGAGTGGTAGACATAGTTGTTGCATTTGCAAGATAAGAGACGCTGAACATTCGGTTATATATATGTATATATACACAAGTGGCCTGAAAATGCCATGCGGTCAATGGCTAATCTCCTAATCAGCATTTGTTCATCCTCCATCTTCCCAGTCAGTCACAGGATTAGCCAATCAGATTCTTTCAATCAAGCCCTTTTCAGTCAAAGGAGGTCTTCATTTTTGTGTGTTGGGTGCGTTTATCTTAATTTGGGCGGATGGGGGTGGGGGGGGAGGGGTCATTCAAAGATGATGCCGTGTGTACACAACTTACCGTTGCTGGGGGAACGGCGTGAGGACACGCGAGCAGTTACCGTGGAGACTGACAACAACAACAACATACAAAAATCATCAGGGAAATAGAGAAATTATGCGTAAGAAAAAAATTATGAACCAAAGAAAAAAGGCAAAAAAAAATAAAGAAAAATAAAAACAAGGTAATGAAAAGTAACCCCCACCCTTAGGTAAAGAGGAAATGATGTCACATGATAGTTCAAAGGTAACGTGTCGCATACAAACAATGGCCCAATGAGCTTCTATCTAACCTCTACTGATGCAAACTAACTGTGTCTTCAGAATATGAGGGGGAAAGTGTGTGTGTGTGTGTGGGGGGTGGGGGTGGGGGGGGGGGGGGCAAGGAGGAAAAATAGAAGAAAAATTGCATTTGAGGGAGTCTTACTTTAGAGACTGAATACCAACTCAAAACTGAAATTTAAAATATGAAGAAAGTCCTCATCGTGTCAAAACTAAACCCCTCTAACAACGAAATTCTCTACTGGAGTAAATGCAGGAAAGGAAAATGATCATAAGGAGAGGAAAGAAGGGAGGAAAGGGATGGATGGACAGACAGTGTCAGAGATGCAAATGGAGGAGAGACAAACAGGGAAAGACAGACCGACTGGCGATGGGTAGAAAAAGAGAGAGAGAGAGAGAGAGAGAGAGAGAGAGAGAGATGATGCAGAATAAAAACCCAACGAAAAAGAGAGGGTAGAAAAGAGGAGGAAGACGACAAATTGTCGGCATGGTCGCCGGTCATTCGTCCTATCTTTGGCCGTTCTCCCCATACGTTGTCCCCTCACACACACACACACACACACACACACACACACACACACACGCGCGCGCAAACAGAAATCGTTACATCTGTAACCATGCAAAAGAGCAAAATAGGGCATGATTCCAAATCAAGAGCCAGAGCAAATGGCAAAGCATGGCCTGTTTTTTTAGGTGTTTTTCTTCTCCATGATCAATTGTACCATTTCAAGTCATGCTCACAAACATCAACGTTACAGCAAAATGCGAGTCCATGAATGTATGGGTTCGTCTTGAAAATGGAGGATGCAATGATTAAGTGTAAAAAAAATTAAGTGTAAAAAAAAATGCATAGCAGCATCCATCGTTTGTACTAATATATATTGAAGCACACTACGAATACAAATTAATCTTCTTTTTGCATGAAAAGTTACTGAAAATCATGTCACAGGCACACGCACACCTACACAAACACATCCGACCCACCCACACACACACGCGCGCGCGCGCATGCACGCACGCATACACGCACACACTTCACCCGCAGCTGTCCCAATACAACCTCATTCAACAACCTAACCCTCGGTGAAGCATATCCCATCATGCAACAGTGCGTTAACTAGCTCAAATCCTACCCAGAGGCAACCCCAAGCTATTG
>CM030176.1:4950400-5017900 GCA_017639675.1 Aplochiton taeniatus
CTGACAGACAGACGGACAGGCAGGCAGGCAGACAGACAGGTAGGCAGAGAGAGAGACAGGCAGGCAGGCAGGCAGGCAGGCAGGCACGCAGAGAGACAGGCAGGCAGACAGACAGACACCACTGACCGAGATCAGTATCACAGCATGTTACTCAAAACAATAATAGGCCGAGGTAGTTTAAGACACACACACACACACACACACACACACACACACACACACACACACACACACAGGCAGGCTTGCGCTGCCTGGGTAAGCCATTTGACAGCATGTGCTTTGGAACCATAAACAATCATATGAATGTAAGATTTGCATAAAGAACCTTCTTCAAAAAGTATGTGTGTGTGTTCGCCTCGCAACTTTCTGGTCTGTATCTGACATATGGAGCATCTGATGCATAGATTCCCACAGATCCTTTGATGTTGAGAAAACATGTGGTGGAAAGAGAGAAAGAGACAAAAAGAGAGAGATAGAGAGAAAAAAAGAAAGAAAGAAAGAAAGAAAGAAAGAAAGAAAGAACTGAAGGAAGAAAGAAAGAAAGAAAGGAAGAGAAAAAAGAAAGAAAGAAATAGAGTTTAAAACAGAGAGCAAAAACAACCTAAGTGATGAGAGCGTGCTATATTGTTTGGCACTGTGATAAGGGGATGTCCCGGTGGCTAACAGATGCCCCTCTGCGCCGTTTTGCAGTGCACACGTGTTTGCGTGTGTGTGTGTGTGTGGTTGTGTGTGCGTGTGTGTGTGTGTGTGTGTGTGTGTGTGTGTGTGTGTGTGTGCGCTCATCAAGCAGAGCCAGTGAGTCAGAGCGGTTGCTGTAGCTGGCTTACTTTCGGGTCAGCTAGCAGCAGCTAGTGCATCTGAGGAGGCATGTTATAAAATGCACTCGTCTGCAGCCATGCCACTATGGAGCAGAGCGAGACAAAGACAGGGAAAGAGGGGAGCAAGAGAGAGAGAGAGAGAGAGAGAGAGAGAGGGTGAAGAGAAAGAGGAGTGGGGGCAAGACATGTATTAGAGATGCAAAGAAAAGTGACAAAGAGGGAGGAGGGGGGAGAAAGAGATGGAGTTAGGGGATAAAAAGACGGAAGAAAATGAGAGAGAGAGAGAGAGAGAGAGAGAGAGAGAGAGAGAGAGAGAGAGAGGGAGAGAGTAGCAGTGATGAGCCCCATCGCTAACTAGGCCACAACTGGGGCCATTTCACATGCATAATGACTTTTCAGGGTTCTTTTCTTTGCTGGCCTAACGCCATTAGAAAAGGCTCCACACCGGCCCGACTCCAAAGAGCCAGGGCGAGGACGGGAAATAAAACGCCTGGCTCGGGCCCCGTGCACCGAGCCAGCAACGTGCACGTCAGTCCGACACGCTCCTATTGAAACCCGTTGGGTTTTTTGAATACCAGGATAGCCCGGTCTCCTAAGGAGGGGGGGTAACAGAAATGGATGGGCAGCACAGGCTTCCTTTCGAAGATTTTACGTCCCCTAATTACGTTACTACGTTTATTGGGTCGTATAAGCAGAAACCATCGCCTCAGATTGGCAGACAGCAGCTCTGCGAGATCTTTCGAGGTCGAGACTGAGGGGGGAAAAAACGGGGGCGGCGGGCGGAGCATTTTGCTATCAGGGCTGCTGTAATTTAAAACAGGCTACCTGTAAATTTACGGGCTTTTGACCGTTTATTTGTTTAAGAAGACTCCCCTCTACAGACAAGCATTACTTCGCTAATCGCTTTACCAAGTTTGCTTTGTTCGTTTGGATTTATTTCATTTCACTTTTTATATTTCCTAAAAGGTCCTTATTTAATGATTGCTTCAGTTTGGCTATTTGATCAGGTCTTACAGCATTGCTGTTCTTTTGTTACTTCAATTCAATTGGTTGCTTTTATTATACAACCTAGTGGTTTTAAACGCACTTTGTAACACTGTCAAGAAAAGTGCCATTCAAATACAGGTATTATTGTTATTATAATACATATCGAACCAACATCATAAGGTGTTTATTGTGGAGGAGGGAAGGGTGGGGGACTCTCTTCTCACAGTAATAAGAGGTTCTGTTGAGAAAGGGCTCGTAGAAATCAACCGTAATTTATACATGGTTGTTTTGTAGGCTTTATTCATTTCATGAGTCACACAGTCATACATATGTTTGTTGTGACTGAATTATCGAATCATACTTCATTTATTTTTGTCATTTACGCAACCAGTTGTTATGCTGGGTTGGTTCTTTTCATGAGTCACACGGTCATACATATGCATTCCTATGTTCGGTGCAAACTCCTGCGTTTTTGAATAATTGAATCATGCTTTATTTATTTGTGTCCGTCAGGGGCTTGTCTTACGTATCACAGCACATTTGTATTATTTTCCTGTAAGAGAGGACAGACCTGGGATCTGTGAGCAGGGCTAAAAACAGCTGGGGAAACGTTTAGGAGACGTCTCTAGCATAGCGATGAGGCTGGAGATCCCCCCCCCCACACACACACACACACACACACACACACACACACACACACACACACACACACACGCACACACACACGCACACACACAGATACGCACGTGCACACACACACACACACACACACACACACACACACACGCATTAAAATAAATCCATCCGTAGTCATTCCCCCTCTCTTTTCTCTTCCATCACTCCCCTCCCCTCCCTCAGTCTTTTCCCCCCTCCTCCTCCTGCTGCCATTCTCTCTTTCCTCCCCCTTTCTGCTCCCCCTTTTCTTTTTACGCTTCATAAAATCCAGACGGGACCCTTGCTTCTGTCCCCGCCTCCCCCACATGTCAATCAAGCACGCTGGCTCATAGCAACAGAACATTATATCCACCCTAAACTCCTCCCACCCCTCTGTTCTCATCTCCTTATAGGGTAACATGGCTGCTTGTCAACACGCCCCTCCCATTCCACCCCCATCCATTTCCTTCTAGGGTCTTATGTATGCTCCAGATCCCCCTCCCTACCCCAACCCCCAAGCTACACACACACACACACGCACAAATGCACACACTTACTCAAAGTGGCAGAGAGAACCCTGCACGCACATACACTGACAGACACGTGGACACACGCAAACACACACACACACACACACACACACACACACACACACACACACACACACACACACAGCCTTTTCAAGCGATGACTCTTCCTGTCATCTCTCCACCAGCGGTATGAATGGTCCGCTAGGCTCCACGGCAACCGTTTATGAAAGGTACACATTCCAAACAAAGATGGCTGACGGACCGCGTCGGTCAACCCCACTCTCGACGGCCCTGCCATCCAAGCCGCGGCCCGAGCAGACAAACAAACGGCGCGCAGGTGAACACATAGCAGCAAGCTGAGGAGTGTGTACCTAGTGGCTCCGTTACAGACCCCCCCCCCCCCCCCCCCGCCCGCCCGGTCTCTGGCCATGAGACAAGTCGGCCTTGTTTCAAAGAGGAGGGTGGCTTAGTGGCAGCGTGGCTCCCGGTGTTGAAGTTCCATTATGTCACGTGTGTTTGCTCACTGAGCTCCTGTCTTTGTCAGGGCCTCGTCGGCAAGCACGCCAGCAACAATAATAACTGGACGTAAGAGTTCGGTTTGACAGCCGTCGAGAACCCTCTTCAACCCTCTGAAATGTGGCTGACTGTCTGGAATCATCGTCGCCCCAAAATGATCCTTCCAAACAAGCTTTCAAACATTGAATTTGTGTCACCAAATGAGGTCAAACAAGTTAACCTGACTTGTTTGTTTTTCCATATGATTGCATTATGATGACCTTATAAGGGAATGGAACCATCTTCAAAGCCTACAAAGCTGCACGGCAGTCTCACAACTCTGCACAGGGGCTCAGTGAAGCTAGTTTTATTGGCAACTGCTAACAAGCGGTGATATCTGCCATAAATACTTTCCGTTCTGACAACTCCTTGGGAGGACAGTCTAAAGAAACGAATAAGGTGTGTGTGTGTGTGTGTGTGTGTGTGTGTGTGTGTGTGTGTACATGTAACGTACACGTAAGGGACAAGCCCTTCACACCTCGCTCTTCATCAATAACCTTTATCAATGAATGACTCACGTGGGTCGTCATGGAGTCAACGTTTGCCACTCATCCAGATATGCTGGAGGGTACGGAGAAAAAACAACAACTCTGTGTTTGATTACTGTGAACTTAGCAACCTCCTTAAGAGTTTACACTAGCGTGGTAATAAGTATAGGTGTGTGTGTTTAAGTGCGTGTGTGTGTGGGTCAAGGACTGGTGCATCAGGTAGGCGTCGCACCCATGCCTTAAGGCACGTGCTTGGGTGGGGCCCTGCAAATAGCTCTGTTGCCCTTCTCTCTCCTTCCCCTTTTTGTCTGGCAGTGTTACTGTAAGCCAAGGGTTATCAGCATGCAGTGAAATCATTTAAGGCAATCATTCAAAATGGTGTGTGAGTGAGTGTGTGCGTGTGTGTGTGCAGCAAAGAATTGCTCAAAGTAAATGAAACCCTCCTTTACTTCGAGCAATTCTTTGCTGCAGAAATACATTTTGCTGCGCACACACACACGCACACACTCACACACACACACACACACGCACGCACACACACACACACACACACGCACACGCACACGCACACACACACGCACCCGCACACACAAAAATCCACTATTGCAAAGTAAGCTTTCCAGTCTGAAATTGCGTCACTGAGCAAACTAGCTTTCTCCGGTGGTGAACCTGCAGTGCTATCAGCTGGTCTCCCATATCTTTGGCAGAGGCCAGGCTATCTCCCCATTCATCTGTCCATGCGTCCATTCATCTCTCTCTCCATAGACCCGTCCATCGCGCGTCGCCCCCCCCCCAATCTATCTGTCCGTCTCCTGGTAATCTACTGGGACTCTGTGGATGACTGGGCTTCCCTCAAAGATGGAGTGGGACAGCCACCGTTAAAAATCAATCCCCATTCTGCTGCACACACACTTCTCTCTCCCCCTCTCCCTCTCCCTCTCCCTCTCTCTCTCTCTCTCTCTCTCTCTCTCTCTCTCTCTCTCTCTCTCTCTCTCTCTCTCTCTCTCTCTCTCGCTCTCTCGCTCGCTCGCTCCCTCTCTCTCTCTCTCTCTCTCTCTCTCTTTATGTCCCATCCCCCCCTTTTTGCGTGGCTCTTAAAGAAAAAAAACATTGAGATAACAGCTGCCAGGGCCCCAGGGAGGAACGGAGGGAGGAGGAGGGGAGTAGAGCGAGAGAGAGAGAGAGAGAGAGAGAGAGTTAGAGAGAAAGAGAGAAAGAGAGAGAGAGAGAGAGAGAGTTAGAGTTAGAGAGAGAGAGAGAGAGAGAGAGGGAGAAAAGAGGTCAAACAGCAAAGAGAGAGCAGGATTCCAAGGTGCCGCTATAAGAGAAGTGCACACGCTAGCGCAGGTAAGCAGACACACACGCACACTGGTGAAACACGCACACACACCCTCACACACACACCCTCGCACACACACACACCCACACACACCCACCCACACACACCACACACGGCCTCTGACTCATTCCGACTGAAATGTAATCATATGAATGTGACTCTTATTCTCCGCACACTTTGCTGCCCGCTGTGCGTGCTGGTGTGTGCGCGAAGGGGGGGGGGGGGGGCGGTTCGAGAGCAAACGGCGCGTGGGGGAACAACCGTTCCGTGGGCACCTGTCTCTTTCCCTCACAGGACAGACCAGTCCGAAGACTTTGCAGGAGCAGCTGCAGGCAGAGAGAAGAAAGAAAGGATTCCTTCTCCTCCTTCTCCTCCCTCCGTTTCTCTCACTTTACACTGCAACATGTCCTCAGAGCTTCAGCAACTGTCACCCACTCTGGCTCTCCACTGACTAGCAAAGCTACACACCAAAAAAAAATATATATATATATATATATACACACTACACACTCTTACCTAAGAAAATACATAACATGCAACAATGTATATTATTACTACTACAACAATGCCCATTACTACTACATACTGTGGTAACACACTGAATAGCCTATAGAACAATGTACTCCAATGCAGCCACATACAATAAGGCACCGTCAGGAAAGATGACAGCCAGGGTCCAGTCAGTGTTCACAATTTCTGCGCTGCATTAGCACAGTAGCCCTGGGCATATGTGAACAGATGCCATGACAATACAGAGAAACTGCTGCTCACACACCAAATCATAACACACGCACGCGCACACGCACGCACACACACACGACACCATCGCGAGCCTCTATCTCGTATCGCCGCGGCGAGCCACGGATGCTACGTCGGGTTTCTTTTCTTTTTCCGTGAACACCCCTGCCTCTTTAAAATGAAAAAAGAGAAGGAGCAAAAAAAAAGAACCGAGTGGAGATCGGCGCTGTGGCGCGGCGCTGACTGAACCAATCTGCAAAAAAAAAGGGGGTCAGCAAGCGTACGCATCTGTCAGCCGTTTAATGAACAATTCATGTCCGCTGACAGCGGCGGGCAGCTTCCGCGCCGTCCGAGGTACGGCGGCGTCCATGAGGTCGCTACCAGATGCGCCGTGAGACATTACGGATAGGAAAAGGCAAGAAAACAAACAAAACGCACACACACACACACACACACACACACACACACACACACACACACACACACACACACACACACACACACACACTCACACTCACACACTCACCGACAACGCGGAAGGGTAGTACAGTCCCATCATCGTATTCTGTGCAAGAACTGGAGTTATCGTGCCTCTCTCTCGGCTTCCCTTTCCTCCTCCTCCTCCTCCTCCTCCTCTCTCTTTCTCTCTCTCTCTCTCTCTCTCTCTCGCTCTTTCTCTCTCTCGCTCTCTCTCTCTCTCTTTCTAAGCTCGTGTCACCTCTTCCAGCTTACTCTCACACTGTCTGGGTCTGTCTCCCAGATTCAAAATCTCCCTCTCTCTTCCCCTCGCTCCCTCTCTCCGCTCTGCCAATCCTCCTCTCTACCTCCTCCTCCTCCTCCTCTGCTGTCCCTGTCACTCTCGCTCGCTCGCTTCTTTTTTTTCCCTTCCCTCCCTCGCTGGCTCCTTTCTCTTCCACTACCCCCAGCCTACTGTTGTGCTGCCATGCCCTCTCTCTCTCTCCTCTCTCTCTCTCTCTCTCTCTCTCTCTCTCTCTCTCTCTCTCTCTCTCTCTCTCTCTCTCTCTCTCTGCTCGTGCCTTTACTCCAGTCCTTCCTCTTCTCCTCCACCTCCTCCAATCCTTCTGTCACACCTGCAAACTTTCTCCTCCCCTCTTCTCCTTTGCTTTGCGTGTTGCAGTCCGGTCCTCCTCCTCCCCCTCCCCCTCTCCCCATCCTCCCCCCTCTCTGCTCTCTTTCTCCATGTAGGTGAGTTAACTGGGGCTGCTGGCTCCACTGGGATATAGGGACGTAAGCTTTTCACTTCTCTCTCTCTCTCTCTCTCTCCCCCTCTCTCTCTCTCTCTCTCTCTCTCTCTCTCTCTCTCTCTCTCTCTCTCTCTCTCTCTCTCTCTCTCTCTCTCTCTCTCTCTCTCTCTCTCTCTCTCTCTCTCTCTCTCTCTCTCTCTCTCTCTCTCTCTCTCTGTGTTTCACTCCCTTCTGTCTCTCGCTCTTTCTCTTGTTCACTCCATTCTCTCTCTTTCCCTCTCCCTCTCCCTCTCTCTCTCTCTCTCTCTCTCTCACCACATCACTCACATGCTATCTTCGACAGTTTAGCATTCCCCATCTCTCCTCTCTTGTCTGACAGTCTTCACCTTCTCTCTCTCTCTCTCTCTCTCTCTCTCTCTCTCTCTCTCAGAAAACCCTGGTTCACACTCCTAAGTCTCTGAAGTCTCTCCAAAGATCCTACCAGATTCTCAATTGTCCACACAAGGGCTACATGGTGAAAAGAGGTGTCAGAGGAAGTGGATGGGTGGGGGGTGGGGGGTTGTACTCATCTGCTCCCTGTGCAGACTAGTACCTCACAAAAGAACAACAACAACATACCTGACTTCTACTTCAAGTAGTTTTTATAATATTCCTGTCAAGCGTTTTTTTTTTGCAGAGCAGAACAAAAGTCAAAAATAGGGGGCATAAAGAGGTCTAGCATTATGCAGGTCAGCTTTTCTTAAACTTTATTGGCATTACATAATTAGCAATTATGACAAGCGTGCGCTACGCTAACATTTTGGGGGGGGGGGGATGTTGGAATAAATTAGCATTGCATGGAACAATAAAATGGCTGCCAGAGATTCATTTTCCCACAGATACTTTTAATAAAAAAAAATGTAATTAGCAGTCACATTATTAACAGTAAAAAAAAATGAAGTATAGTAGAAACTAGAAAGTATTTCTCTCTAGTATCTATTTAAACTCATAATCTTTTTTATTTTTTTATTTTACTCATCTGACAAAACGATCAATTATGCAAATAGGCCCCGATGGCCTGCGTGATTTTCAGCCATGAACGAGAGGGTGGCGAGGCAGTGATGGTGAACGGGTCGTAGAAAGCAGAGGGAGGAGGGGATTATGGCCAGAAACCAGGGAGGAGGATGAGTGGAGGGATGAGCGGAGGATTAGCCACACAAACTAAACTGCCTAATCACACAATCAGAGGCTAATGCACACACTCGTGCAAGCAGGGCCTAGAATATGCATATGCTGGGCCAGGCGTAAGAAGACACACACACACACACACACACACAAACACACACACACACACACACACTCTATATGCTCCAGACCAGATGTCACACACTAAAAGGCAAACACACACTCGCTTACGCAATAGGAAACCATATTTGTTCTTTTCAGAATCGCCCCCCCCCCCCCCCTACATTCAGAGCTCACTAGCAGTGGAGGAAGAGGTTTCTGTTCCCCAGCCTGGCTACACTCTAAGGAGCCCAGTGCAAGGGAAGGTTGTCTATTGTGGGTCTCCTTCATGGGCTTCTAGATATGATAATCTACATCCCCACCTTGTGGTTTTAAATAGCCTACTTAAGCCTTCATTTCAGAAGGGAGGGTTGCGTAAGGAACGGCTTAGGGACCATTGAATACCTCAGGCGGACAAAACGCCGTTCAAAACGTTCCAATAACGTGAAAAAAATAAAATAAAATACGAAATGCAGGTACTTCAGTCCTACCTGACTGTGAGGTGGGTATCCATGGAAACCGAGGGTCAAGGGGTCGTTGTTCTGAAAGAATAGAGAGCAGATGTTTAAGGAACCTCAATTTGTCAGAGGAAACACAGGGGTCGGACGGGAGTCTTTTGATGTCAGCATCCTTTTCATAGCCTTGCAGCCACCTACGTGTGTGTGTGTGTGTGTGTGTGTGTTTCAAGTTGTATAACAGGCAAGTTGTGTAATATTCATGACTCCTACATAAATGGACTAGCACATCCGCAAGAATGATGGTGCGTATGCGCATACACACACACACACACACACACACACACACACACACACACACACACCCCCACACCCACACACACACCCACACAGTCACGCTGTCTCTCTTTCTCGCTTCGTCCATCTATTTCTTTCCAGCCTGTCACCCCTCCTTTCCATCAACGTCTCCATTTGACGATGTTCTAGTTAATTGTTGCAGTAATGGGCTCCTAATCAAATGAATCCTGCCTGTTCCGTCCCAGCCCCACCGGCTCTCAACTCTACGTCCCTGGGAGTTTCCTTCTCACCCCAACCGCCCCATTGTCAAAGTGTTAAAGACGCGACAGGAGTGAAAGGCAGGGAGGGAGGGAGGGAGGGATGGAGGCAGAAAGAGTGGGGCGGAAGAGCCGAACAGTGTCACTAACTAACCGTGGCTCTTAGAGGATAAATAGGTCAGAAGAGTCAGTGAGGAAGCGAAGGCTCTGAGTGCAGGCACGCCACAACCACCACCACATTCTTACCACCCCCCCCCCCCCCCTCCCTTCCCCTTTACCAGGAGACGGTCCGTCCTACCAACAGCAAACAGAAACATTAAACGGACGAGGGGGGGTGGTTTGAAAATTGAACCCTTACATTTTTTTGATAATAATAACACCAATCTCCATCTTTGTTTGGAATCAAATAAAGCATGTTTTCGCTCCCTAACAACACAGTAGGTGCTTGTAATATTCAAATATTCACCAAATCCTGCTCCAGCATTTATGCTAATGCAATCCATTAAAAAAGATGTCGCTGTTTTTTTCTTCTTCTTCTCACTGAAATTACTATGCGCTTTGAGGGTGGAAGCATTCTCTGCCTGACAGTGGCACGGCCTCCATATAGCTCCACATAAAACACACAAAAAAAACAAGTCTATCCCCCCTCCCGCTTTGGTTCCAGATGAAAGAGAGAGATGAGAGCAATGTCCCTCGTCCGTGTTGTCCCCGGGGGGAACACTTTGCTCTGCGCACATCACAGCTTGAGCCCTCTTCTTGATTAATACTGTGTCCATCTAGTTACCTCTAAACCCCCGCGGGGCCCGTTTTCTCCCAAAACTCGGCACAACATTCTCTATAATACACGGCTGAAAACGTAGGAGGATAACGGCTGTGGGTGTGTGCGTGCGTGCGTGTGTGTGTGTGTGCGTATCTGTGTCTGTGCATGTGTGTGTGTGTGTGTGTGTGTGTGTGTGTGTGCGTACGTGCGTGCGTGTGTGTGTTTGGGGCTTCATGTGGGGAATAAGGCTGACGTGATTGTAAGACGCAGTTCGTGCAACTCTTTCTCTGGAGCCAAAAATGTACTTAGGGAGCTGACATCGGAGGTAGCGCTGGCCATAAATAATAAAACACCTTTATGGGTTCTGGCAAACATGAATAAAGTATAAACATCTACTTCACAACGAGGACAAACTCTAGTTCGTAACTTTCTGCATCACAAAGACATGTTGTCTTTCTTCGCTGGAAAGATCGGAGGGAAGATGGGTGACGGAAATCAAAATGGAGATGTATAGGCTGAGATGGAATAGCACACAGTGCTACAACGATGGAGGGAAGGGTGGAGAAAGCGTACGAAAACATCTGGAATATATATTTCACAGAAGTGAAGGGAAAAAAAACAGGGAAGGATAGGGGGAGGAACTGCAATGGACGAATAGCAGGGGAGAAAGAGTTTTGTTTTTCTTAAATGGCAAAGAGCATGCAGTTGAACAATGACTCATACATTAGAATCATGTGCTTAAATTTTCTTAAGGATCACGAAGAGAGGGGTTTATTTGTGTTTGTTCGTGCGTGCGTGTGCGTGTGTGTGTGTGTGTGTGTGTGTGTGTGTGTGTGTGTGTGTGTGTGTGTGTGTGTGTGTGAATGAGCATTCCACTCATTACGGACGTGCACAACCACACAAATATTCAGGCAAACATCACACACACAAGCATGACGCAACACACACACACACACACACACACACACACACACACACACACACACACACACACACACACACACACACACACACACACACACACACACACACACATATTAAAAGTTGTGCAATAGCAATTAATTGGAGTCTAGAGGGAAATGGTGCCTCTAATATGCAGTGAGTTACATCGGAAACATCTCAAAGAAAAGCTAATTATTGTGAAAACCCAAGTGGGGAGGAATTATATCATTCCAAATCCTTCTTTGTGAAAACTATGTATTATTATTATGTATTAACTGAAATTTCCTGGATAACTATAGGTGGTGTTTCATGTAGGTTAATTGTATATTTTATGTCTTGTTTATTTACTGAAAACATATTATCAGTAAATCATATCATATTATACTTTGTTCGCGTAATGTCGAAAATTTTGCAGGAAACTGACCACATTCAAAAAAGATATTAGTAGAAAATAGGCCTTATTTTAGTTGAGGTTTGAATTTTTTTTTTTTTCAAAAGGCGAAGAAAACCGTGCTAGCCAGCTGAAGACAGTGTCTAAAGAACCCTGAGCGGATCTGGTTCTTTGCCCTTCTTTCTTTCCCTCCAGTCTATTTCCGTGTTGGTCACTTTATGGAAGGGGTGGGGAGGGGGTGGGGGGAAGGGGGTTGGTAGCAGGGCAGTGTCTACCCAGGGAAGGACACACAGAGCTAGGGAAGACAGAGTGAGCAATCAGGAGAAAGTAACAAGATGACTTAAAGTCAACAGATGGTGGAGGAGGGGGGGGGGGGGGGGGGGGGGTTGGGGGTTGCGCAGGGGGGCTTGTGGGGATAGGGAATAGATCCCCCTAAAAGACCCATGCGATGAGAAGGACGAGGTGTGTATGCGTGTGTGTGTGTGTGTGTGATCCACCTGAGCAACACAATACATAAGCCTAAGTGTGTATACCTGGTTCTCACCAATTAAAATCAATACATAAGCTTAAGTGTGTATACCTGGTTCTCACCAATTAAAATCAATATATAAGCTTAAGTGTGTATACCTGGTTCTCACCAATTAAAATCAATACATAAGCTTGCTTAAGTGTGCATACCTGGTTCTCACCAATTAAAATCAATACATAAGCTTAAGTGTGTAAACCTGGTTCCCACCAATTAAAATCAATTCATAGGCCTAAGTGTGTATACCTGGTTCTCACCAATTCAAATCTATTCGTAAGCTTAAGTGTGTACAATTGGTTCTCACCAATTTAAATGTATGGATATGGGTGTGTGTGTGTGTGCGTTTGTTTGTGGTTGTTGTTTGTTTTAAACATGCTCCCTAGCCACTCTCTCACAACACGAATCGAGGGGAAATGTTGGTTGTCATTTTTTATGGCAAACGCACGTCTGGGCTGAGGAGTTCCTGCGGTGGGGAGTCCGCCATAGCCCCACAGTGGAGAGGATGTGAAGCCATTTTATCCACAGAGCACTTACGTGCTAAGCTCGCTCCCTGGCCACTACAGGCCCGTACAGAAGAACCCTGGAGAAAAAAAAAATTATTTTCTCTCTCTGGCTATTTCTTTACACACCACATTCTTCTGGCCTGCCATAGTAAACCTACTTGCTTTCTCAAGAGGGCTGGAGGCCGGAGGCCAAAGTGGATTTTTGGACGGGGGCGCTTTACGTTCGGAGACATAAACGACTGCTACTGGGCCAACACTTCACGCGTCCAATCCAGACGCAGGGCTGATCCTTCCGAACTCATCTGTAGCCTCCTATGCGATGCACTTTCACTGTGTGTAGCGAGAAGACGCCTGGATCGCAATCCAAGCACAGCCGAGCGCCCAAACAAGCAGCGAGGCCGTTTCTGCCTCTCGCTCCCTCTCCTTATTCAGTTAAACCAAACGCAGTCATCCTTCAAAGAGGAACACGGGCCGCGAAACAAAATAAATACTCTCCAACTAAATAAATACTCTCCAACCGCGGCAGGAGAACATTTCTCCTCACCCTTGTCGACGTTTTCACTCTATTTTCGGTACACTGGGCTGAAATGGAAGTGCCACGCCGAGTTGTTGCTCCACCTACATTAATGTTTCCAGTCAAGTTATTTGTCCGCATTGCTGCACCCCCCCCCCCCCCCCCCACACCCCTCACCCCCACACCCCACTCTCTGCTTCAGGCAAACCCTTATTGGGTTAGAACCGAGGGCTCCAGCTCCTACGCCACAGAATGACAACAATGGCGGGCCTCTCGGCAAACAGGACGCAAATTGAAGCCGACAAGCCATCTCAACGTCTGAAGGGATCAGACCTGGTGAGGTTTGAGAGACCCAGCGCTGCTACAAGTATCTGTCAGACTGTAAAAAAAAAAAAAAAAAGAAATGGGAGAGGTATTAGGAGGTGCTAGCAACTCTGAAAGAGGCCTGGCAGGTCGGACATTATCGATTCTGTTTCGATACGAATGTTCGGGGACTCTGCGGTTCAATCGGAAAGCCTCCAATTAGGGCTACTGGGGACTGAATGCAGATAATCAAATCAATTGTCTTGAGGTGCATTTCGCCACGAACAATGGTGTTTTGTGTGGACAACCAAACTGTAAAGTGTGGAAAATAAATATATTATAAATAAACCCTTTTTAATGCAGCATTAGGGATAACAAGTATGTCTCTTTTCTCTCACGATGTACATAAAATGGGAAAGACTCCATAGGACTGTGGTGTATTGATTTGATTAATTGTCTGGATAGACCCCTACCGGTTCTGTGAATTGATGCCCGTTCTGACTAATGAGGGAAACGACAGTGTCAACGACCCAACTGGCCAAGTGGGAGAGATACACCTCATTACTGGGCAACCGCTTCAGACATAGTCCTCCTGACAAATACCCACCCAAACGAACCCTATTAAATGCGCACAGACACACACACACACACACACACACAAAAAACTATTCAATGTGCACAAACACACACACACACACACACACACACACACACACACACACACACACACACACACTCAACCAAATGACTGCATCTGGATTGGTCATTAGCACCCACACTCCCCTTCATATCAGCTATTGCTCATCTAGGTCAGGGGTCGCGTCTGGCTGCCATGGTGTCAGCAGTGACATAGACCAGGTAGCTAAGGTCAGGGAAAAGGAGACAGATATAGACACAGATAGAGACCGAAAGAGCAAAAGAAATGAAGAAAGAAAGAAAGAAATGAAGAGAGAAAAAAGAAAGAAAGAAAGAAAGAACGAAAGAAAGAAATGGAGAGACAAAAGAAAGAAAGAAAGAAAGAAAGAAAGAAAGAAAGAAAGAAAGAAAGAAAGAAAGAAAGAAAGAAAGAAAGAAAGAAAGAAAGAAAGAAAGAAAGAAAGAAAGAAAGAAAGAAAGAAAGAAAGAAAGAAAGAAAGAAAGAAAGGATGGAGAGACCTGGCCGGTCCGAGTGCGTCTGGAGTGCTTCAAACGGATCACATACTGTATTCTGCTGCATGTTTTTCCATGAATCACCTTTTTCCCTGAGAGCCAGCAGAGAAGAAGAAAAGAACTAGTCTGCATTGCTGACTGAGGTCAGTTCTTCGAAAGCTAATCGGTCTCCTTTTTTAAGTAGGATAACTGCATCTCTTTATCTCTCTCTCTCTCTCTTCCCCCTAGCCTAATTTCCGTCAAATTATGAATGAGGTCGTCAGGTCGTCAGGAAAAGGAATCAGTCACAGTAATTTTTTTTTTTTTTTACTACACGCCAGTGAAAGGTTAATTATTGTGTTTAAGTTCTGTATTAAGAGGGATTATTCAATGGTCTCTCGCCCGGATCACGGTTCAAAAGCATTTAAATGATAGGACTTTCTCATCAGTGTGTATTAAACATAGGAATATATTATCATGGGACTCTGTCAATGCCTTCACTGAATTGACCAAAGTGGAAGAACGGCATATTAAATGTTTGGTTATGTTAAAGCAGTGTAGGTGTTAAGCAAAAGGTTCATTGCAAACCTTTGTTTACACACTTGGCAGCATGAACGTGTGAAATTTTCACAATACGGCTCTGGCTGGTATGTCCTAGCTTATGTTAAGTGTTCATTTTTGGGTATGTGCATCTGCGTCTGAAATAGATTTACGGCCAAGTGCAGTTGTGCGCGTGCGGCTTATGTAAATACTGCATATGTATGCATTATGCAACTGAATTATAATAATGCTAAATGTTTATGCACAACTCTAACGCGTGCGTGCGTGTGCGTGTGTGTGTGTGTGTGTTGGATTAATCCTCTCCATCAGACAAGGATGTCAGGGATCAGTGTGATTCCAATGACCCCCCCCCGCCCTCCCTCCACTAGTCTGAACAGTGATCCCGTTAGTCCCCTAAACAAAGCCTCTTTACTGCTAGTGATAGGGCAAAGCTGTTCCTACTCGGGCCCAGGGTGCATGGGGGCACATCACTCTCTCTTGGCCGTGTTTAGAACACTCTCACCCTTTTCTATCGCTCCCATCATTCTTTTGTCTTAGCAGATTTGGGAGGGAGGTTCAAAAACTCTTGTCCATGCCCCCCCCCCCCCCCTCCTCCTCCTCCTCCTCCTCCTCCTCCTCCTCCTCCTCCTCCTCCTCCTCCTTCTTCTTCTTCTTCTTCTTCTTATCGCTATGGTTCTATGCTGATGGAAAGAGAGTGGTATTACTCTTTCCTCCCTAGCGCTGTGTGTGTTTTTTATTTATCTCTGTCCCACTATCCTCATTCTCCCTCTCCCAAGCTCCTAGCACTCCACTAACCCCCCTCCCCCCCTCCCCCCCTCCCCCTGCCCACACACACACACACACACACACACATACACACACACACACACCTCTGCATTTCCGGACAGCTGGCCAATCAGATTTAGTTCAATACGTTTTAGAGGAAGATGGCTATTGATTTGTGCCACTCAAGCCCAACACACACACACACACACTATGCATTTGGTTGGCGTTAAGTGCACGACGGCCATCGAAACATATCTTCTAGCACTACTATACAGACCAAGTAAAAAAAAGAAAAAATGCTAATACCGAGCACTAAACTGCCCACTCCACCTCCATTACAGCTACTTATGATGCTGGAAAATATATTTTATATCTTATGATAGAACCACTTAACTCTCCAAAGTAGTTACAAACACATCTCTACGATCTCATTATGTCTGGGGAATGTTATGTAGCTCATACCCATGTGTGCTCCTTTACAAAAAAAACGTACACTTACGAAAATTACAGAGAAAACAGTAACTTAATTTGTAAAGTACATCATTAAACAATTAAGAAAATCGGTTAGACCCAATCATGTGTTATTGTTGAAGTCTAATACTGTACTTGTAATGTATCTCTTTAATATGGTGACCTTTGTGTACCCAAAAACCCCTTCCGTCCACTGTAAGTGACATATGCAAACATGACTCTAATTTCCAGTCTGATAGAATATTACTAAAACTACTTGCGACACGACGGCAACCCTGCTTCTGCACTCTAGAGGTCACGTTCGTTTGTTTACATTACAGATTCTTTCTGCCAATTTTGCAACCTTTATTCGCCGTTAGCGGCCTCAGGTATTCTTAAAGGGACAAACGTCTCCAATAAGCGTCATGAAAGTTGCCTACTGTAGCCTAGTACACAGTAACCGTTCATAGCTAGTTAATAACTAACATCGAATACCGGTTCCCTTTTAAGCTAAATAAAGGCTACTCCTATCTAATTTGACTTTCGGGCCATCATTACTGCTGTATTTGAAAAATTGGTTGTCAAGTAAAGCTTTTGGCTGAACGAATTATACTTTCAATGTGTTCTGGATTGGTTCGGTAGGGTGATTAATTTTAAATTACAATATTGGTTGAAATTGCACTACGTTATATTACGCTGTATTTCCCAAAGTGCACGTTTGTTAAGATAAAGCAAGTATGCAAGCTGCAGCTCTGATTCAACGAGGCCTTCATGAGCGTATAGTGCGGGGAAATAAATCATAACATCATTCGTACATTTAGAGCCCTTTGCCTTTGTGTTTCGGCTTAAGCCATGGCACTGGTGGGCGTTATTTATAGCTTATCATTCTCACCTGGCCAACCTCAGCGACAACTCCAGAGCCGTCAATCCGTGGACGCTTACACTCTGCCCCGACTGAGTCCACCAAACACCCCGATGATTGTGCGTCAGGCTCCGGGTCTCCTCGTTTCATGCCTCGAACAGCTGCAGAAGCTCCGCCAGAGTTGGGATGCACTCCAGCCATTGTGTCCAGCTCTGCCCGGTCCATTAAGGCCCGGGACACCGGCAGCATGATTGATGCTACGTCGGTCGACATTAACATTTAAAATCCTCCTTATGTGCCCTTTCTTATTTCTAAATTGGGAATATTTCTAAACCTATTCCTGGCAACGCGGTCTCCCTTTACGTAGGCCTGCCTGTGATTTCTTCCTGCAGGAAAGACTGTGTCTTATCAGGACTTTACTGTGAATAGATTCGGGCTTTACAACAATACAGCTTTATTTGACTTCACCGTTCAAGTCGCAAGACTTTAGAGTGTGGAAAAACGAAATAGCGTTTGCGAATTTATCAAGTAACGCAAATACAATGTAACAAATTGTCACTTTGTTTTTAGCGTCTACGATAACTAAATCCAAAATTCACAAACCTACAATGTGTTATTTATTGGGCCTAAAACCTTGTCAGGCAATTTCAACCTTTTATAGCTTTATGATTTCTAACCTTATACAGCGAGATTTACTATGCTAATAGGCCTAAGCTATTTCAGAGCCATACAAAGCAATTAAACAAACACGGATCGAAATAATGTGTCATAAACATAACGCCCTCTGTTCGTTAACCCTTTACAATTGTACGAGAGGCAGAGACGTTTTACAAATGTAACATCAACATTCTACGGCAACCTCAGTACAAAAATCCCAAAACATGTCTTCCCTATCGCTTTTTCCTTTCAGTCCTATCAACGATACTTTTTTTTTTTTTTTACCACAGAGAAGAGGTTACTGAAAGTCAATCCTCGTCAAGGCTCCCTCCCCATGTTATTCCTCTTTATCTGCGTAAAATGATTTCCCAAAACAAAGACAACGGGGCTTGCTGTATTTCCTTCCCTCTCTTCCCTATTTTTTTTGTCCGTATCCCGGTGTATATTCTTGCGGCGTGTGCGCTACAGAAAGGAAATTGTCTTCCCTCCCCCCTCTTCTCGTGTAGTCATTCCCCTTCCCTCCCTCGTGCGCCCTCCTCCTATCTTCCGCTCTCCACTTGGAACATGCAGCCATGCAGCCTTCAAATAAGCGCAGTGTGCCGCAGTGCTTACACACGTTTCAATGGAGGCACTTAAAAGGTTTTGAGGGGCAGCTCTTAAGTTTGCTGCCGCTATGCAAGTATGCATACTCATATACACATACGTAAACCATTTTTACCATAGTTTTCCCCCTCTTCTTGCATACCACCCAAAGCAATTAAACAAACGGAAATGCAACTTCATTAACCTTTTTAGAAATAGCTTTACAAAAGAATCGCTTTTCTAAAAGGATTACCTAATAGTTAAACCAACACATTCAAGATATGTAGGTCTATGACTCACTGTAGCAAAGCATGTCTTGCGCCGTACTGATAACGCTTGGATGACACCCAGTGGCCATAAGTGTGAAGGTCAAAACTTTGTGTGTGTGTTGCATATTATTATACCAACAATGTTTGCAGTCTTTAATAACTTACTTCACATTTATACGAGAAAACCATCATTGAAATTAAGATTAATTCCTTTTTACGGAGATGTAATATTCATATTAGCATCTGTATGAAACTCCCCAGTGAAAGTTTGGATTCCATCTGCATCCTGTCAGTGTGAAAGCAAACAATCAGCTTTAAACCTCAACGGAACACTGCAACAGTGTTGCTTCCTGTCATCAAAATGGTGGCTGCTGTTAGCCAGCGAGCTAGCCAAGGACACATAGTGAACAGTAACACACCCTTAAACACTGCTTCCTTTGAGGGCTTTTTTTTATTATTAGTGGTTCAACAGAGACCTGGGCCTTCTAAGAAATAGGTTGGAGACAAAGTACAGAAAAAATTCAAAGTGGGGACTTGTACTAAGATGGAATTCCAAATCAGTTATTCTTTGGATGAAAGTGGAAGCTTATTGGTTCACCATGTTCCTCCTTCAAGACTTCAGGCCTCAAGTCTCTGTCATACTGAAAAGAAAAAACAGTAAATGCCTCGGACTTACTAAATAATTCAAAACATTCCTCATCACTAAACCATCAAGCCGGCTGTTGTATTGAATTATCCCCATTGGGTCTCCACTGTCTCTGAAGAGACTAATGCATGGGCGTTGTTTTTTTTCCCCCTTTCTATTTCCGTTCCATTCTTTCTAGAGTTCACAATGAGGGTGTGGAACTTAAATCACAACACAGGCGCCTCACCGTCACTGGCCGAAGCATCCTTCAACACACGGACCGTCCAGCGGAGAGCAAACTTCCGTGGAGCACATGAAGTAGATCTGTAGAGAGAAGAGAGGGAGGGAGGGATGGATGACAGAGGGGAAAACAAAGACTGGATGAAAGAATCAGATGAGTGTGTCGAGATGGCACGCTAATAAAAAAAGCTACTCAATATCTATTTGACGGTGGTAAAATGGAACTGAATACTATTAAAATAAACGATAACACGTTAAACAAACAAAACAAAAGTAAATCCAACATGGTTGTCAAGTAGAAATCGATCTAGCTTTCCAGCTCCACTTTTGCTTTGTCTTTCTACGTCAATAAATAAATGCTAGATCCAGTGAAGACGTTCCTGACGAGAGTTTTGATTCGCTACGGGGAACGGGCAACCAATCAGACTAGCATGGTCCAGTGTTGTGGCGTATCAGCCGACTCTCCCCGCCCCCTTACTTACCTCCTCCGCCGGGTCGGTGTCCTTGTCACTGGGAAGGAACTGGAAGGTGGAGATGACAAACCTGCGTGTGTGGCCCTGAGGATGGGGTGGGGGCGGGGGAGACGGAACGGCCGACTGGGGCACTGGGTCTAAAGGGTTGGGACACCTGGCGGGAGAAGAGGTGAATTAACGAAATGTGGAGGATGCATAAAATAATAATTCTTGTGTGATTTCTGTTGACGTAAAATGGTAGAAGGTTAATCCCATACCATTCTGGTTGAACTACTAGAAGTTTTGTTTTGTTTAACAAATAGGACTCATGAAATACATTAAACAAATCGAAATTTTTTATATATATATATATATATATATACACATACATACATACATACATACATACATACATACACATACATATACATATATATATATATATATACACATACATACATACATACATATATAGAGCTCTGCTGAGGAATCATCACTTGACGTTTCTCCCCTCACCCGTTGTAGAGCAGCACCCAGGAAGTGTGTCCAGAGCGAGGGTAGCCGACGCAGAAGTGAACCAGCAGCAGAACGGATGGGTCTGGGGGGTTCAGCAGACGCACCTCAAGGTAAAGGGGTTTCCCCAGCAGCATTTGCAGGGGTGCGTGGTACTGAGGGTGGAAGCTGCTGTACTGGGCGTCTGGGGGAAACACAGGAAGTGTGTGTGTGGGGGGAGGGGGGCTCAGGTTATAAAGGAAGTTGTAAAAGCCTCAGTAGATTGTCCAACAGCTTGAAAAAAAACTGAAGGGAAAATGACTCCTATCAATTTTGCAATAATGCAAGAGTGGTTAGGTAATGGCATATACACACCGTTTTTAAAAGACCAAGAGCAAGTTCTTACTAAATAAGTCAATTCAATGTCAATGTGTAAAAGATTTCATTACGTTAACGATGAATGAGTGTGGGATTCAAATCATTACATGTGTTGTTGTCGTAATTACAATTCTAACAAACCTACCCGTGGTGGAACTAACCAATTCAAGCTGCCAAAAAGAGAGAGGGTGGGTGGGGGTGGTTATTTTTGGGGAGAGGGGGTGAGCGGTGTGACCTCGTACCTTTGGCAATCCTAAGCTGAACTCCGATCACCCCTTGAGCCTGAATGGCAGGTCCCAAAGTAGGGCTTTTGACCAGGTAGCCCACACTTACTACAGAACCTGGCATGTATCTACATTCCACAAGCATTCTGGGAAGGAAGACAGACACAGGAAGTTATGTAATTGGCCACCGTTTAGCAAGCAAGTACACTCATAGCACTGTGAGGCAGGGGAAGGAAAGGGGAGGAGCAAAAAAATAAAAAATAAAATCAGCTTTTTAAAAAGGTAGTAAACCATGAAGCTATTTTTAGTATTTTGTACTCTTTTTGTAATTGAAGTAATTCCACTGCGATGTAGAATCCAAAATATTGAGGTTTATCATGGAAATAGGAGACTAGTGGCGCTGGATAAAATCAAATTTGCTTGTATAGCACATTTCATCCACATGTGCCACATTCAATGTTGTATACAGGGAATAAGACAAATAAATAAATAAAAACAACAGCAATAAGAAATAAAATTGCTAAGGAACAATTCAGCAACAAGAAAAATCGAGAACTTCTACGTTTTTAATCCGGATCGCCTGAGTTGAATCCATCATACTAAAAGCTAGCGGTGTAGTGGGATGGTGGTGTACTCTGACCTGACGGCAGAGTCTCTGGTGATGGTGCCGTAGTTCTGGGTGATGGACTGGAGGGTGTTGATGATCTCCACCATGTATACCACCACCGTACCCAGCTCCTAGTGGACAACAGCACACAGAGAGGTTTCAAGCTAGTTATGTATTGTGTTTATCAATATGAAAAGGACTCCCCCCATTAGTAGAATGATTAGGTAGGACGACCTCTCAGGTTTATAAGGACATAACCTGATACACAACAAAACTGTGTAGTAAATAAAATAAATAAAACAGTCAAAACACGTCAAGTCAAATAGGTGTTAGTTAGATTTGAGGGGTTTCACATTGGACTAATAGAGCTGTTAGCCAATGTGTAGATTTGATTTCGTAACCGTTCTTAAGATAACTTCCTCCATAAACTTATAACATTGGATGTGCCATTTATGATGTATTTGATTTCATACATATCTCCTCGTTCCACAGCCATCCAATGGGATCTTGAAGAGGGCGTGGTTGTTGGGAGTGACTTTTTGAGGGGTGCAGCTGGCATCGCTGGCGGCAACCAGTGAGGTCAGGGACAGAGGAGGGTCCGTGAGGAAGGCCGGCACAGAGAATACAAAATGGCGGTCCAGAGTACATTCTGAGGGGATGAAAGAAAACAGGTAGAAAAAACAATCTTTACATTGATAAAATCGGGAAAATAACACAAACGATGGCAAAAGCTGACCAGTCTGTTCTGTTCATTTTTTTTAATAACAGAAAAAGGGTCTGGAGGCATAGTCCTCACCATCCATGGGGTAGTAGCAGACAGGGCCCACTTTGCTGTAGCAGCACCCCAGAGAGAGGCACCGCTCCTGGGAGAGAGCGCCCACTCCACATGGGAGCCTTTCTCCACTGGGAAGGTCGCACTCTTAATGGAAAATCTCAAATGTCAAACAGTATGGGGCCGCTGCCTAACCTTAAATGTTAAGTACCAGATTTAATAACAACACTAATCAATAATTACTGCTTCCAAAACGTTTTAACTAAGAAGAAGCTCAACTGTATCCTATGTATTGCTATTATCATCAAATTATTTATTTATTTATTATTATTATTATTGCGTAATTATTTCTTAGCTGTAGCCATTACTGCACCGGCATAGGGGAATGGATTGGAAAGTGGAGTGGAGACCGGAATAGAAACTGGACAGGCTATCAGGGCCTCCTCTCGTCTTTCATTGGCTGTCACATAAATCACAGAAACGCGGTATTTATTATCCTGGAAAAGTAATAAAGAGAAAATGGACCTTGTTAAGCACTGAAACACTGTTGCCAGCGAGGCGTAATTATAATTGTAATAAAACCTTTAGAACTCCACAAGCATAGTTTCCAAGAGGAGACCCAGGGCCCTCAGACAAATAAAACACATTTGAATATCATTTAATGTACTGCAATTTCATAAAATTGGATGCTCAAGGCATATTCAAATTGTCTCTATAACGGGTTTAAGGACAAGCGTGTTTTAGTCAGAAATAATACATAAGATTCTCATCAGACAATCTTATTATATGTTTTTTTTAGGTGTCATAATGTAGGATAGTTGCCACTTGCCTGGACAGTCATATGACAGGAATTATAAGGGAGGTTCAGAGTGACTTTCCAGTCTTTTCCCTTTGTGGCTGAATACCCACAATCCTCTGGGGCATCCTGGAGGTTAGTCTGACTCCCTTTGATGTCTGAGAAACAGAAAATAAACAAGTCATTAAAGTGACAGAACTACTAACAAAAAAAGGAATCATCGGTTGATTTATTTATTTTTTATTTGTATTTTTTCAGCCAAATAAACAACCAGATTTAATGTGGTTGTTTATAGAAATGGTTGTTTGTAGAAATGCAATCCAGAAACTGTTCCACACTCCTACAAGGAACACACACACACACACACACACACACACACACACACACACACACACACACACACACACACACACTCCCCCCCCCCCCCCCCCCCCCCCCTCCGGAAAAACAGAGCAGCCATCTGAACCATGTTAGAATTCAACTCATGTAGGGATGATGACAACCATATGCACCTGAAACATATGCTACCTATCCCCTCCCCATCTCTCTCTCACACACACACACACACACACACACACACACACACACACACACACACACACACACACACCCTTTACAACAATCCCAGCGATGGGACCAGGGGGCAGCTCCACGGTCATTCGATGAACATAGCAATAGACCACAAGCTTCGAGGGAGCAGGATGAGAGCTGGGGTCGTCCTGCACAAGGCCCGTGACACTGGCAGGAGGAGGAAGAGGAGGAGGAGGAGCAGAGGTAGGTGTAGAAGTGGTAGGTGGAGGAAGGGCCATGGCAGAAGGCTTATAGGGGCAATGGAGTTCCAGAGTCCTATCCTTCCCCAGGGTCATGTCCCTGTATTTTAGACCGAAGGAAATGGTTGTGGGGGTCTGGGTGGGAGAAAGAGAGAACTATTAGAAATATTATTCTAGAATCAGTGGGATGTTACAATACATTACCACGTTATTGCGTCAAACATTTAAATGTGAATTATGAAATTCTGTTTACTAATTATGAATTCTCTTTTTAATTTGCTGCCCCCCCCAAATCTTTGCACAGTAGAGAAGCCCATGAATGTGCACTCAACTCAATCAAGGGCATCTTAACGAGAACCAAACAAAGCAGGTGGGGAGTTTCTCACTTCCCAAGAGAAAATAAAAACAGTGAATCAAACACACACACACACACACACACACACACACACACACACACACACACACACACACACACACACACACACACACACACACACACACACACACACACACACACACAATCGTCGTAATGTCATTCTTTTTGCTTATGAGGCTTTTTAATTCTAGTTGTGCAGTCATTGTGGTGGTCATCCTTACCAGAGATTTGCTGTGGCAGGCTGGAAGAGGAGAGCGAAGGATGACCCCTGACCCTTGGCTAATCTGCAGCATGTACCTGCACACTGGGGACACACTGGCCAGGGGCAGCCAGGCACTCTGCTGGTCTGACACAGACACAAAATAAAAATCACACACTGCCAACATTAAGGGCAACTGACTAATTTAATATAGGAACATGTGAGGCAGTAAACAAGCTCTTCAGGAACTATAAAAAGGAATGTATGACTATGACTCGACTGTGACATGACGTAAAGAGGGGGGAACACACACACACACACACACACACACACACACACACACACACACACACACACACACACAGGGTGTAGATACTTTTAAGGGGAAATCAAATGGGAGAACTACTCGTTTATTACAATATGTAAACTAGCTTGAACGCCAAAACGTCGATGTACCTGGCAACGCAAGTATTCGGGCAAATCCTTCAACCTACTTATTAACGTATTTTCTTAAACACCACACAGAGCTCACCAAAGAGGCCGTCCCATCATACAGCCAAGCTATGAGCCAAAATGAAGCCACGTGGTTGCTGTTTAAGCAGGGCCTGCCTAACGGTGACCTTTCACCCTGACAGAGTATCAGTAGGAGTGCAGATAGAGACTCCCCCCTCCCTTTCAATCCCAACTAACTGCACAGGATAATAAAGTGGAAGTCTACACAAGGAGAAGAGAAGAGACTCCCAGACCAGAAGGCCTACATGCAGGGCCGCAAAGGTTAAGTCTGGCTGGCGGTCAATGGTCAACAACGTGATTGTTGGACTACTGGCACAAGTTCAGTTACTTCAATTATTTAAAATGAAAATTGATGCACTGAGCTTTACAAACTACAAACTTTACTGATCTTCTGAATATGGGTTTCTTGTCCTTCATTGCCAAGAGATAAAAAAATATATATATATAAAAAAAAATTAATAAAAAAAATAGGAATTCTCTGACATTTAGGATGTTACAATTATGATCAATTACCTTCAACTGTATTTATTTTGAAAAATGCCTGTTAATGATTAACCCCAAAACACGCACAAAAACACGCAAATTCAAACTGTCGCTTAAAGAAAAGGAGAAGAAACCTTACTGACCTCTGACCTGTATGGACTCTGGTTGGGCAGCGGGTAGGAAGACCCTGAACCTCTCCGGTAGACACTGCAGGGAGGCAGGCGGCCCAGACGCCAGGGGAACAGCGCTGCTGGTGGTCGGAGGCTCCGGCGCGGGCGAACCCGAAGACTGTGAGGGATCCTGGGGCAGAGCCGGGTGGGGCAAAGACGCTGGGAGAGAACGGTCGTGTGGATCACGGGGAGAAGGAGGAGCAGGCCGTCGGCCATCTTTACAGTAGGTGTTAGGAGGACAGGTGATTGGTTGAGAGGACGACTGCTGGATCCACTGTGGCCTGGGCCAATACCTGGGGGACTCTGGAGAGCTCTGGCCTCCATTGGAGGGTTCTGTGTCAGGGGGCTGGAAGTCTGGGATGAGAGGTGGGGGCTGGAGGGAGGCTTCAGCAGTATCTGGAAGTGGGATAGCGTGGGGGTAGTAGATGGGCAACTCGGGGGAATACAGATCAGGGTGGAACACCGGACCCGGATATTGCGGATGGGCCATGTTTGGTCCCGCAGTTGTGCGGGCCGGGGTCACAGGGTCAGGAGTGCGCGGCTGCATATGTTGACTGTCAGAAAATGGAGGGTGTGGAGGCGGGACTGGGCAGGAGAGAATATATTCCTGGTTTTGTACTAACAAGCTGAGTAGATAGAGTTCATCCTAGAAAGCGCAAAAAAAAGCTACATATTAATAACAAAATGATCTGTAAATATTAACCAGGATATAAGCCAACTGAATAAATGAGCCAAGAAAACAAATAAAACTAAGAAACATTGTTGATAGGGGTGAAACAATATTGGCCAACAACAATCTGCAATGTAATCAGTGTCTGAACCCAACTTGGATCACACTGACCAACGATCTTGCATGTATTGATTACCTGAAGGGCTAATTATAAAGATATGGACCAACTTACTCCCATGGTAACACAAGAGGCCATGTAGGGAACAAATAAGATCAGGTCCTCAGACTTGGAGTGGACGCGGTACGCGCAGTCAGCTGCTACAAAGGCAGCCCATGCCGTGTTAACTGTGGACCGGAGAAAGAGAGAAAGAGAGAAACAACTTGATTATATCTCGAAGAAAATTCTCATGGTTTGTATGGCACCCTTTCAGGAAGAATAAGTACGGTGGAGCTCATATTATTTCTTTTTTTTCTCATCGCCTGCAAAAGAAATGTAGTCTCAGCAAGCCGACACAGCATAAATAAAAAAAATACACAGGTGTGTATATGCAGGTGCAGCAAATCACATAGGACAAAATAAAATGGGGGGGATATTACTGTGGTCTATAGGTGGAACCCCTAAAATTGTCTCCCCTGTCAACCTAAATAACAAAGCAAATATTTTAGTTCAAATACACACACACACACACACACACACACACACACACACACACACACACACACACACACACACACACACACAGCGTTACCCATGACGCCCACTGTAGCCATGGCCTCTTCACTGATCTGTGAATGAATCACCATGCCGACAGGGGAGCAGAGCCCTGAGGGATAGGGAACGGAGACAGGCTGGACAGGGCAGGAGAGCTTCACCCGCCGCCCCAACCACAGCATGGGTAAAACATAACTGCCATTCTAACGGGGGGGGGGGGGGGAGAGAGAGAGAGAGAGAGAGAGAGAGAGAGAGAGAGAGAGAGAGAGAGAGAGAGAGAGAGAGAGAGAGAGAGAGAGAGAGAGAGAAAGACACTGTAATATGACATGATATGGCTTGTCACACTGCTAAACTTAAAAGGAATGGGTAATGTACTACCCCCAGTCAACTCAAAACGAAGCACTTCATCATGAGTGTCCCAAGTACGTATGATGTTGTACCTCCTTGGTGAAGTAGCAGCCATCGTAAGGAGCAGTCATTTCAAAGACTCTCGACAAAGTCTTAACGGAGAAGCCACAGTTGGAGGGAAGCTGGAACACAGAGATGGGGGAGCCCTCCTCTGAAAACAAAGCAAATTGAAGCTTCGATGAGACAATTTAACTTATTTTTATCAAACATTTCATGAGGGACCCAAATTGAGATAAGAATATTGTTTGAATGGTCCCTTCACACGATAAAAAACACTTGTGAAATAACATTTAAAACAGGAACACTTTAATGACAAATAAAAACGATAAAATATTATTCCTGGTTTCTTGACACCCTGCCAAGAGTCGGAGGTAGGTCAAGGAAAGGTTTTTTGACAATATGGAAGAGAAGTTACCGTTTTTAAAACACTTTGATGAACATTGCCAAGATGCTCACCTCTTTCCACCTGCAGGTGGGTGTATCCTCTTCCCGTGACAGTTAAACGCATGATGAGTCTATCGCATTGCACCGAAGGCCTCATTGCCAACCTCTCTCTGGTTCGGCGTGTGGGGTTGAAAGACGTATAGTGCACAACCCCTTGGATTACATGTCCATCCAAACCTATTAGAACACAACATTATTGTTGTTGGAGACTGTACCGTTTTAATGCAATAACTAAGTGTCGTAAACACTTGCACACAATAACAACTTTTACCTCGGAAATCAGCTTGATAGCCCTCGCTTACATTGTGGGATATTCTTTGCACACTGATACTGACTGGCTTAGAACCTACGCTGCTAAAATGGTGGAAATCTGTGGTCTTTGGTGTAAATGTGTCCATATTTTGACTATGTTTGGAAATGATATGATGGGAACTTGAGACTGAAACAATAAAAGTTTTTTCTGAACTTGACTTGTTAATTTTAGGTGGAGGAACGCCACGGAGAATCACCCGCCTTCCCGCGACCACAGGAGTTGACTTTGCACTTTGTTTCAGTTGATGGATTCTTTCCCTTCTATTATCGGACATGTTTGACGCTCTTTCCGTATACACAGTAAAGCCACTGCCTTCGTTTATCTGACCAATACCTACTGAGACACAAACTCTGAGAAATAGAAGTACAGATAGACATAAAAACAACACCACGTTTTGTCCGTGACGCGACATGGCCAGAGTAAATATGGCTCGCATGCGCAAAGAGGTATGGTTTACTCACTATCTAGAATTATCAGCGGAGTTGTCAATTGAAGCTAATTGGTGGACCAATTACAATGTACTATTTAAGAGCCTATCGAACACGTTAGATGAAATACTTGGCAGATAACTGAACAAAATATAAGCTTTACAACTCTATTTAGAATGAGTTTACATATAACATTTAGAGCATCGCCAATTTAATAAACAAATCACTAGTAAATCTAAAAAAAGGAAATAACAAAACATGCCTATTTTCCATATTTTTTGTGGTTTTGTGCTGTTTGTTATATATCGACTCTTATTCTGTTTAAGCCACGTCATGTGTTAATGGGTATTGCATTGAAAGTTAGTGCTGAATGTTACAGTAATGATAGGCAAGATGTCCACGTAGTACAGGCTATGGATACAAATGCACATTTCAATCTGGATTCATCTATTGTTTAAATTATAATACCAACAAATCTTGAATTTGATGATTGGATAAAGCAGGGTATTTTAAAACATGTTTAAGGTTTATCAGTAATTGGTTTATGAACCGACATTTGTGGCTGGCTGGTGTTGTTCACGTTGCTGTTGTTTTCATTTATATTGTTTATAGAACTTTTTTTGTTGTGGTTGTTCCGTGTCTCAAAACTCCGTTAATGTTGTTCTCCTAAACACCGATGACACACTAAAATGGTGAACACACTATTTGATGTATGTAACCTTTATTTAACTGTTCTCATTTACAAGGACGACCTGGTCCCGTGAGGACGAAATTGGCCCTCTCCAGTTCGTAGTGCCAGTGCCTTGAACAGCGTCTTCAGTTTGATAAGTGAAAAGTAAAACCATTTGTTTTCCGGGATTTGGTATAGAGACTGTTTCCTCCGCTGTGGGATCCACTCAAATGCTAGGAGCCAATGGAGGATTAAAGATTGAATGAGGACAGGAAAACCTCATCTCCTTTTCTCTGGATCAGGCGCTAGAAAATAAAGTTTCAATGAAAACCGACAGCAACTATTTTCACAGGTAATGACACAAGGAGATATTCTTTAAGAAACGTTTTATAGTAATAAATGCCATTGGCCATTCAACAAAAGTAGTTTTCCTCAACCGTATTCTGAAGGGAGCATTTAACAGAGTTGAGAGTCAGGAGGGGTTTGTGGGTGGTACCAACATCGCAGCTGACAGGAAGGAAATGCTCAACCCATTCACGAAGGACAAAGGGTTCAGAGGTCAAGTATCTTCCAGAGGTCAAAAAGTCCTTCTTTCAGGTCACAAAATGCCCATCTTGACCTCAGCGCATTACCAAAGAGCTTGCCGAAGAGCATGAAGTTCTCATGCACATCCCCTGATGTGATGCAATACATAACAGGTTCACAAGACGTTGTGTCATAAGGTTCAATGCAGCCTATATAATTAAAGAAATTACATTTGATATGTTGAAGTGCATGCAGTTCATAAAATAACGGTGCAATGGAGCTAAAATCAATGCCATCTTCCAGTTGTATTTCACTATGGAATCATTGTTTTGTGAATGTACGGGGATTTCAGTTTGAAAACTGCTCAGTCTGTCCAGGGCTTCCAGCTCCAAGCAGGATCAGGTCAGTTGAGTCCCCCCTTACAGGCAGCTCTGGGCTAGGGCAACTAGATCATACAAGCTGCCGCCACTCTGGATCCATGTATTGGTAAAAGAAATTCATAGCCATGGAAAACATGTATCCTAATATGTACTTTTTAAAGTGATAGTTCAACACTTTGGGAAATAACATATGCCCCAACTTACCCCTAGTCAGTTTTACATTTTAATTTCGACATGTGCGAAATATAGAAGATATAATGTGTAAATAACCAAGCTTTGGATTTAAGAGTATTTAGTCACTTTTGGGAGCCATGCCAACAGTTACCTCGTGCTTACTATATCGCTAGGCTACTTTTACGACAACCACGTAACTAACTCAATACTGTTCGGGACATAAAATTGATGTCAATCATCTCGTCTAACAAGTTGTAAGTTAGGGCATCTTATTTCCTAAAATTTTGAATGTCACTTTAAGGATCGCAGTTTGTAGATATACAATACAACGACTGAGAAACAGTTATAGAATATTAAGATAATTAATACATTAATAAGTCAATGAAATATTTACCAAAAATGATTATTCTGTACATATGCATACACAATTTGAATTGCCTGCACTTGCAGTGTACTTATGTGCAACTACTGCTTCCAGAAATCCAGTCACATAAAAATAGGGTTATCAGTAGGGTTATTTGTAAACACACATTTCTGAGACCTGTTTTTTTTAATGCTCAACCAATCGAGCAAGAGAAAAGGAGGGAGAAACGCAAATTGCTCAATTACCACTGTCTGGGGACCTCCATAGCCAGCCAGTCATTGGAAGTTTAATGGAAGAATGCTAGACCACATGGCTCCATTCTGATCAGTTAAAACATTACCAAACCATCTTGATAAAAAAGAATCCCGCAGCTTGATTTAGACAGGGACAGAGAAGGTTCAGGGAAAGCTAATAGATATACACAAGGTATAAGAACAAATTACTTGAGAATAAGAGGGACTGAGTAAGAGCAGTGCTTTTAAAGACATGGATGGTTGTAGTTAATACAGGCCAACCTTAAACTTGTATTTGCCATAGCACTTTTCTTAACAAATATAATTTGTTGCATGGCCTAAAAATTATTCTGCCAATGAAAATTGAGTTTCACAATGCCTTCACTGTTCCAGGTTTTCTAAATATATTACAAAGTTATTGCAGAAAATCATGACTTTAATTGTGTTAGGGGTCGTCCAAGGAACCCCCAAAAATCCATTCTCATGTAGAATGAGATATCTACCCCGGGGATACATCTGATGGCAGTCGGATGGCGTCCTAACTTCCACAATGGAAAGGTTTCCATGGTGACCCCTCTCTCTGTGTGTGTGTGTGTGTGGGGGGGGGGGGGGGGGGGGGGGGGGGGTCAGTTATGGACTATGGTGATATTGTGTAAATGCATGCAGACCCAACCATTTAAAAGTCCCTTCATGCAGTTTACCACAGTGCTTTGTGCTTTGTAACTAGGGATAGATTTAGAACCCATCACTGTACATTATATAAGAAAGTACGATGATCTTCTCTTAGAAATAGGAGAGTAAAGCATTGTCTCTTTTTTGTTTACAAGGCATTGTTGTTGCTTTTTATTTTTTCATTTTTTTTTTACCTTACATCCCTTTTAAAGCACAAATCCAGCAATCATACAACATCTTCACAGGACTTTCTCACCCTTGAAATCCGCAAAGTTACAACATAACTTGGAAACTGTGATTACATTTTTTTTTAAATCTCAAGATAAACGGAACAAGGTTCAACAAGTTTGAAAACAGAGCAGTTTGTTTCGGTTGAACAATTCTAAATTGTGTTGGAGGATACGGGATTGACGAGTGTACTTGTTTTGGTTGAAATTTTGCATATATCAATATGTATGCCGAAAATATTGTGCTGTATTGTAAATGTTGCAACAAGTTTTAATTATCTGCTTATTTTTTTATTTGTGTTTATTTGATTTAATTCATGACTGTTTAGTTGTTGTAATTTATTTATTCTGCCTTTATCAGGGTACCGCTGGAAAACGACATAGTCTCAGTCGGTTACCCTGCATAAATAAATAATAAATACTAAATGTAGAAGTAGAGAATTCCACCACACTGTTTCCAAAACAAGACCCTGTAGTGTTATCACAACATTACGCATGGGCTGTTGGAACTCCTTGATCTTCACGCACTATTTGGATTGAGCCGAACGTTAGACATTTGGATCCAAACTCAAAGTGAGAGGAGGATATGGGTGGGGTTTGGGAAGGGACAAGGAAGAGAAGGGGCTGTAAGGGGAAAAAAGGGGGTGATGTGGTGTGTACGCTATGAATTCGAAGCTGGGAGGGTCTACAGTTTTTTCGGATAACCAAATAACTTGCGTAGAAGTCGAAGAGTTACAGGTAATATTTGCTTTGAATGTTTACATCGCTGTTGTTATGCATTGTTTTTATATTTTTAAATAGCGTATTATACTTTTTGTTTAACATATTTAAAGATCTGAAACGATAGTTAGTGTAACTTTTAACAACACAGATTTGAACAACGCATTGAAATATCCAGTTCCCACACTTTCCTGGAGCAAAAAGTTATATCCACTTTGAATGCAACAAAGTAATGCAAACGTTTGGAACGAAAAAAGGCTCTCTTTTTTTATTATACTCGATGGCAGTTATGGCAGACAAGAATATAAACATGGTCAATTTGTTCGTGCAGTTTTATTCTCACGCTCTTTTCATAGTAGTTACGGCCACCCAGGCCATGTAGCGGAGTAGCAGCTCCCATAGCAAATTGACCCATCAATTAAACAGCAAAGAATACATTTATTTTCATAGATTCGCCCACATCTCAATCTAGAATAATATAGTGCGAAAATTGTTTATAAGTAAGCAGTGAAACTGTTTATAGGACCATCGCCAATAAACTTTAATTGGATTGAATTCTTACATTTTAATTCGACCATAGATATTACACTCCTAAAGTTGCTTCACTTGAACCATTGAAAGTCCCCAGTCCCTGCCAGGCGAAGCGCTCTGGGGACTGCTCCGTGGGAGTGTTTGTGGGGGTGTGTTTGACACCATCTGGGCTATGCGGTCAAAGAAAATGGTGCGTGTGACTCAAGCGACAAGTTTGGACTCGCAGCTATCTGCCTACTTATCTTTTTTTCCAGGCTTTTGTGGCTTTTGGTAACATATAGCCTACGTCATTGGCATGATACCCACATGGTCAGGCTCATATAGCTCCTACAGAATCTGTAAGAAAGTAAATATTGCGTGCATTCATCCCCCTCTATGATCTTGTTTCAGCTGAGCCAGTATGTTGATCTTGGCTGGAATCATCGTGCTACACGTCACGTCCATCATCCTGTTGCTGGTAGCCACTATTGATAATGTAAGTAGGCCTGTTTCCTTTTTACAATGTAAACCCCCCTATACTGTTAACAAGAAGAAAAATAACGAAACATAATAACAGCTTTGTTAGTTTTGCATTTCCATAAAAGATGATACTTTGTATATCATAAACATTTAAAACAGTAACCTTGCAGTTTTATTTGAATTTAAACTGTATTTTCTTCACAGGCCTGGTGGCTAACAGAAAAAGTGTCCACGGACGTGTGGGGCAGGTGGGAGTGGACAGGCTCGGCCTGGCATTACCACAGCCTGAAAAATGTCCCTGATGGTGAGCTAATTCCTTTGTATTTACCTCATTTAGAGTACCTCATGAAATAATTGTTTTTGTTTGTGTTTGTCGATAACACTTTATTTTCTTCTTACTTAAGGTCAAAACAAACCCCCCAAAATATCTGATTTATACCAATAAGCTCCTTTCCCATCTTACTATTTTATTATTTCTATACTTTGCTTAATTAGGTGATCATATTGTACATTCAAATTAAGCTTAAAGCAAAGCCATGCTTTCCCTTATGGACTTTATTTTCTCATTCAGAGGTTACAAGGTTATTAAATACACGGTCAGACAGTCAGGGGCATCATAGGAAGGTGTATCTAAGTGTATAGACTTACTCTGCTGCTAAACAACCACACTGTTCGCTCTGTCTCCCCCTACAGACTTTATCGAGGTAGTGCAGGCCACCACAGTGCTGTCGTGCATTTTCGCCACCCTGTCTCTGTTTGTCTTTATGGCTCAGCTTTTCACGCTGGGTAAAGGCCACAGATTCACCTTCTCTGGAGTCCTGCAACTCATCTCGTGTGAGTACACATGAGAAAATCCAAAATATTGCAACCCACGAATGTAATATATTATACACATTGTAATGTTCCTTTCAAATATGAACCACCTAATTCATAGGCAGTATTAGGGTACATTTTAGTCTACAAACCCACCCAACTTCTAACCTCAGTAGACACTTCAAATGGTGTGGAGAACGTTTGTGCTGAGTATCACCAGAAGACCTTACAAATATATAAAAATCTAAGACAATTTGTAAAATATAAAAATAAAAACGATCATTTTCTAAAAAGGGAGACGTGTCCACGGTCATAGTTCTAACCACTTGTAAATATCATGAACTGTGTTTCATATCCTGTCTACATCGATGTATACCTTTCCTCTTTCTTTCGGTCACTTCCTCCAGGCCTGTGCATCATGATCGCTGCCTCCATCTACACGGCAGAGTTCCACACACAGGACACAGAGGGCGGATACGGACACTCCTTCATCCTGGCCTGGATCTCCTTCGTCATCACACTCATCCTGGGCATCACCTATGTCATCCTACGAAAGAAAAGCGAGTAGAAGGAGAAACGGAAGGGATAGAAGGGGTAAACAAACGGAGGAGTTGGCTGTGTTTGAATTTGACGGAAATACAACAATTCCTCCCTTTTGTTTTCGGGATTTTTCTCTTTGACCTGACTCCCACGTTTTTCCTGACGAGGTCATAGAGAAATGAAGTGGAAAGGAAGGAGTTATAGATAGTTAGAGCAAAGCATAGGACTGGAGAGGGGAGGGGAGGGGAGGTTAGAGGAAGCTACATTTCACATCGATGCATTCAAGTGAAAAGAGATGGAGGGATGGAAAGAGAGAAACATTGAATGGAGGGTAAGATGGTGACTAAACAGCTCACATTCAGATTTATAAGAGGGTGTGAGGAAGGGAGTGGGGGACCAAGAAGAAGAAAAAAAGGAGCAGCAACAAAGCATTATTTTTGGGATGATGATATCCAAAAGGAAATAATGGTTTATATGATCATATAAATAAATAACAGTAAAGATTTGCAAACCTTTAAAATATACATTACTGTGCATATGTTTTCGGCAGGTGGGTTGGGGGTGCTGTAAAGTAAGAATGCTTTTAAAAGTAGAAATGTAAATAGTTTTGTTTCCATCAATTAACAAAACACAAGGTGAATGAAAAGAAAAAAAATCTGAATCAAATCAATATTTCGTGACCACCCTTTGCCTTCAAATCACCTGACTAAAAAAAGCACAGTACTGTGTATAAATTATGAGGGAAGAGGATCCCGACATGGGGTTGAGTGCTATAAACGTATCCTACCATGACATGATTCCACAGCATGTACTATTCATTTTGTGCCTTATCATACACACTACAGCAAGGACGTATCCAAAGTGTTGTTACCTCTTTCAGAAGTGTGAACTTCCTGTTCAATAAGCTAAACTGATATATATATATATATATATATATATATATATATATATATATATATATATATATAGATTTTAGCGACAAACCAAGGCATTTGCCTTCATATGCATAAAAACAAAACAAACTATGAAATTGTAGTGGGTTCTCCGTCTAGTAATAAAAAAAGCCAGGCGATGGGACAGTTAATCAACCTAGATCAAGTATTTTAATGAAACAAAAAGGGAATATTGTATTATGTAATGTATGGCGTGTTGATCAGCAACTTTGATTACTGTTTACTTTGATAACGCAATGCAAAATCATTTGTAGGCTGTGTAAACCATAACCCTCACCCCAAAATGAAAAATCAAAGGGCTCTTTGCTCAATGCAGACATGGCTGAGACGCTGTAAAAAATATCTACGAGCATACACACCCCTAAAGGATTTGCTTGACAAAATGTTGATAAACTACAACATTCCTGATGTATTACTTGAACCCAAGGGAAAAAAAAGCCTTCATTTACAGTTAAAAATAAATGTTAATCCATTTATAGTATTTACAATTGAAGTATATTGTAACCATTTCTAACATTCGTTTTTATTATCTGTGTACATTGTAACCATTTGTTTTTGTTAACAACTGTTTTTGGTATTCTGAGTGAATTTCTATATATTTTTGGTTGGGCTCTGTGTTTTTGGTTGGCTGCTATCATATCAAAGTACATGTAATTTGTACTACAGTGAAATTTTAGGAATCCAGGGACAAGTGGACAGTGGTGTGTCATGTCACGATATAACCACATCACTACGCAGTACTCAATTTTGTACATACAGTGCAACATAAGCCATTTTGTTTATTAACAAATAAAACATTTTAAAAGCAAGCACATTCATATCTCTGATATTTCCATAATCAATAGTGTTTTAAATAAATAAAAAATATACACTTCTGCAAGTTCTAACTAAATTCAGTGGTCAATTACAAGCATGGCATGGTACGGGACACAGCAAGCACATAATTGGTACAATTATTGACTATCACATGTGTACAAACATTGGCGGAGGGAGGACATTTCGTAACTCTGGTTCCGAATGCTTGAATCCCGAGCCTTTCCAACAGACCCAAGACGGACTGGAATGTTCCATTACATGTCATTCCCAGATGGGCTATGACGGAGTAGAACTGGGAAGTGCTAAATCCCCTGTCCTGAGGGGGTGATCCGCTCCTGAACCACCAAGTGCAAAAGGTGGTTCTGTTCGGCGGAGAGAAGAGGCCTGAGGATCGGGCAAAAAAAAAAATGAGGAAAGGAAGACCAGGGAGAGATTTGATAAGGAAACCTGAAGCAAAGCGCGACGGTGGGAAAGCACAACTCAGTTCCTGGCTTCAGTGATGCATTGAGGAAATAAAAGGGCTTTTGGAGCGCTAACTCACCACAGCTCGGTTTGAAGAGACTTGAGGGATTCGGTGTCTTTCTCTTGGCAAGCCATCTGCAATACAGATTAGCAGTTAGCTAGCTAAAGGTAGCGAGAAAAACACTGAGCAAAAATACAGCTCATATGGACACAGCTCTTTTCGGCTCTTAGGCTCGTATGACTCAAAGGCAATTGCAGTCCGGTCACAGGCTAGTAAACTCAGTCTGGGGCATTTGATCGTGACCCACTTTGGCCAAAAGTTTCATACCTGCACTTCACACGATCTGAGCTCGAATGGAACCAGTGTGAATAATGGCCTTTCGGGCATTATTGGTCCACTTACCACCACTGACTGGAGGAGAAGAAACACGTTCTCAGGCAGGAAGGTCACTGGAGGAAGAGGAGGAAGAGAAGGGGGGCAAATAAATAAACAGCAGGGAAATAAATGAACGTGTGTGTCTAATAAACCAACAATCAAAAGTACTTGAAATAGCGCAAGGCAGATTTGACGAAGCTGTCATAGGCGGGTGAAGCCGGCCACCACACTACACCATACTAAGAAAGACAGAGAGCACGTGGAGGGACTGATACCCTGGCTGTGGGGGTCGAAGCACTCCCAGGCATATCTCTCCAACGTCTGGGCATGCTCTGGTAACAGCTTCTGGGGCGGAGGCTGGAAAGACACACACACACACACACACACACACACACACACACACACACACACACACACACACACACACACACACACACACACACACACACACACACACACAGCTGTGTTTACAAAATTGAAACATAATTGTGAGATTCTAGATCATCCTGATTGTTCATGTGTTTATGCATGGCCTTTGGTAGAGGCTGAGAGACCTGTGTGCCAAATCTTTAGTGCCAAATCAAAGGCCTCCATTTTTTACATTTTGAAATGTTAAATTATCTGTATCTGCCGAAACACGCATAGAAGCGATGTTGTTTTCCCGGGTCTGTTCCGGACTGTGAATTTCGCGCCAGCACCGCAAAGTAGCGCAATGGCGCGTTGTGTTAGCATCACAGAGATTGAAGTACATGTCGCTGAAAAGAGCGGTGCTACGGCGTAGATTGGCAATGGCAAAGAGGCCACGCTTCTTTTCATTTCAGCGGAGGACAGTTTATAACTTCAGGTTTACGTGGCTTAGCGTTAGCATGCGTTAGCAACACGTTGCCTCTACTATTTGACCATGGTAACAGCAAGCGGACACCACCACATGCGTTATTTCTATTTGGAACAATAATGTCTGTATACACTCCCCATAAATAGTCTCTCCACTAAGCTATAACCCCCCCCCCCCCCCAGAAACCGCCCTTTAATTCTGTTTGGTTCAATTCACCTCAAGCAGCATCAGCAGCAAGACTCTGGAGATTTCACACTTGGCCACGATGTCAAGAAATGCGCCTGGGGAGAGACAGTGAGTGAGAGAGACAGTGAGTGAGAGAGACAGTGAGTGAGAGAGACAGTGAGTGAGAGAGACAGACAGTGAGTGAGAGAGACAGTGAGTGAGAGAGACAGTGAGTGAGTACCTCCACTGTTCCATAGCCTTTCACAAAGCGTTGCGGGACGTAGGAAAGGATGCATTGTAGCTAGGTTATCTTATTACACATGAATAAATAAATAAAACCTTAAATAATACCGTGTCTTCCATCTTCTATAGATGTTCCATAACCAACTAAAAGTTGTTTTGCTTACACATCCCCTATGAAGAGTTGATCTTGCTTTGAACCTTTATGCATCTCAGTGGCAATACAGTGAGGTTGAAAAAAAGCTACGCCCCTCAGATAAAAGACAAATGTCGGATCAGTCCATTAGGGGCTTTACCGACAGGGGTGTTGGTGCCAGGTAGCTGTAGACCCCTCTCCTGACACATCAACTGCATTTCAGTTAGCACAGTCAGGGCACCGTCATAGTCTCCTGCAATACAAATGTCAAATAAAATGTCAAATAATACTTATCTGTTCCAAATGCACCATTGGGTTGTATGTATCGAGCACCGTGCACTTCAGTCGCAGTCGGCCCACCTCAGCTCTCTCACACACAACCACGCACCCAAACCCCTCAATGGGGAGGGGGAAGACGTCAAATTGAACTCACGGGTGAGAATTTTGCAGGTGGCAATTCCTCCCATGGACAGCAGAGCCTCGATGGGAGTCTGGGACTGCAGCTCCACAGCTCTCTGGTAGTGGACTATAGCTTCACCGGGGCGGTTCATCTCCTGTGGAGAGAAGAAGGGATGATGAAAAAGGGAAGAAAAAAGAGAGAGAGAAAAGAGATAATTAAACAGATGTTTAATTAAACAGATGTAAGATGGATGGATGGACGAAAATCCGAGAAGAAATCAACCTTTCCAAACCGGCACACAAGGCAAACAGAAACCACTCTGATATATCGGTTTTGAAGTTTGATCCAGTACCTTCAGAGCGTTGCCAAGTTCCAAAGACAGGCTGGCTGCCATGACTGGCTGGTTCATCTCGATGTACACCTGAAAACCATCATGGATATAAAAAAAAATTATAAAACACAAAAAAAGATTTTATGCTACCTTCTAAGGAAGAATCTAGGGGAAGGGGGGAATAGGGAGGAAAGGTACCCAGATGTTTGACCGAGGTCCAACAGCTATTTGAGAGTAATCAAGAGGCGCAAAGTGGAATTTCTATGCCATCTTTGCAGTATCACTTTTAAGTTCCTTTGGGGTGTTACGGTCTGTTTCATACATATAACATTGAACTCCAACAAGCATGGAAGCCATGTCTCGATTACTGGACCTCTGACAATCAACCAGTCACCAGAAAAGGATGATGGAAGTTAAGCCTTAGGGCAGTCAGCACATATGTTAATTTAAATGTATTAATGCATAATTATAATTATATACTAAAATGTTTATGTAAATTCATAAATGATAAGTGACCTTGATGGCAAAGCTGTAGCAGTTGAGTGCGGCCTGCAGGTGCTCGTCAAAGCCTGGGGCTTGCAGTGCCCTGTTCTCCTTCTCTGAGGAGAGGAAGAGGCGGGCAGCATCCGTCAATGCCAGGGCCTCTCCCGGAGCATTGAACAGAGTCTGCTCACACCTGCTCGCCAAATAAAACAATGCAACGAGACAAAGACAAGCACGTGACATTATGAACAACCAAAATGCTTGAAAGTTATACAATTGAGAACAGGAGGGCAAATTACTTTAATTGCCTTGTTATGTTGTTGTTGTTAGCCTCATTTTAAGTCAAATGTTCTTATATCATTATCTGGTACACCACGGTTCAGAACAGCACTCTTGTGTTTGTGCCCTATGAAATCACAATGCTGCCAGTCTTGAGTAAATGTAGGCCACATGTGGTTTTGATTGGTATAGTTGTTGGACTGGATTGCCAACGTGTTTAATAGCCACTTACCGTGCCATAGCGAGGTTACAGAAGGCTGCATACTGAAGACAATCCTGTTGCTTCAGCTCTTTTGCCAGTTGACCTGCAACAGCGAAAAAACGGTAAGATTTGATAATTGTTTTCTTTTTTAAACTTACTAATGTAATTTGCACTTGCGAAGGCAACTGTCTGATTAATAGTGTTCAGAAAAAAAAATTATACTTAGGCCTAAATCATGTTTAGCTGAAATTTCAGTACACTACTATGTTGTTACAACAAAAGGTTAATTAGTGTACAAAAATGGCATTTGCACTTACCAAACTGTTCGCTTGCTTCAGCTACATTGGGCTTCCGAAGAAAACGTCTGTACAAAAAAAAGAAGCAAAAACAAAAAACAGTCCGTAAGAAACATAACCCACATTACCGCAAAATTATGTTAAACTAGCTCGATCAATATAGCTAGTTGAATAGCTTTGAGTTTCAATGTGTGTTGGTTGTATCACAGTACTACTAGTGCCAATTGAACGCCTAGTAAGACAAATTTGCTAGCAACCATCCGCAACTGAAGCTTCAATCATTGTCAAAAAAGCTTGTTTCGATCGTATAGAGGTTATGCTAATCATTAAAAATCGAGCTACGGTAAATTAAATACTGGAGACGACTCTTCATGTAATGTAACGTCAATTAGGACTTCAAAATCCGTAATGAAAAACCACTGTTTTTTATTCAGTGTCAAAGAAAACACTGAATAAACCAAAATATCAGTCACTGTTCTAAGTCTTACTTTTTCAATTTATTTGATACAGCACGATATCTCATCAGAAAGTCGCCCTCCGCAGCCATGTTCAAAACAATAAGGACGTCACCAAACCCACCAGGAAGTTGAAATTACAACGGTGGTCCCATTGGTTGGTAGCTGTAGCAAGCGACAGGATGGATGGCCAAAACGATGACGTGTTCTCGCGAGATGTGAAGAACGGAAGAAGATTCGAGAAACAACTAGGAAGGACTGCGATCTTCCTGAAAGGAGTAACGTGGTCAAGAAACTACTTAAATAGTGGAGCAACAAACGTGGGTACAGGAACCAACCATGGCTGACGGTAACAGGAGACATCCCCCAAATCTACAGGGAGTTCTGCGGTTAGCTGTGGAGGCTGGAGCCGCTGCCGATGGACCTGCGCCTATCGAACCTATGTCAGAGGAAAGGAAAGAATGGTTGCGGGGGGCCCTTGCCGTCGTGTGTAAAGGACAGATGGATGAAGTGGAGCAGATGAAACAGTGCCTGGCCATCCTACGGGAAGATGGAATGGCTTTAAGGGAGAGAGAGGGTGAGGATCCTGCCGATGGTGATGACGAAGAAGATGAGAGGGAAACGGCGCTGGAAGTTCTTTCGGAGTTGTGTGAAAACCTCGACAACGCCAGAGATCTTATGACCCTGGGTGGACTGGACATGTGTGTTTCGGATTGCTTATGTCATCCTCAGAGTGGTGTAAGGTGGCGCGCCGCCCAGCTGATTGCTTCTTGTGCCCAGAACATGCCTGAGGTACAGTGTCATCTGCTCGCTAAAGGGGCGCTGCTCAAACTCCTGCACCTAACCGACTCCGACACCAACCCTACTGTCAGAGTGAAGGCTCTTTACGCCGTGTCCTGTTTAGTCCGTGAACAGGAAGTGGGTCTCCAGGCCTTCCTGTCACACGATGGCTTCTCGGTGCTGATGCGCGGGATTCAGTCTGAAAACGAGAGACTGCGGACCAAGTCTGCATTCCTACTGCTTAACCTCCTCACAGCTCACCCTGAGCACAAAGAGACTGTTTTATCAATGGGCATGGTGCAACAGCTGGTGTCTATCCTACGCATGCCTCACTCGTCCTTCCACGAGCATGTACTCGGTGCCCTGTGCTGTCTGGTGGAGGAGAGTCCCAAGGGTCTAAGAGAGTGCATGACTCCTAACCTGGGATTGGAGGAGCTGCTCAAACACCGAGCCAACGACCTGCAGGGGAAAGGAGAGTACCAGGAAGAACTTGAATTCTGTGAGCTTCTGATGACTGCCTGTTTCCGTGGACACAAACCTGATGACAGCGGGATGGACCGCTAATCTCCCATTGGTCATCCATTTTCCCTGTCTCTCTGTTTACTGGTCAACATTTCATTTTTGTTCAGCTGGACTACCATTTTGTCTTTTTCTTTACTTTGGAAAATTAGATTTGAAAGAGGAAAGCTGTGTAAACTGTTCAAAAATAACTTTTTTTGCTGTTATACATACTTCATTTAAGGGGGGAAACGGGAACCATTGCCATCTCAGGAATGGAGAGGAGGAACTCTTCTGTCAAAGCTATCCAATACATTGCTAAGGGTAGTAGGTGGAGTGTAATTTACACATTTGATTTGATACATCACTTGTTAAGCAGTAAAGGAAACATCATTGTAGTTTATTTGTACATTATCTTAATACAAATTGGGAATGTATGGTAAAGAAGACAATCACACACAATAGCCAAACATGGAAGGTGTTTGTGCCCGATAGATGAGTCAGAAGTTTTCATAGACACACTCAACTGATCCACCTACTACTGTTGTTGCCACAATCTGGAAGAGTAGAGAGAGATGGAGAAGTGACATTATCAGCAAAATTAGAGGCATAATTACTGAACTGTTACTGAATTTTGTGCTCCACCAATAAACTGATTTGACCACATATTTTTCTGGTTTGTAATTCTTCAAGATGTTTCTGATTTCAAATACATTTACATTTGGAATTGTTGTGTGTTTTCAGTTCTGCGATTCAAACTAACCGCTTTCTTGTCCTTTTTAGAAGTTCGTTTAGCTTTTTTCTGGTCACTTTGTTGAGGTACTGCAGAGGCTGAGTGGTCTAACACGTCATAGATGTATTTGTTCGGAGACTCGAGGCTCTGGAAAAAGTGAGGGAGAACATTTTCGACATCCTTCAGAAAACCTAAAATGATCTGGTCTTTTAGGCTACGTCATATACAAAATAATAAATATGAATCAAATTTTCTGTTGTCCGAGTGAAGTTCCAACTTTACGTTACATTTTATAAGTCAAAGGCATCAATAACTGACCATACAAGCCGACATATTTAATTATTAATTTGGCCTTTCTTTCGGACTGATTTTAGTTATGGCTATGCCTACCTCATGTCTACGGCTAAAGCATTAATATCAAAATAATGTTACTGCCATAATTGGGAAGGGGGCTCTCTTACTTGATAGACTGAGTCGGGGGCTGCTGTCTTTGTGCTCTTGTCTCCATCGCTTTCTTTGTCCTTCTCTTCTTCACTCTGCTGGCACCTATTATTACTTTCAGTTTCCATGGTAGCGTTGTTCTTAAAAATAATATGTAAGTAAGTAGAGATGGGCGTTTATGGAAAGCCACAGAGTTCACCAAAAGCACTGGCAGCTATATAATTAGACACTACAACTCAGGTACTTAATATACTGTAACTATATTCAAATGAAGCAAGGGATGTTACTTGGACATTTGCTTACATTGAATAAAAGTTGTTCCAGAGCCCAGGGTGTATGTTTTTTTTTTTTTTTTTTTTGTAATGACACAACAGAAAACATTGTCTAAGGGCGACTACAAAAAAAAAGTACATGATCCCCTGTATCCATGACATCCACTAGCACAACATAATTGCTTAAGCTAACGTCTTACCCAACAGCCTGTGAAGACATACACGGAGCCCGCCACACTGAAGAGAAGCAGGCAGAAACTGAGGACGCCCACAACAATTAGTCCTCTGTAGCCTGACATGGAAAATGGCTCTCTGAAGCCCCTTTCTGTTAAACACAGCCAAATTATCATTCCGTTATTCGTTATCATTATCAGGTTCTTTTAGTGAATACACACGTGTGTTGGAGTAAACAATTTCATGGTTAATCTCTCTCACACTATTTCACTTCACTAGTTCCTTACGGCACTATATTTACGTACAGCCATGGTAAAAGAATATAAACGTTTTCTCTTCATTTTAATATTTCCTCTTGTCCATCTTTCAGACTCAACATATCAAAAAAAAAAAAGTATCACAAGACAGGGACATTTTCGGTTCCCTTTTTCATTCCTTTTTTTCATTATTCTTGTTGTTTTCCTTTATTTCTCTACAGGGAGATTATTTCCCCCTCCCTCACCTCTAACTAGAAGAGTCCAGTAGACTTTGGCTTCGTTGAACATGCAGTGGTAATCTCCTGAATCCGCCTGAGAACTGTTCACTATGGTCAGGGTCCGCTTTCTGCTGGTTGCCGTTTTTAAATTGATCGTTAGGAGAGGATCTGAGATGGACAGAGTTTTGTTTTGAGGGTTCAAACAAGTCAAGGGGCCACTTTGGTTTATCGGTATGTACAGAGTGAATTCAAAATGGACGTCCTCGCCGTTGAGTGCCACCGAGACCCTGCTGTCGATGGAAATATGAGGAATGTCTGTGGAAAATACAGATTATGCAATATGTTTTTACTTGATTTCAGGCTTGGACATGGGTAAACTTGAAAAGGGACCACTGACCCTTTCCCTAAGCTGACACAAAGAAAATACAATAAAAGAAAATCACGTTTTTTTCTTCTTCATAAAAGTGGTATTTTGTTTTGACACAATGCCATTTTTCACTATATGAGCAAAATGAAAAATAAGCTGAACAATGTATCTGTAATCATCCGTGTCATTTCTGTGTATGCTCAGATTGATGTTAAGGAGAAATCAATGGGCGTGCAGTAGAACTTGCTTCTTTTCATTCTTGCAAACAGATCAAGGCATCACGCTGCCACACGTCAACTCATGTACATTGATACAAAATCTTACCTTGAGCCCGTATTCTAGAACACATCCAAACAAGAACCACTGGAATCCAACGAGACATCTTTCGCCAACGAGACGCTGAATTTTGCATGTTTAGTAGGCACCAATCTTGTGTTTGAACCTGTTGTTCTTGCTTTCTGTAAGTTCAATGTGCAAGAACGGGGTTCCGTTTCTTGCAAGTAAACCAGGCAACTTCCCCAAAGTAACTTGTGTCGCAGTCAAACTGTGAAAATAGAATTTAACTCTGGAGACGGTTGGAAGGCAGCCATTGGTCTTATTGTAAGAGAAATCAACACTCGGCAATGTCCGAAAATACATTCGTGAAAAAGGGAGCAATGATTACAGAAAGTATGTGGCACTTTAAAAATTCATTGCAATACACTTGTGGCTTACCACTACCACAAGCGAAGCAGTAATAAAGTGTACGACTCCCTCTAATTATGTTATATGAGACTAGTATTTCTGTTGCACTTCTTACATCATCTCTCATACTGTAGATCAACACGGTACAATGTTTACTTTCCTCCACAGTGAGCCAGTGTTGGAGTGGCACGATACAACCACAGCCAGGGGCCCTTCACTACCACTACTACTGAGACCCTTGTGTGGCTTGAGAGAAAGGGATGGGGTGAACAGAAAATACAAAGGAGGCCGCCAGAGAGAGAGAGAGAGAGAGAGAGAGAGAGAGAGAGAGAGAGAGAGAGAGAGAGAGAGAGAGAGAGAGAGAGAGAGAGAGAGAGAGAGAGAGAGAGAGAGAGAGAGAGAGAGAGAGAGAGAGAGAGAGAATAAACCAAGGAAAGAGCATTTGGGTGGGGAGACCGAGAAAGAAACAAGGTGTAAAACCAAAGGCAGACACACAGAACGAGAAACACTGGAATTCCTCCGAGGTGATAAATTGATCGCCTGTTGTTAATATGAACCAGGTGGCCGGTGGTGCACGGATTCTTAACCACAGTAATGCCCCCGTGTCAAGGAGGGAGCAGACCAAAGAGGCCACGGCACACAGCCCTACGGTGACGGCAGGAAGGGATACAGGATGGAGAGCGGGTGGTCAGAGTGAGAAGACAAAAGAAACGACCTTAGAGAATGTCTCTCTGTGCTGACAGTGACGGGGCAAGGTTGTGGCTTCCTCTGACAAACATAATAGCTGGGGAAATATCCAGCAATCTGCACTTCCACTAGACGAAGTATCTCTCTCTCTCTCTCTCTCTCTCTCTCTCTCTCTCTCTCTCTCTCTCTCTCTCTCTCTCTCTCTCTCTCTCTCTCTCTCTCTCTCTCAAATTCAAAGCCAAATGTATTTGTTTAGCACATTTAACAGACATAGGCAATTAAATGTGTTTTACAGAAGGCAAGCAGAACATTAAAAAGCAAGAACTATTAAGACTATTAAGAAAGAAAAAACAAACAATTGTGATAAGAGAAATGACATTTGGAAAAAGGGGCAATTCAGCAAAGAGCAATTGAAAACAAAACACTAATGGTTGGTCATTGGGTTCCACTAGCATTAGGACCGCCAAGTCACTGCACGCCTTCCGTCGCAACCTAAAGACACACTTGTTCAGACTCCATTTTGGCTCTTAAATGTAGCCTGTAGCAGTCACATCTGCTTTGCATTTGATGGTCTTTCTTTTTTTCTGCTTTAATTGAAGCTCTTGAATTTCTCTTATGCACTTGTTTTGTATCCTGGCATTTAATGTGGCACTCATCCAGGCAGTTGGGTTAGGGAGGCACTCATTCATCTACCTGATTTGTATTCTTTTTTTTATCTTCTCATGTTGACTGTAATCTAATGTCATGTAACGAAACGTATACGCTTTGCATCTGGATTTAAAAGTAGTCAGGCTTGGAGTTAGTCAGATCACCTGCAAGTTGGTTCCAGCTATTTGTTGCATAGTAGCTAAACGCTGCTTCACCTCTTTTTTGGGGGGTTTGAACTCTGGGAACCGTTAAGAGACCTGTTCCAGATGACCTGAGGGGACTAGAAGGTTCATGCTGTGTTAGCACGCCAGTAGCATCTCTTTGCCTTGTTCTCATTGGCAGCAGAGAAAAGCCAACTCTGACCTAATATCAATCTCTACACAAAACCGACTCAGAAAACAGCAGAAAAGAGAGAGAGAGAGAGAGAGAAAAAACTGGAATAACATCTGGATGCCAGTGAATGAAATGAAATATCTGCACTGTGTGATTTTACATCTCATCCTTTTCTCTCTCTCTCTCTCTCTCCCTCTCTCTCCCTCTCTCTCTCTCTCTCTCTCTCTCTCTCTCTCTCTCTCTCTCTCTCTCTCTCTCTCTCTCTCTCTCTCTCTCTCTCTCTCTTTGCGTTGGTATCACTCCCCAGAATTCTTTTACCGACCAGGTGTAGAAATCTGTACATCTATATGTATCTCTCAATATCTAACAACCTGCTCTCCTTTGGGTGTTTCGGCATAGACTCGACTAATTTCAAGGATAATAAAATGTCTACACCTACATTTTGGCCGTGATTTATTTACATGGTGAACTGACTGTAAAAGCGCACTAACATTGTAGATATGTTTCAGTTAAGAACGATGCTAGTCAGTGACCCCATCAGTGTCTTGCTGAGCAGGCTGAAGAGCCAGGGAAGGAAGAGAGATGACAGGAGGGGAAAGGACCAAAGGAGTAAATCTCAAGACGAATATGAAAAGAGACAGACACATCTGGAAGCAACAGGGGCTCGGTGTGAAGAAAGAGAGAGAGAAGGGGGGGGTAGAAAGGGAGAACAAGAGAGAGAGAGAGAGAGAGAGAGAGAGAGAGAGAGAGAGAGAGAGAGAGAGAGAGCGAGAGAGAGAGAGAGAGAGAGAAAGAGAGAGCGGTTTATGAAACAAATCAATCATAAAATCATACCTCTGGTAAGAGCGTTTCTATTTCTAAGTATATTTAGTAAGCAGGGTTTGGCTGAGGGACAGAGACAGGGATGGGGGTAAATATTGTGGTAGTGAAAGTGAGAGAGAAAGAGAGAAAGAAAGAAAGAAAGAAAGAAAGAAAGAAAGAAAGAAAGAAAGAAAGAAAGAAAGAAAGAAAGAAAGAAAGAAAGAAAGAAAGAAAGAAAGAAAGAAAGAAAGAAAGAAAGAAAGAAAGAAAGAAAGAAAGAACGAAGGAGAGCGAGAGAGTAGCGGGTGTGGTGGGCATGAGCACAGTGGTAGTGAAGGTGAGAAAGAGAAAGAGGGAGAGAGAGAGAGACAGAGAGAGAGAGAGAGAGAGAGAGACAGAGAGAGAGAGAGAGAGAGTAGGGGGTGTGGTGGGGCGTGAAGCAGACGTGCGCTCTACAGCCCACCAATAAAGAGTTTCTTAAGTGGCTCCACACTGCACAACCACGTTTTTTCACCTAATTACATTACATCTGCCCCGTGAAGGGAGAAGGGAGAGGGGACAGCGAGAGAACGAGAAGCAAAGAGAAAAAGAGAAAGAACTGGAGAGGGTAGGAAAGTGGAGAAACAGTATTTGAAGGTGTACTGTTGAGGCAGCATCCGGCTTCACTGAGGGACTCAACTCGCGAGACAACATCAGATCAATCTTCAAGTTGTAAGTCTTCATTTTTGATTCCATCAACCAATCGATTGGCAGTTTTTTTTTTTTAATGTTTTTTGTCTAACTGACAGACTTATGTAATATTGTGTGTGTGTGTGTGTGTGTGTGTGTGTGTAGTAGGTTTATTATTTCTGAAATTTGTTGTGGTGAGGTTGTAATAAGCTACATGTGATGTAAGCCGAATTCACTGAGGGGCTGGAATAGGTGCTAATTTGTAGTGTCCAATGTCTCTCTGATCTGTCTCCAATTCTAGCATGAGGCCTGGATTACATAATCTTCAACAATAAATGCCTCTTCTGTGAGTCATTGGCTCACCATCATCCAATAACAGTGAAAGGAATTATTTTCAGTTCATTCTCCTGTTTTCGCATGTGGATGCAAGCGTCCCCAATTTTAGTTTTATTTGTTTACGTTCACCTCTTTCCAGGCGTCTTTCATATACACACACACACACACACACACACACACACACACACACACACACACACAAACACTCTCTCTGTCTCCCTCTCCATCTGTCTCTCTCTCTCTCTCTCTCTCTCTCTCTCTCTCTCTCTCTCTCTCTCTCTCTTGTTCTCTCTTTCTGCCACACTCCCTCTCTTTTCCTATTCTTGGAACAATAGCATTGGATCAAGAGCTTAAACATGCATCTGTGTGTTGTTTGTCAGTTCAATTGGATCCATCGTCCTTCGCTTTATGTGCCATAACAGTCTGTTCTAAACACACACACACACACACACACACACCGTCTTACTCACACACAAAAGCTATTTTACTCCTGGCCTTGAAATGAACTGATCGAATTTACTTATTTGGACAGGTCACAAGACTAGCTGGTGCTGCCCATGCTTCTGACCTACCCTCCTATAAACCTCTAGTGTCATCTTCTTTCAATCACAGAGTCGCATGTGTGATTGTATGGACTCAGAGAGAGGCAGAGAGATGGATGGGGGACTGTCTGTGCTGTGAGAATGACCATATCACACTTAACACGTGAACAGTACACTTGGATGTTTTCAACCCTGGGCCCCTGAGTTGGCCGGTCCGCCTGGAAAAAACAGAACTGTGTTACTTCGATCTCTCTCTTTTTCTTCTCCTTTTCACTCTCTTTCTTCTTTTCTCTCTCCCTCTCCCTCTCTCTAGGTCAGCCTTTATAAAAACCGGTTGGCGGAAAAAAACAGACGGTAATGTGCTTTATATGGAAATTAGGACCAAATTGTTTTACCAGTTATTTTTCGTTTTTTTTTAAATGTATTATTATTATTCACATTCAGGGGTCGTGTCTTCACCCAAGATGACTCTTCCCGATGTGATGATAGTTGTGATGGGGCTGGCTGCCATGGCAACGGTGGCAGTAGCAGTTGGCGAGGAGAATGAACTGGATTATGGGTACTGGAACTACAGAGAAGGAGGTGAAGACTACACAACTGACTAATTTATTAGTCATTATTATTATTATTACTATCATTATTATTAATAATAAAGACACTTCTGACTATTATTAGTAACGGGTGATAAGAAAGGGTCATTGGCATCTTAAAAAGAACCGTGTGAACTAAAGCACTAGACAGGACAAAGCTATTACTAATCAAGGGAGTTTTCACCCTGTGGCAAACATCAAAGTCCTAGGGCATGTTTAGCAGATGTTATTTCAACAAGACATTCATATCTAATCACATACACATTACATATCTGGGCATGGATAGACTCAAACGGCTGCATGTTCAAAAGACTCTGGTAAATGTCTAGTCAAAGTTGACCACTTGTTGCTACAATGAGACACCTCACATTCAACCCTTAGCATGCTGATCAATGTCATTGTGTCGTTTGCCAGCTGACAGTGTGAACGTGGCGTCCGTGCGCAGTGTGACCAGACTGCTAGATGTCTGGGGTAAACGTATATTCAACGAAGTCAAGACCCTACTGCACTCTCAGCCCAGTGCTCTGCTGCCAGACTATTCCAGGTGCATAAAAGAAACTAAAACACAGATTTCAATCTATCTGTTCATGCTCCCAGACTATTCCAGGTGCTTCTTCTTTTTTTGATGTATCTGTTTTTGTATAACTTTTATTTGCTCACGGCAATCTCATGTCAGCTACTCCGATTAAAATGATGAATGAATCTGTGGCAACATGCACTTACCTATATAACGTATGCATATTTATGTATGCATTCATCTTGTTGATACATTTGAACCAAACTCTCTACTTCGTACTTACAGAGATGTGAATATGGATTGGCCTCTCTGATTTTCTCTTTCTCTCCTGCAGGGTGCGCCCTCTCTCCGAGTCCCTCAACGACCTGTTCCGAGAGGTCTCCCTGCTGCATAGGCGCGTCAACGAGCTCACCCATCGCCTAGCAACCATGGGACCCGTACTCCGTCGCCACGGCTACCGAGACGAGCAGGATGACGAGGAGGAGGCAGCGGCGGCGGCGGCGGCGGCGACGGCGGCCGAGGGAGGGGGCGGCATCCGGGTCCCGCTGGCACCTCGGAGCGTGAGAGGGGGGCCCTCCCTGAGGTACACCACGGTCAGACGGACCCCGACACGGGGCACCCGAGTGGTGCGGAGGAGAAGGGTGAAAGTCTACCAGAACGGACCGGTTCGAGTGATAGAGAGCGAGAGATAGAGAGAAACAAGCGTGGCCCTTCGCTGGTCCCTGGGAGAGTGTCTGGTGTTTGTTGGCGAACGGAAAGCTTACAGAGGTGAGGGGCGATGAGTAAATGGAGGGCGTACAAACCACAGACAGGTTATGGAAAAACGATTCAAATGATATGTATCAGGTGTGGTGTATATATTTATATATGAATTGTGCATACACTCAACTAAGCTCCCTGCTGCTGCTGTAACTTGGAAACAATTCCTTACTTGCAATTCTATATCCCATTATATTGTGTTTGCATATGTACCACACATGTTACCACAGATTCATTCATCATTTTAATCGGAATGGCTGACATGAGATTGCCGTGAGCAAATAAAAGTAATACAAAAACAGATACATCAAAATTAGAAGAAGCACCTGGAATAGTCTGGGAGCATGAACAGACAGTATATATCTGTCTCCAGATTTGAATAGCCATCTTTGTGGTGACCCTAAGGCCACGGGGAGTGGAGTCTGGCATCAGGGGGTTTGGTGGATGTGACTCAGGGGTCCCCTGTCATACACTTCCGTAGCCCATTGGCATCTCGTGTCATGGGGACCATGACGACCAGCGGCGCTCATTCCTGGTCTCCTCCTCCGTATTCCAATGCAGTGCAATGTACATCGCATTAGATTCCTCCACATTCCCTTAGCAACCAGGAAATGTGCCTTCTGTGTCTGTGGTGTATGTATAAACCGATGGAGAGAGCTATAAATATGTACTCATGAATAAAGTGTTTCGTAATTTTAAATCCTTTCCGCTGGTTAACTCTTTGTGTTGCAGAAGGATGCTGGGAGGGTTTGGAGACTCAAGGGAAATTTGTTCAAATCTGTAATAAGGGACGTACTCCAAAGACAATAGATTTTTCCAGTGATAGGCAAATCAACAGATTGTACAAATATAAGGCACTTTTATAGGATTCTGTTTTCCATTTCCCTCCCTTGCTCTGAGGCAGCGGAGACATCAGAGCAAAGCGGGAAACAAAAAAAGTAAAGGAAAAAGAGGACCATGAATATTATAACCGCGTGTAACTTTACGATGCAACACATTGGTCGGTATCCCTAAAAACACAACCAGATAAACGGGCTGTCAGGTAGAGGATGCTACGACATCAGAGGGGCCCGCTCAGGCAGCCATTTTTTCCCTACCACATGGTGTCAGCGCGTCCCCATGGTAACAACAGGACCCATGCAGGTGTTGGTGGTGACATTCGACTGAACCGCCGCGTATCCACATCGGATCTCTGTTGATCAGTCAGAAGTCACCATGGCTCTCATTGAGACGGCAGGAGGTGCTTATTATCTACTGATTTAATTATATGCCTGTGCGGGTGGGCATGTGCGTGTGTGTGTGTGTGCGTGCACGTGTCTTGTGGGCACAGGGATCGAACTTTGTGGCTTCATTAAAACTTTCCCAAGTGTTTCTACAGCAACCAGCTTCTCATTCTTACCCTTGTTCCCTCCCTCCCTCTCTCTCTCTCCCTCTCTCTGCTTCTCTTCCTCCACTCCGTTTGTGATCTACCTCACCTATGGCAGTACAGAAGGTTCCCTCTACCCCCCCCCCCACCCCCCACTACTCCTGGGCTCTTAGTCCCTTGCAATCCCTCTATGTCTTTCCTCTTGGTTCCCTTCTCCAAGTCTTTCATCCTTTGTTCATAATCTGCATCCCCGTCCTACCTCCCTCCCTCCCTCCATCCCTCCTCTCGCCCCCCCTCTCTCCATCTCTGCCACCCATATGTGTGGGTGTAAGGCTCAGCTTGCGTGTTCCATTTTGGTATTGTATGTTGATTCATTGTTGCATCCAATCCAGTAAGACAGTGAGAATACATTTAAAAAAAATAATATATATATATATATATATATATATATATATATACATATATATATATGCTCCTCACTACCTCTGTAAAGCCAGTTGCTAGGTAACGGTTAATTGTCAAGAAGTAGTTACATGTGTTGCAATGCATCCAGGGATCGTTGAGTTTGGTGTAGGGAGCGTGCAGAAGAGGGTGTGAGGTGGGGGGTAGGAAAAGGGAAGGAAGTCGAAGAGGGAGGGACATGTAAGAAACAGAGAGAAATAGAGAGAGAGAGAGAGAGAGAGAGAGAGAGAGAGAGAGTGTGTGTGTTTGCTGTCAACACAGCCTCTAATGCCTCCTCTTTCGTCATCTGTGTCTGAATGACACCCAGAACTGCAACCAAAACATTGAATTCTCCCCTAATCTTTTGCAGAGATGTGTTCGGATGAAAGTGTCTTTCGAAAAGAGAGACAAAAGAGAGGGTCTGTAAAATCTTTCATCTCTGCCTCTCCAATATTTTGAGCAACCTCAATTTTGTCAAAACGTGCTATTTAAAAAACAAAGAAGTATTGACAAAGAAATGAAAAGGGAAGGTGAGGCGAGATAAGATGAAAGAGAGGAGCAGATACATTGGAACAAAAGCAGCATGGTCAGAAGAAGAGATTGGCATACAGTACAGTATGGGCCATTACATGACACATCTGGCATGAGAGCACGCAGAAATATGACCAACACAGGCATGGCATCATGTGACAGGAAGGACACATGGAAATAACAAAATGGCAGTTTGTTTAAGGGTCACAATAGACATTAAGTAGGCTAAGTTGACAAATAAATATGAGATTTCTCTTTTTTATTAATACTCAACACTTTGCTTTGTACAAAGAGACAGAAGAATAATATTTCTCAGCACTTATTTTCACATTGACTGTGTTTCATTATCCTCATTTTAAATATTATTAAATATTCAAACAAATTGAGATAATTCTCTTCACACATTGAATTTTCTTTCCATACAAAAATGAGATGATGAATTAGAGTTTTGTCCTATGTACATTTTCACAATCTGTACAATTCCTAAGATGAATTTTGTTAGAATATTCTCTTGGAAACACTTAAGAAGAAAAAAACAATAACTGAAAAAAAAAATGCTGTAGATAGTATTTTAAGATTAAGTTGTGCTTTGACCTCTGCATCTCAGTAATAGTGTGTACGGTTTGTTGTATGAAAGAACAAATTCCTAAGCTGGTCACTGATCATTATCAGATATAAATTAAATTCACCAACTGCAATTGTATCCTCTACTTAAAATTATCACACTAATACTGTGCAGAGAATTCAGGACTCCAAATATCCTGGCTTGGAATCTTCAAACTACAATTTAGCAAGGGCAGAGACGTTGGATGCATCTTCTACAGTGTTATCAAAAGTATGTGAGGGAGATCCATTATATACATACAGCATTGGAACACACATCATCAGTAAACATTGATCTCTTACTCTCTTTCCCCACACAGAGAAAATCAACCATAGGTATTCAGGCACATACGACGACGTAAAGAAAAAACATGTTGCGAGCAAAATAAATACAGGCAAAATATTTCAAACGAAAACTGCTGTCGCTTGCAAATGACGGGAAATGAACAGCGACCATAATCTCATTTAGTGGCGAGTAGGCCAACACAAAAAATAAACGATCCCACTGATGTTAGCAACACTGTTGACTTTCTCATAATCAAAATTCTCTGTTATCAGCTTTGACATATATCTACAAAAATGTTGCGATAAAAAGTGAACTTTTTTTTGCAAAGACCAACACATACATACCTACAGTACTGATCGTTTCCGTATTGAAAAAGATCATATTCCAAAATATTTCTCAGGAACCACACCTCTTCGTTAAAATCGGATCTAATATTAAAAAGTGAAAAAAAGAACAAATTAAAAATAAATAGTACATGCAGGTCCTCACAGCACTCTTACGGATCAGCCACAAAAGAAAGGGAAATCTGTTTTAAAAGCCTCAAAAGGGATGTACAGGTCAATCAACAAATCTATAGTACAGATAAATTGTGCTTGTAAAATTTGGTTTGGCAGATACAGTAAATAATATCAAAAACTTGATATTTCCAGGAACACTAAAATCCATGTGAAATCAAAATGGAGGATAGAGTATATATATATATATATATATATATATATATATATATATATATATATATATATATATATATATATATATATATATATATATATATGTGTGTGTGTGTGTGTGTGTGTGTGTGTGTGTGTGTGTGAATAAAGATAGGATCGAGAAAATCGTACACCTGGATCTTCGTCATCTTGGGGCTTTAAGGTCATATGTGACAGACATTACAGACTTGGACGATAACCTAGAATGACAAGTTAGGGGCAATACTACGTGTCACATAACCTTTTAGCGGGACTCACAGCTAATGGCCGCGCTTCTACGCATCATAGCCTCACAGATCATGTATCTGCTAGCTAACACAGTTGCAGATCAAGGAAAATCCTAAATAATAATTCAGCTTGTAAGTATGCAAACCAAAAAAAAGAAGCTAAAAACTAAGGATCCATAATGAATACCTTCATAATATGACAAATTTGCAATTCATCTGCTTAGGCCTATAGCATAGGCAAAGAATGACATGACATTCCTTAACGATAAATTATTAATGCGGTTGGAAGAAATTGTGTAAGTGTTTTGTTCTATGTCCGAGGTTACAGTGGGTTGAATAACATCCTTGCTGCCTGTGTGGTCAATACAAGATGGGGTCTGATTCAGGTATTTACAGAGACAGTAGGAGAGAAGACCCAAGATGGTTATCGCCGAACAAACTTTCTAATTCATCTATCAACTACGTATTGCGGCTAGTGTCTGGACAAAGCTCACATGAATGTGTGTGCACAGCCTAATGGAAGAATAATGCCCCAGTCAAGCCTGTATTTTCCTCTGGTAAATGCACAGCACTCGGTACACAGACCCTCTTTCCCCTGTCACTCCATTTGCAGTAATGTGGATGGCTAATATGGCATAGAAGGCTTAGCCCTAATCATGAAATAATTAGCATGCCAGACGGTTGGTCCCTGAAAGCGAGGCCAAGTTCCAAAAAGTCCATTATGTCCACCATGTAGCGACAGTTAGCTTTTTTTTTTCACGGCCAATTGAATCAAGCCCAACAGAGTGGGTTTTTAAAGGAACACGAACGTGTAGGCATTGTGGGTGATTAAGATAAGTGATGTACTCTGTCGCTATTTCCCTTCTAAAGGCTAATGTGCTCTTTGACTGGCGGTTTGTTTTCAAAACTGTGGGGTTGGTGTGAGTGATGAATTAGGAATAAATGCTTAGTGTTAAAACATAAGCCTACGACAGGTACAAACATTTAAATTAAAATAAAAATCAAGCCTATTATTTTCATGTGCAACTCCCTTGATGCAACTTTTCCATTTGAAAAATATGTACAATAAAACTTCTGGGATTCTTGGAGATGATGCCACTGTATGGTCGGAAACGAACTAACCCACTAAATTGTTCACGGACAGCTCTCTCTACCAATAGGAGAAGAGCTCTAATTTGTTAATGACCAATGTGAATCCAGTAAGGCACATCAAGCTCCTACTTTGAGACTCACCAAGAGTCCGTACTGCCAGACTAATAAATAGAAGAAGAAAACGGAATTTCCGTACAATAATGCTGCTGCTGCTGCTGCAAAAGGAAACCTTCTCCACAATTAAAAAGTACACGAGGTACCCAGCGATTCATGCCTTTCACATACACTGCACAGCACACTCCATAACAGAAAAAAGAAACCGTTTGAAAATGGAATCAATAATAAAGAAGAAAGTCAAAGTCAAAGTCACAGGAAGCAAATAAACGGAAAGGTTAAAAATCCTCACAGGACTTTTTTAATCCTCTGAAATAGTCTACTAGTTTCCTGTAGTATTGGTAAGCTAGCTAAGAATTAACAACGGTACAAATATATAACAACGTAAACTATCTAAATTATATAAAAAAAACAAGGCCAAACTTAACATCATAAACATTGTAATCATATTCAATACTATCATTATTGACAACATTATCAATACAATTATTATTAGTTTACCCTGTTACTTTAACAAAAAAGAAGAATTTGATTTCTCATTCATGATTGTATTTCCGTAGCTATGCAAAACGTTTTTTGTTTTGGTGTGAGGAATGGCTGAGAAGAGAAGGAAGTGAACCTGAAGGAGAGATTACAAGGGTATCTTTTCACCCTCCTCCTTCCATCCCTCCTTCCATCTCTTGGTCTCTCAGAGAGGAGGGACAACCATGGCCTATCGAACACGGAGAAGAAGAAGAATCAGGAGAAAAGGAAGGCTTTTAAACAAAAAAAATCTCTCCTTCTTTCAACTTCAGAGAGCAGCAGCCGAATCCTCCTCACTGAAGTTCTATGTCCCTGTGGGTTCGACGTGACTTCAACACAGCTCTCATTCTCTGTCTGCCCGTCCCATCTGCTGTGGCCTCAGTCCATGGTCCACAAACGTCTATCCATTCCCGTGGTGTGAGAGGCACGCACACATACACACATACACACACACACACAGACTCTATGTTCTCTTGACACAGAGACTAAACCTTCAGCCTTTATTTACTTACTCTACCCTCCCTCGCCGTTTTTCTTGCCACTTTCTCTCTCTTTCTCTCTCTCTTTCTGGCTCTCGGTTTCAAACGTGTTTTCGTTTTCCCCCCCCTCCTTAGACATCAGACTCGATGCTGGACAGCTTCTCGTAAACGTGGCCGTTGCTGGAGCCTCCGTTGAAGGGTCTCTGTCCCTGCCCCATCATCCCCAGCCCGTCCCTGGCCTGCAGAAGCTTGTTGGGGCAAACCCCGACTCCTCCACCGTGATGGTTCCCCATGGGGCCTCCCCCCACTACCCCGCCCAGACACAACTCCTGGGGGAACCTGGGCGCCACGTTGGACAACACCCCCACCGTCGCTGACGCCGGCAAATAGGAAGTCACACCCATGGTACCTCCTCCTCCTCCTCCTCCTCCTCCTCGGCTGTTGTTGAGGAGCTGCTGCTGCTGCTGCTGCTGTTGCTGCGCGGACTGTGGCTTTTTGACGTAGTACGGTTTGCCGCTGTGTAATAGACACTGGTCGTCGCCGAAGGTTGGAATGAAGGGGTTCTGGTTCACCTTATCTGGGTAGAGAGATTTAGACAAGGAGTAAGTCCCGGCCCCTCTGCTGCCTCCACCTCCACCTCCACCACCACCTCCTCCTCCTCCTCCTCCTCCACCCAAGCCACCTCCCATCATCGATCTGTCCCTGTCCCTCGTGTCTCTGTCCCCCAATGAGCGCCGGTGCAACCCCCCCTCGCCTCCTCCGCGGAACAGACTGAAAGAGGAGCCTCCTCCCTTCGCCCTGTCCCCACCGCCGGAGAACGAGGAGGAGGCGGCGGCGTTCTCCCGGTCGGCGCCCGCGTACCTCTCGAACGCCTGGGCGTACGGGCTGGCGCCGTCGGCGAAGCGCTCCTTGTCTTTCAGGCTCACGCTCCTGGGCGGGGGGGGGAGATACCCCCCCCCCGGCCCCCCGCCTCCCCCCGGCCCGCCTCCTCCGCTGCCCAACCCGGCCCTCCTGCCCGCCCCCTCCCTCTGGAGGTCCACGAAGGTGTCATAGGAGTGCTGCCTGCGCAAGACCCGGGCCCCTAGCCCCCCCTTCCTGCGCTGCGCCTGCGTTTGCGCCTTGCCGCCCCCCGCGCCGCTCGGCCCGCCTCCCCCGCTGCCGCCGCTGCCGCCGCCGCCCTCGCGGGGGCACTTGGGCGCCCCCGCCATCTGGCTGAACATGAGGTTCATGCTGTCCTCGCTGATGTCATACAGGTGGCTGGGCTTCTTACACGAGTCGCAGCGCTTGCAGGTGGCCGAGCCCGGTCGGCTGGAGCTACTGGCCCCGACCGCCCCGCAAACCGTGCAGCCGCCTCCTCCTCCTCCTCCTCCTCCTCCTCCTCCTCCGCCTCCTCCCCCGTGATGCGACATGCCCCCACCTCCGCTCTGGCAATTACGACACTCCCAGTCTCCCCCGGCGATGCCCCCGCCTCCTATCCCCGACACTCCTTTCTCCCAGCAGGTGTGGCCCTGCGGCTGGCCTGCCCCCGACGCCAAACCCGACGGGCCTTTCACTGACTCTGACCTCTTCCCTTTACCTTTCAGGAAGTCCTCTACGGGCACTAAGCTCTTAGAGATGGTGTTGCTACTGCCACCCAGACCTCCTCCCTCCAAACGGAACTGCTCCGCATAGAACTCCCTCAGTTTGTCTTTGTCGCGGAATAAATAAGGTGAAGCTTTACCCCCTCCTCCTCCTCCTCCTCCTCCTCTCTTCCTGTCCAGCGGGGGCGAGTTGGGGCGGTGCCCCGAGGCGGCTCCGTGATGGGGGAAGTGGTGGTGGACGGTGTGGTGGTGAGGCCTCCTCCTCCAGGCCAGCTCCAGGTCGTCCTGTTCCCGCCGGGACTTGGCCGAGGCGGGCCTCTTCTTCAGGCTGTCCCGGTACTGCCGCCGCCGCTTGGCGTTGCCCTCCAGGTTGCCGTAGGTGACGGTGTGCGTGGAGATGTCCGACATTCCGTCGTCGCCCCCCGAACCTGCTCCCCCTCCTCCTCCCCCTCCGCCTCCTCCTCCTCCCCCCCCGCCGTACCTGTCCTGCCCCCCGATATATCCCGTGCTGGACGCGCCGCCTTTGAAAGAGAAGCGTCCGTAGACGTTCCCGCCCGACTTGAACGACGACCCTTGAACCCCGCCGCCGCCGCCGTTGTTGGAGGAAGAGGAGGGGCCAGGGGCGTGACCGGCTATCAGGTCAAACTTATGGGTGTTCCTGTGGCTGAGGGAGGGGCGGGGCTGGGTGGTGAAGATGGGCGCTACCCCTCCCCCTAAGCTGTCACAATCAAACATGCCCCCCCCTTCCAGTGAGCTAGCGCTGCCTAAGCTACGCGGCCGGTCGGGCGTGGGGCCGGACATACCCAGAGCCAGGCCTTGGGGCAGCACCGTGGAGCCCGGGTGGTGGTGCAGGTAGTGATCCTGCTGGTACAGGTTGCTGTCCTTCAGCGGCAAGTTGCCAAAAGTCCTCTCCACCTCGCTGATGTAATCGCTGAACATGTTGTCCTCCGGCAGGTAGGGCGGCGCCACCTTGCAGTCCGCCGGGTGGCCGCCGCCGGCCAGGCTGCGCCGGTGGTCGGAGATGTCGTAGATGGAGGCCGGCTCGCCGCGGCGCCCGCCGCCCCCCAGGCCGTAATCCAGGGCGGCGTGCGGCGAGCCGTTGACCCCGGGGATGGCGGTCATGTCCTTGGCCGTGCGGAGGAGGCGCAGGATGTTGGAGTGGGTGTTGTTCATGTTCATGTTCATGGTCGCCGAGGGAGAGTCCATGGTGGACTTGTTCTCCTCGATCTGGACCCCGTGGATGCAGCTGTAGATGCCCTGTGAAGGGAGGAGGGGGGGGGGGGGGGGGGGAGAAGAAAGAGAGGTTTATCAAACGAGAAGGTGAGCAGAATCGGGGGGGAAAAGGGCCGGAGAGACAGGAAGAGAAGTGAAGGAAGGAAGGAAGGAAGGAAGGAAGGAAGGAAGGAAGGAAGGAAGGAAGGAAGGAAGGAAGGAAGGAAGGAAGGAAAGAAGGAAGGAAAGAAACAGAGAGAGTACAAGACAAAGTAAAAAGAAATAGTGAAGGATGCAGCTAAAAGAGAAAAGGGACAGAGGTATAGCTGGGTGAAAAAAGAGGAGAAGCAGAGAGAGGGAGGTTAATGCATTCCAGTGCTCTTTGCTGGCCGAGCTCTTGTTTACACACTATTAAACAGTAATAGGGGTTGAGTTCATAAATGCCTTTCCTCCAGGGATAGGCTTCCAGTGTGCCAGCGGGGCCCAGCCGAGACCCCCTCTAAATGGGGCTCAGACAGAGAGAGGGAGGGGTAGGCAAGGTTGAGCTTGGCTAGGAGGAAGATCAGAGGCTTGATTGATAACAACAGGAGCAAGACTGAGCCTGGGGGTTTTGAACAGAGATCGATACCTTCTAATCAATGCCATTTTAAAAAATGCAGCTGACAGTCCCGGTAGGGTGACTGGCTAATCTTCTTATCTCACTCTCTCTCGTACCAGTGCACTGCCCCTGTCACTGAAAGGGAAATGAATTGCATTATAACTTCTAGTGTGTCCTATTTACCCTGGTGCCGCATTCTGTTTAGAAATGTACTAATGTGCCTGTGTGATTTGCCGGGGTGGTGGTGGGGGGAGGGTGGGGTAAGAAAACATTCTGAAAGGTTGAGAGTAAAATGGCCGCCAGCCAAAGTACAGGTCAACGTTGTCCTCCGAGGTTATATCTTCCGTCGCAAACATAATCTGTCTCCGTCTCATACTCACTGTCTCCTGAAATAAAATACGTAAACTTTCAATCATCACTGTGTTTTCTTTGTATCTTGTTATTTTTGTTTTACGGTTCCGTAGGTTTCCGGGCCGTTGGGTTAACTCCGGCCACACCACTGGGGTTGTGTTTTTCAAATCTCAGTTGCCACAACCTTTTTTTAATCCTCCCTCTTTTTACGTTTATCGTTCCCTCTCGCTCGCACTTTCTGATGCTTTGTTTTCTGTCCTGCTGTGTATTATCTGTTGTTTTTAGTCTCCTCCGCTGTCCTCCTTTGCCCCCCCCCCCCCCCCCTCTCTCTCTCTCTCTCTCTCCGTCTTTTTCTCACGGTCTGCCTCTACGTGTGGCGTTTCCCTGAGTGACACCCTCTTCCATCTGTCCATTTCTTTTTTCTCCTCCGTGATCCCTCCGCAGCTTGAGTGTTAATCCAGCCCTGGTAACGTGTAATAGAGTGCTGACGAGCACCAGCTGAGGAACATCATGGATGCCTATGGCAGTAAAAATGTATATCATAACCATCGCTACTGACAAATAAAATCAACCTTGTTTGCCCGCAAACGGATAAACTGTGAATTTGAGCCAATGAGATGAAGTCACTACCATGTTCAATCAGAAAATGGAATGTGTTGCGTCATCTTAAATGGAAAAAAAATGTAAAGTCTAGTTGAGGTTACATTAGCAATTGCTACTCAAGTGAACTGTTTTCACAGTGACTCGACAAAATGTTGGCAAGTCTTCTTTGGACGGAGATGGAATCGTCGTGGGAAGCGACCTGTGTGAACCCACCCCGCAGCCATTTTCTGTTTGCTACGCTTTCAAGTTCCGTCCCCCTCCCCCATTCTCTCTCTGATGGTAACTGACTAGACACCTAAGGTGAGTGTCCGGCCGTGCGTCACCGTGGTAACATACCCACCGGACTTCTCTCCCTAGCCCTGCTTTTTGGCTGTATTTTTTGGGGGGGGTTAGATGCCTTTTTTTTAACACGATGACGACAGTTGTTGTTAGCTCACTATGGCACTGGCCTTGACAGTTCACTTTGGCTTTTATTTTTTACTTTAATGTGGTGGGTTATGTTTCTTTTGGTGACATTCAGTTGTGTTTTTGCCGTCAGAGTTGTTTTGTGTTTTACATGTTTGTGTGTTCCGGTACGTCATGTTGTGTTTGAGCCTTGTGCTTAACCTCTGATTGTAAGGGCAATGGGTAGCCTGGTTAAAACTTTCTGCCAATCATTGAGTTTCACTTTTCCATCTGAACAGAATGGGATTCTGAGACTTCAGAAGTTACACAGTCCTTTTGTCCGGCGAGAAAAAAACCAACATTTAATGGATATTTCCACCCAAAGTCAATAACTTGGTACTGGTGGCCCCTTGCCCGAAGAAAACCTAATCTCCTACAGTCCACAACAAGCCTTTGCCTCGCCTCAACAAACAAAACACACAAACTAAACCGGATTCCGACCCCTGCCGGTTCACGTTTGACGGTCGCCGTTAACCCTGCTCTCACCCTGCTGATGGAGAAGACGAAGCCAGGCTTGCCGGTGCACGTGCCCATGAAGCAGAAGCGCAGCTGCCAGTAGAACCAGTGTTCGCAGACGAAGGTGATGAGTGACAGCGCCATGGCGGCGCCCAGCATGTAGAAGACGCCCGCCATGTTGTCCACGTCCAGCTGGCTGGACATCACCTCGTTCTTCTCATTGTGGCAGATGCCCGTCAGCCACATGGCCTCCAGCTCCTCCATCTCACCTGGAGAGACACAAAGGTGGAGACAGGCCGAGGGGTGAATGGAGTAGAATAGGATGACGTATCTCCTACCAGACTGCAGGGTTGGGACATATTGAGGTATAAATAGAATAGAATAGAATAACGTATCTCCTACCAGACAGCAGGGTTGGGACATATTGAGGTATAAATAGAATAGAATAGAATAGAATAGAATAGAATGACGTATCTCCTACCAGACAGCAGGGTTGGGACATATTGAGGTATAAATAGAATAGAATAGAATAGAATAGAATAGAATAGCGTATCTCCTAGCAGACTGCAGGGTTGGGACATATTGAGGTATCAATAGAGTAGAATAGAATAGAATAGAATGACGTATCCCCTACCAGACAGCAGGGTTGGGACATATTGAGGTATAAATAGAATAGAATAGAATAGAATAGAATAGCGTATCTCCTACCAGACAGCAGGGTTGGGACATATTGAGGTATAAATAGAATAGAATAGAATAGAATAGAATGACGTATCTCCTACCAGACAGCAGGGTTGGGACATATTGAGGTATAAATAGAATAGAATAGAATAGAATGACGTATCTCCTACCAGACAGCAGGGTTGGGACATATTGAGGTATAAATAGAATAGAATAGAATAGAATAGCGTATCTCCTACCAGACAGCAGGGTTGGGACATATTGAGGTATAGAATAGAATAGAATAGAATAGAATAGCGTATCTCCTACCAGACAGCAGGGTTGGGACATATTGAGGTATAAATAGAATAGAATAGAATAGAATAGAATAACGTATCTCCTACCAGACTGCAGGGTTGGGACATATTGAGGGATCAATAGAATAGAATAGAATAGAATAGAATAACGTATCCCCTACCAAATAGCAGGGTTGTGACATATTGAGGTATGAATAAAATAGAATAGAATAGAATAACGTATCTCCTACCAGACAGCAGGGTTGTGACATATTGAGGTATCAATAGAATAGAATAGAATAGAATAGAATAGAATAACGTATCCCCTACCAGACAGCAGGGTTGGGACATATTGAGGTATAAATAGAATAGAATAGAATAGAATAACGTATCTCCTACCAGACAGCAGGGTTGGGACATATTGAGGTATCAATAGAATAGAATAGAATAGAATAGAATAACGTATCTCCTACCAGACAGCAGGGTTGTGACATATTGAGGTATGAATAAAATAGAATAGAATAGAATCTAATACAACAAAATACAGTATCAGGGAAAGGTGGGGACAGGTAGTGAGAACAAAAACCTCAAATGTGCATTTACAGTTTGTAATACAAGGAGAGGCTTCAAGTCATAAGAAAGTGAGATGCATTGTACAGCATACTGGAGGATTATGTTAGCAGACACAGCAATACTACTTCAATGACCTTTAGGAAACATGTTCAAATGTATAAATACTCTAAACAGAAAAACTAAAGAGTGTTTGTGTATTAGAGTGTGTGTGTTTTTTGTTTGGGATATGTGTGCTCGTGGTTGTTTGTGTGGCTTATGTGTGTGTGTGTGTGTGTGTGTGTGTGTGTGTGTGTGTGTGTGCGTATGTGTGTGTGCGTGTGTGTATTTGTTTGTTGGTTTGTGTATTTTGATTGTGTGGGTTATGTGTGAGTGTGTTTGTGTGGATTATGTGTGTGTGTGTGTGTGTGTGTGTGTTTGTGAGGGTTATGTGTGTGCATGTCCTCACACTTCCCTGTTCTTGTCTGAATTAATACAGGTTGTAAGAGAATTTAAAAGGGAGACACTTTCTTAGGACAGGGAGTACAATTAATGTTCCATGTAGAGACACCGTAACACATGTTGAATTCATCACGAGAGGGACTCCCGGTGCATACAATGTTCATTAATGATTGGTTACACAAGCCGCTCCCTGTCTTCCCTGTTATTCAAAACAAGCTCTCTGGGAGTCGACTTGACAGTCCTTGGGGACGGAACTGCCTGCGGTCACATGACCTAGCGGTACCACCTTAAAATATGTCCCCAATAGTTTGGTTCCCCTAGAGGGACAGCTAAGGGGGCCGGACACGTCCAAAGATATTTGTATGATGGGAGCCACCGGAGTGTGGGTGGATCCAACCGTAGGGGGTTTGAGCTTTTTTTCAACAACTGCTTGTGTAACTAGGCTCGTGGGATGTCGAGTATATGAATTTGTATGTGTGTGTGTGTGTGTGTGTGTGTGTGTGTGTGTGTGTGTGTGTGTGTGCATGTGTGAGAGAGTTATATAGTTTGGTGGCTCTGCATGTTTATTTATGTGTCTCTGTGTGTGTGTGTGTGTGTGTGTGTCCACTTGGACGATGGTTTGCCATGGCACTGCTAAGACTTGCTGTCCTTTAAAACCAGGCCAGGGTGAGTGAAGGACGTGACGCTTAAACCTTCTGACTTTGAGTTTTCTTCAGCATGTTGATGAGTACTGCAGGCACTCTTCCCTAAGTCCTGCCCCCCCCCCCCCCCCCTCCTCCTCCTCTCTCTCTCTCTCTCTCTCTCTCTCTCTCTCTCTCTCTCTCTCTCTCTCTCTCTCTCTCTCTCTCTCTCTCTCTCTCTCTCTCTTTCTCGACATCTGAGCCATATCTGCTATCGGTTCTTGGTTAGTAGGGCGATCTGAATGTACTGTTTCCAGCCACAACAATCTGCTAGTTACTCTCCAGGAACATGCATGTCACGCACACACTCACACACACTAACACACACTCACACACACTAACACACACTCACACACACTAACACACACTCACACACACTAACACACACGGGCACACACACTTACCAATACAGTACCACCACAACCATCACAAGCTCTCAACCATATCACAAACTATCGGCACACATACACCATTACACACACACACACACACACATGAACACACTGTTACGGCTCGATTAGCTCCAGGAGATACCACGCATGCTTAAATAATAAAGTGAACAAAAGTTTATTACGCTAACCAAAATAACAAATGAATACAACCTCTCAACCACATCACACCTTACATGCATACCAGTACACACACACACACACACACACACACACACATGCTCAGTAATCTAGGCCAAGGGCCTCCTCCCCCCCATACCATATCTGACCGTGTGAGCGCATTACGTATGGATCAGAACAATGCATGCTGGGGATGACACACCTGAGCGAAACCCTTCGACAGGAACCCTTATGGAGATGTGTGCAGACAGGCGAGCCGAGCCGGCAGGCACGTCCTGTGCGCTAACGTGACATCATACCAGGTACTAGAAAGGCAACCTAATGTGACGCGATGTAATATGATGTGTGGCAGAAGGACGGAAATAAATCCTAGTTCTTTTTTTTAATCTACAGGGGACTTTGTAAGAACGAATGTTGGAATTCACACATAAACAAACACACACACACACACACACACACACACACACACACACACACACACACACACACTCTCGCACACACACCGGCTTGCTCTATGCCTGCACATGAAGAACAAATGGCCCACACACAAATGATGAATGAAAGACGACGCTGTCGTAGCAACGTCAGGGGCAAGGATGGACGTGGTCGAGTTGACGGACGTGGTGCAAGATGGTGGTCTGTACTCAAGAGGAAGAACTGACCACTGGACGTGAGACAAACTAAGAGAGCCAGCCCCTTCAGAGTGTCCGACAACTCACAGAGTCTGAACCGGCGTTCTTAGATACTTTTCTTCG
>CM030176.1:5020400-5022900 GCA_017639675.1 Aplochiton taeniatus
TTGGACTTCTATTGTATTGCTATTCTGTTCCATTGCATGGGATTGGATGCATTCAATCAACCTGAAGTACCACATTCTTGTTCATCTTTAAAGATATATTTGCTAATACATTTGATTCCCCCGTGAAATGTCTTTCCATTCAGATTTTTCGGGGGGTCTGGCGGTGCTCTACCCCCACACGGCTCATGCTGTGTTTTATTCCGTTTTATTTTAGCCTGATCAGTGACGGATTGACTGTGATGTTTGACAGCTCTCAGTCCAGGGGCTGACAAAGCCACGATCCCACACAAGGACAGGCCGACAGCGCTGCTGCTGCCGCTGCCCCCCGTGACTGAGCCAATGTCTGGAGGCAGATGGCTGCTGGTTCCCATAGCGGGGGCTCCATGGGAGAGACACCGATCGCTGACTGGCACGGGCCGCATGGAGAGAGGGGGGAAAGTCAGAGACGAGAGAGAAAGGGAAGATAATGATAGGAGGGAGTGACAGGAAGGTAGAGGAAGTTAGGGGACACAAAGAAGAGGGAGGGAGAGAGAGGGGGAGAGAGAGAGGGAGAGAGAGAGAGAGAGAGAGAGAGAGAGAGAGAGAGAGAGAGAGAGAGAGAGAGAGAGAGAGCAAAAGCGAGGGAGGGAGGGAGGGAGGGAGGGAGAGAGAGAGAGCAAAAGCAAGGGAGGGAGGAAGAGAGAAAGAGAGAGAGAGAGAGAGAGAGAGAGAGAGAGAGAGAGAGAGAGAGAGAGAGAGAGCAAAAGCGAGGGAGGGAGGAAGAGAGAAAGAGAGAGAGAGAGAGAGAGAGAGAGAGAGAGAGAGAGAGAGAGAGAGAGCAAAAGCGAGGGAGGGAGGGAGAGAGAGAGAGCAAAAGCAAGGGAAGGAGGAAGAGAGAAAGAGAGAGAGAGAGAGAGAGAGAGAGAGAGAGAGAGGAGATTTGCTCCCAGCAACCACAAGCTGTGCTTCTATTCTGAGCTCCAGAGGCTCCTAGATAGAGCCTCTGCTGGCTGCCCACCCACACTGGTAGAACACACACACACACACGCACACACACACACACACACACGCACACACACGCACTCACACACGCACACACACACACACACACTTGACATGTCTTTCTCTACATCTCTCCCTCCAATCTCTTCCGTTTACCTCCCCCTCTCATCTCTCGTGTCTAAACTCGCCTCTTCTTCCCTCCTCTTCTATTCTCTCTTTTCCATCCCGTTTCTCTCTACCTTCTATCGCTCACCTTAACGTGTCGTAACCATCCCTCCTATCACTCCCTCGCATCCTTCCCCTCTTCCCCCTCCCTTCTTCCCTCGCTTTGCTCCCTTTCTCTCCTCACTCCACTCTCTCTCTCTCTCTCTCTCTCTCTCTCTCTCTCTCTCTCTCTTCCTCTTCCTCGTTCTCTTTCTCTCTCCTTTCCTCCATCCTGCTCCTTAGCTCCGCCCCCTCTCTCATTCCTTTCCTCTGGCTGCACAGGCCTTCTACCTCACTCTTCTTTTATCTGTACGTCCGTCCGTCCCTCCCCCCCCCCCCCCCCCCCCCCCCCCCCAACTCCTCACCCGTTCTTCAGGCTGTACAGAGCCTCGTTGACATCCTTCTGGTGGAAGCTGGTCATGTAGCCGTGCATCTCCGGGTAATTGTTGCGGATGTTGCGCTCCGTGCTCCCGTTGGGCACAGTTCCAAACCGGAACGGCGGGGAGAAGTCGTTGGGTCGCTGGAACTGTTCCGGAAAGGGGGGGGGGGGTGGAAGGAAGTGGAAGGCAAACAACGTTGTAAGGAGGAAATTACTGAAGTTGGTTTGTTGGAGTATAAAAGACACAGGGCTCAGGATCAAATGGCTTCTAATGGACTGTTGTATTGGCCCATAGGAGTGGGTTTGGGGGGAAATGTAATTGTGTGTGTGTGTGTGTGTGTGTGTGTGTGTGTGTTACTGTAGGGTTGCAAGCAAGGGGAGCGCAGAAAAACACACAAACACACAGCAACATTTTAAAGCAGGGGTGTGTGTGTGTGTGGGGGGGGGGGGGGGATTTTTTCTTCTTTACACAAGTGAAACACAAGTGTGTGTGTGTGTGTGTTTAATCTGCAGCATTAGCATAGCAGTCTGGGGAAGATGTAATGTGGACCGTCACTCCACCACGCGCAAGAGAACTTTGAAAAAGGATTTCCTCACTGGCAGCGGTCTACGAGCTGAAAAGGCAAACGAGCCTGTTCTCTAAAGGAAACAATCTGTGTTCGCTAAAACCACTCAGGAAAAGCCATGCAGCAGCCGCGAGGCATCTTTAAAAGTTGTGCATTATTTGAGAAAGAGCAAGGGGCCGTTTATTGATGGTGGTATTATGAAGGGGCCATGATATTCATGGCCGAATCTTTATTCAAGGATTACAAGAACAGTCCTGAAATAATGCCTGCCATTTCACACGTGGAATTAGCGGCAAACGCCGTGGGAAATGAGAATGTTCTACGCTAGCGGACAATGTGACGAATCCGTTGGAAAGGGATCTGGGTACGT
>CM030176.1:5030400-5035400 GCA_017639675.1 Aplochiton taeniatus
GCAAAGGGAAAACCTTTCAAAGTGCACTCTTAAAATAAAATCAAAATCCAGGTCCAAACAATCCTATTCCACTAGTAAATAGTTTCACCATCTTCAAGTACTCATTTTTGTCAAACATAATGTATATTTTTACGTGAGCTGTCGTTTGCTTCCGACTTCTCCGCGGCTTCCATCCTCCTTCCGAGAGTTTGAACCGGCTCAGTTTGTCCCAGCGGGTCTTACCGTAGTTTGAGCTGCTTGCGGCAGGGCACGGTGTTCCTCATGCAGGTGCCGCTGAGTGGGTCCACGTCCTCCACGATGACGAAGGGCGCCTCCTCCAGCGTCACGATGGACAGGTGGTCGTCCTCGCGCGCCTCCGCCCCGCTGTAGAGCTCGAAGCGGGGCCACACGTGGTACTTCATGGAGAGGAAGCCACGCTCCCACTTCCCCACCTGGGGGGGGGGGGGGGGCGAGGGGGGGGGGGTAGTGGGGAGCAACGGAGAGGATTCGAAGAAGAGGGAGGCCGGGGGGAGGCACGAGAGAGAGAGAGAGAGAGAGAGAGAGAGAGAGAGAGAGAGAGAGAGAGAGAGAGAGAGAGAGAGAGAGAGAGATGGAGGAACGGCGGGAGTGGGATGGAGGTGGGAGAGGGATTCGGGCAGCGAGGGAGGGAGGAGGGAGTGAGAAATGGATCGAGAGAGGTGATGGAACGAGGGAGGGAGGGAGAGGGAAAACGATAGGGAGGGTGAGTTTGACATCCACCTGGCTAAATGAGAGTTCTGGCACACCTGGGTAGGAATCTGAGTGGCAGGTGTGTGTGGGAGTCAGAAGTTAGCACAAAAACATACCATTAAGGAAAGCAGAAGAGAGGAAAAAAGAGAAGGAGACTGAGTGAAGAAGAAATTGGAAGGAAAGACGGAAGAAAGAAAGAAAGAAAGAAAGAAAGAAAGAAAGAAAGAAAGAGCCCTTAAACTCACCCTGTCCCATCGTCTCTCTTTGTCCAGCAGAAGGATGACCAGTTTGGGGTGCATCTGGTACCCTTCCTCGCTGAACGACAGGTTACGGCCCTCAAACGTAACGTTCATCAGATACCTGAGGAGGAAGAGACACAGATGAGCTCCAGAACACTTTATTACGTAGGGCGCCATCCAGCTTCACTAGCATTTAAGGCAAAGTAGCGTCAGGTCAATAGCTTTTGGTAAACAATAGTGTGACTGGCTCAATATAGTCATGATGTACAACTACACGCCACCTTTGCTTAAAGGTTTTCAGGGAATGGAGGAACCTCTCGCACCCTGGGGTTACTTCTTTAAGGTGTTCAGAACGAGGGTTAATTAGGCATGACGCCTGGGATAGATGCCCAATTGCATCTCATTTTGAAGTGCGGGCAAGTTCAGTTCAGGCCAGTTCAGGTTAGATGGGCTCCGAAGTGTGAGAAAGACACAGAGTAAGACCCAGTTTGAGTTAAAACATTTGGCAGCTCTGCGAGAGAGAAATAACAAGGAAAAGCTGGACAAAACGTTTCGAGAGAGAGTGAGAGCTGGAGAGGAAGTAGGTGACTGATGGTGTGTGTTCTGAAGCTTGTTGAAGTCGGTATCGGCATAAATTTGTATCAACAAGTGTGTGACGCTAAAAGGATGTACTGGAATCAACTTTCCTTCCTCCACCTTCACCTTCACTCTCTCTCTCTCTCTCTCTCTCTCTCTCTCTCTCTCTCTCTCTCTCTCTCTCTCTCTCTCTCTCTCTCTCTCTCTCTCTCTCTCTCTCTCTCTCGCTCCCGTTTCCATGGATTGCCGTCGCCATGGAGACTTCCTGCCTCCTAAACAATTCCGTCGGACAGGAGGGCGTCGGACAGGAGGGCGGGGGGGGGAGGAGGGAGGTCAAAATAAACAACTCGTCTTAACGAAGCGCGGGGGGGGGGGGGGGGGGGCGTCAGAGTCACAGCGTCCCGATGAGGGGGGGACGGTGCTCCAAGCCCACGGCGAGGGGCCTCCCGCCCGAGTCCGCACGGGCGTGACACGACTCTCTTCCGGGCCAAACGCCGCACACACGCGCGATGAAGGCGTCGTCATCTCCAAAGTACACACGCTGCGCAGCGCTCACGTTAACGTCGGGAGATTTCAGTGCTCGTGTAGCGGAGCACAGAGACGTGAGAAAAGATCGATATCCATCCCGGATGTCTGGGCCGGGAGGGCCTGGAGTGGCGGTCCGCTGAGCAGCTAGGTGTTTGCTGCGTAATGCTGCCTGTCATTTTGGGATCGGCCAAAGTGAATGGGACGAATAGGAGGAAAACCACTGGAACCGGCTCTGCCATCAACTTGTTGAAACACTGTATGTAGCATGTGTGATGATGATGATGATGTGTGTGTGTGTGTGTGTGTGTGGGGGGGGGGGGGGGTGTCTGTGTGGGAGTGTGTAAATGAATCGCCCCTCAAATGCCCCCCCTGCCCCCACGCCCCCCACCTTACCCTTCAACAGAAGAGAAGACTCACCACCCCGGCATATGTAATGTGTTGCCATGGCGCCCACTACCACAGCGATCTGCTGCGTTGCCATGGGAACAGTCATCTCACCCAAGAGAGGGTGGATGTATGAGAAAGGAGAGAAGGAAAGTAAGAGATGTAGAATAAATAGATAAGGAAGGTGTAGAGAGGTACAGAAAGAGAAAAGGAATGAATGGTAAGGGGGGGTGAAGGAGGAGAAGAAGAAGAAGAAGAAGAAGAAGGAAGAGAAGAGAAGAAGGAGGAGGATCAAGACAGAGCGGGGCATATCTTTCTTTGTTTTTTTTGCCTAAACTAGTAACTACTCTCTCTCTCTCCATTCAAGCTGTTGCTTTTGTCAGATCAGTTTATCAGAGTAGCTTCACCCCAGGACAGACCTCTATGGAGTCCAACCAACCATCCATCCATCCATCCGACTACCTAAACGCCCATATGTTCAACGTACACATAAATAGAAACTGATGCGTGAACACCACGGCGAGAGAAAAAAAAGACAGAGAAAAGAGAAGAGAGAGAGAGAGAGAGAGAGTGAAAGAGAGAGGGAGATAAAGAGGGACAGAGTGGGAGAGAGAGAGAGAGAGAGAGAGAGAGAGAGAGAGAGAGAGAGAGATCGAGAGGGGGAAAAAAAAGAGCTGGTCCGTTTATCATTTTGTAGCCTTGCAGTATTGATGTAGCTTTTATGAGCTCTTTGATCCTTTCCCATGTCTCAGTTCTCCCCTGGTAACGTGGAGATGAAAAACCACAACTCACTGTGGCTAACCAAACCCAATGCAGATTCATTCATCACAGAGAGCGTGGCCCGTATAGCCAGCCCTTCCCCGCTCCTGATGCAATATGTAAATATGTGTTTCATCAGAAACCACGTCGAGCCCACTTCCGTCTGTATTAGCATTCTCCAACACAGCTGTTTAATCGGTGGCGTGGAGACAGGGCGGGCGGCTGCGGGTTTTAATACCTGAAGTCATCGAAACGGCGACTAAATCACATTTTGGCCGAGGACCCCCTCGACTTTGAAAGACCTCTGCGCGCGTAAACTCGCTGGCGAGTAACTGTCAGGGAGAGGCAGAGTGAGAGCGTATAAGGAACCGCAGGGAAAGGAAACGCACAAACAGGCTATGTAGAAATATCCCTGGATATAGAGACAGAAGTGGTAGAGCGGTCACTGGTCAGAACAGCGGGGTGCCATGGATACGGCTAAGCCCCGCGCCAACTGACCCGCTGTCGAGAGCGACAGCAGCATCTGGTTCCTGTTTCTCACGGCTTTGCTCGACAGCCATGTAACAGATCGTCATGCATCGAGCAGTGCCTAGAATACAGGGAGGACACTGTACCGAATCCTACACACACACACACACACACACACACACACACACACACACACAGAAACAGATAGATAGACAGATAGACGGACAGATAGACACACACACACACACACACACACACACACACACACACACACACACACACACACACACACACAAACACAAGCACACACACACACACACACACACACACAGAGAAACAGATAGACTGACAGATAGACACATAGACACACACACACAGAGAAACAGATAGACGGACAGATAGACACAGACACACACACACACACACACACACACACACACCCTAAATCTGACAAGATGACCTCTGATCATTTTGAGTTCTGCTGCCCTTTATTACATGTCCCCGGCCTGGTGCATTGTAGTAGGTGGGGAGTCACCCCTGCCGAGACAGCCCACTGAGAAGCTCTGATTGCTGGGGCGGGGGGTGTTGTTTGAACCATGTCTGTGACTGGTCCTGCACCCCCCTCCCCTCCCATCCCTCAACACTGTGGATTAACTGCTGATAAGTGATAAGGGCAAAGAGGACCATGACAACAGCAATACAACACAGAAACCATTTCTCCTTCTGTTTTTCTAAAAGACCCACTGCCCGTCTAATGCGTTGAATTTAATATCAACGGGTGGTGCAACCAAACGTAGTTTCCGTTCCAGTTGTAAGGGTCGGCCATCTTGTAAGGCCCTGGCCCCTGCATCCACGGTTCCAAGCTCTTAGTGGCTTAAAATCGTTATAATTAAATGGCGAGTCAATTTGCTTCACCAGCGAGGTGAAAACCAGGCGTTTTCTAACACACGTGTGTATAGACTGAAAACACATGACGGTTGATGTATTAGTGAGCATTGATCCAACCCAGCAAGCATTCCAATACATACAAAACCTATTAACAAAATATTGATCCTTTATGTCAATGGCAGCATTCAAATAAAAGCATCAAATTAGTGAGAAATAACAAGGGCAGAGATGTCAAAGGACTTCAGACAGAGAACAAAGTGGAGTGGGTTTCTGTTCCAACAGTAATGGAAATGATAAGTGAGGCCCCTAAACAAAGCTTTGTAGTTATGAGAGAGTATAATAATGGAGGGGGGTGGGGGAGAGAGAGAGAGGGGGGGGGGGGGGGTTGAGGAAAAGGTGATGGCGGTTGTAAAATGCTTTTAGTGAAGCGGGGGGTGGGAGGAGCAAGAG
>CM030176.1:5052900-5065400 GCA_017639675.1 Aplochiton taeniatus
TCTCTCTCACACACCCCCCCCCCCCCCCACACACACACACACACACACACACACACACACACACACACACACACACTGAGGCGCTCCAACCTCTCTAATCTGACACTAATGCATTGCACACGCATCAACACAACACACCCCCACCGACTCTAGCACCTCCACGTGTGTGTGTGTGTGTGTGTGTGTGTGTGTGTGTGTGTGTGTGTGTGTGTGTGTGTGTGAGCGCCTACACGTTTGCGTGTGCCTCAAAAGATGTGATGATATCAATTATGAATATGAGGAATATAAAATGTAGCGATGTAAGGCTCTTGTTCCCGAGGGCTCAAAGGTGAACATACAGGCAGAACGCTTAGGCTAGTTAGGTACACATTTACAGAGGGCAAGGGCCCAAAAACAGACAAACAAATACTGACTTTTGCAGGTCTTCGAACATTCTCCCCTTCTTACGGGTTCGACACAGGCCAAATAGTGGGAGGGCCTATTTCCCAAATCCATCCTTTCCTGTGCCATGCCCAAAATGGCCTCTTTATAGCACCATCAATAAATGAACAACTCCTCCCCTGGAACCAAAGGTACCAATGAACGAAATAGCTGTCTTGTCTTGTTTGTAACACTGTACCCAGACGGTTGGAAAAGATGTGTTAGCTGCTAGTACAAATAGGAACGTGAGTGTAGAGTGGTTAGTGGGAAGACGTGGGCACGCTGTGTGGACCAGACAGGCAGTGTTAGGGACAGTGTGTGACTGAAGCACGTGTGTCCGTGTGGGGCCCAGGAGTCTATGCCACAGGGCCCCGCGAGGTGGTGTGGCTAATCCACTTCATCACCAACGATAAGCAGCGGAGAGGGCCGGTATTAACAGCCGGTCCTGCCAACGGTCGGCCAGACAGACGAACGGACTCGCCAGATGGGAAACAATGAGTTGACTCTAATTGAGTGGAACGGGGCAAGGGCATTTGTTAGCACGCACCAGAGGGCCTCGATTTGTTTGTGTTTTCTTAGGAGTGGGGGGGGGGGGGGGGGGGGGGGATGAGGATGGAGTGAGAGGGAAAGAGGATGGAGCGAGAGAGTAAGAGGAGGAGTGGAGGTGAAGATCGAAGCGACGGAGACAGGAAAACAAAAACAAATTGGCCCGGTGAAACGGAGTCTTCCTGGTTGATCCGCCGTCGCACGGCGACTCAACTACACAGGGCTGCAGGGGGACCGGGCTAGTCCATGAGCACCGATGAACAGAACGATTTGACGCATGAGTTTGTCTGAAGGCTTAAGAGTGTGTACGGGCGCGTAAACTTCGTTCAATTACCAAATAAAATGAACAAATTAGTAAGTGTGTATCGTGTCCAGCGGGTCCTTGGTTTTGAAAGGGGTCCGTGTGTTTGTGTGCAGTTCTCGTTGAAAGCATTTGCATGTGTTTGTGTTTGTGGGAGTTTCGTGTGTGTGTGTCTGTGTGTGTGTGTGTGTGTGTGTGTGTGTGTGTGTGTGTGTGTGTGTGCATGTATGTGTGTGTGTGTGTGTGTGTGTGCGTGTGTGTGTGTGTGTGTGTGTCTGTGGTTGAGTATCCCTTCAAGAGCATTGCGTAGTGGAGCAAAGCAGGCTTTCAGGCCAGTCTGTCATCTCCTGTGCAGGGGAAAAACAAACTAGAAATTCCATAGCTGTCAATGCGTTATTGATACTTCAAAACAGAGGCGTTATACACACCTTTTTTTTAAGGGGGGCACAGTTTCACAACTCCATTTACTATTTGGTCTCATTAAAATGTACTTGCCAAGCTAAGCATGGGTGGTTACTAATCTGTGTAGGGGACATACAAGCTCAACACGTGATGTGTATATTGCATTAATTACGCCTATTTGCGTCAACTGGGTTGAGAGTTTGGGAAGAGTGGGGTTTGAACTTATGCCATGCTAGCTAAATGGTACTCGAGTTAGCAAGCAAGCAAGCAGGTTGAGCAGGATGAGTGCACACTGACACTGGACGGCTTTAACGCCAGACCACGTATAAAAAAATAGATTTATAGCTAGCTTAGATTCTTTTGAAAAAAAAGGTACATTCTTCCTTTGGCCATAATAATAATAATAATATATTTTATTTAAAAGTGCTTTTACCCAAAGACACTTTACATGATAACAGGTAAAACAGAAATACATAATGTCAACTAAACAAGCATAAACTGGGAGCAAAATCAGACAAAAATAAAATTGCCATTGGCAGGCCTAAGTAATTTGGCAAAATGGGGTGTGGCCTAGACAAAGGGATGTTAATAATGATAATAATAATAATAATACATTATATTTATATAGTGCTTTTCCAAACTGCCACATATTGCTGATAATGGCAGCTCCATTGACACTAGTAGAGTTCTTCCCTCTCCTCCTTCTCCTTCTCCTCCTCCCTTTTCAGTCCCCTCCTCTCTTCGTAGTAATCCCTCCTCACACTCCCTCTAGCACTTAGAACACTCTCTTACACACACACGCACGCACGCACACACACACACACAAAAACACAAACCACACACATGCCTCCGCTGGGAATACTTAGTGTTTGCACTCAGTAAAAACACCATTTCATCCACACTTTTGTAGGGTGCTTTGATATCCAGCTCCTGAGACCGGCCAAATAGCACTTCCGACTTCCCCTGCTGCAAGTATTTATCCACTGGTATGCCAGCCACAAGCTCCCAGCATGTAAACAAAACCGGTGTTTAGAGACACTCCGATCCGTACTGAGCCGAGGAAGATGAGCTCATTTTTTGAGGGCGATCCTTTTAGATTGAGCAGACTTTGATTACTAGCTTTTAATACCACAAATGCATAACTACACATCCGTGAAGTTAAAATCATTGCCATTGTACAATCCTAATGTACGTGAACAATGAGAGGACAATCATTAATGCCATAGGAAAACACAAAATGAAATACATGTATACACTATATGGGCAAAAACGTGCAAATGGAAACGTACAGATTCAAATAGCTCATTACATATCCCAGGGAAAATATGCGCGGCACGAGAACCTATATGATATACAATAAAAAAAGAAACGATCCGAAACATGGATTCATGACAACATGGCGACACCCCACACCACCAACGTACTGAGACGCTGCACTGCTCACAAGTTTCCCCTATCAGTCGGAGCAGTGTGCCTTCATTCAGAGCCTGTTACTCCACGGAGGGCACTGCGATAGCAGGGTCCTGTGACCGCCCTTCCCATCTCCCTCGGTGATCCAGAGAAGAGGCCTGGTTTGAGCCCCGCCACTCCAAACCATCCGTAGGCACACGCTTCTTAGCGTCTTTGATCACGGCGGCCCACGAAACGACTCCGAAAACTCACAATCCCAGACGTTGTCCGGGGGCCAGTGACACGTGGCGAGTGGGGCGATACCAGAGGTTCGAAATGGCAACGCTGCTCCGTATTCTGGGGTGAACTGGAAGAGACTAGAGGAGACTAGAAGAGACTAGAAGAGACTAGAAGAGAAGAATTGAGAAGAGACTAGAAGAGACTAGAAGAGACTAGAAGAGAAGAAGAATTAAGAAGAGACTAGAAGAGACTAGAAGAGACTAGAAGAGACTAGATAGAGACTAGAAGAGAAGAAGAATTGAGAAGAGACTAGAAGAGACTAGAAGAGAAGAAGTGAGACTAGATCGAGACTAGAAGAGACTAGAAGAGACTAGATAGAGACTAGAAGAGAAGAAGAATTGAGAAGAGACTAGAAGAGACTAGACGAGACTAGAAGAGAAGAAGAATTGAGACTAGATAGAGACTAGAAGAGACTAGAAGAGACTAGATAGAGACTAGAAGAGACTAGATAGAGACTAGAAGAGACTAGAAGAGAAGAAGAAGTGAGACTAGATCGAGACTAGACGAGACTAGAAGAGAAGAAGAATTGAGACTAGATAGAGACTAGAAGAGACTAGAAGAGACTAGATAGAGACTAGAAGAGACTAGAAGAGACTAGATAGGGACTAGATAGAGACTAGAAGAGAAGAAGAAGTGAGACTAGATCGAGACTAGATTTCTTATTAGACGCAGAATGCGACTCCACCGAGAGGAGGCATTGGGAGGTTAATAATAATAATAATAATAATAATATTGCAAACACTGGAGGTTATCCTGGTCAGTGTCATTCGCACGTTTGAACGGCAATGTGACACCATGATAGTGCCAAGAAATAAGTGAAGTATCAAAAGATTCACCGAAAAACGACTAGCATATCACTGACGAAGCCCCAAAAAAATGGGATATTACACATTCATCAAAAAGTGATGGAATTGGCATTCATCCCAATAGAAAACAAATACGAACTCAGGCTTTACATCGACACGCAAAAACAACCAAGCAGCCGCCTCCAAACGATCAATCAAGGAGTAACGAGAAACGAAAAAGCTCATGCAATTTCATCCGAATCAATCTGTCGCCTTTTGCTTGTTTAATCGCATCCCTCGGTAATCACGCGTCCTGGGCCCGGGAACAATGAAAAGGCCAGACAGTTATTGTTGGGGTGGGGGTGGGGGTGGGGGGTGGGGGGGGGGGCAGGCCAGCATCACCAGCCTCCTCTGGACCCTTCTTCTGACAGCCTGCTGCAACTGAGGTGCAACACACCGAGACCTCCTCTGTGATCTTCCGTCTGCCCCCAGATAACCGGCCTCATTACAGAGGGAGAGGAGTGGAGCTGAGTGGAGCTGAGTGGAGCTGAGTGGAGCTGAGTGGAGCGCCACATCAAAAGGCTTCACGTGGAAATAAAACGGCCGCGGAGAAGGGGGAAAAGAAACGCAGACAGGCTGTGACACCGTCGGTCAGCTGAAGGAAACGGCCGAACGGACGGCCTTTAAAACCCGCACTCGTGTAACGTCTCATGGGGAGAGGGAAGGGGGTGAGGGGTGGGGTGAGGGAAGGGGTGAGTGAAGGGGTGAGGGGTGAGGGAAGGGGTGGGAGGTTGAGGGGGTCATTTGAGCAAAGTTAGCCCCAGCTGAGAATGGGGAAAGGGGTGAGGGGCTGGGAGAGGGAAGGGGTGAGGGGTGGCGTGAAGGGAGAGGGAAGGGATAAGGGAACGGGTGAGGGGTGAGGGGGTCATTCAAATCAGGTTAGCCCCCCAGCAGAGGATGAGGAAAGGGGTGAGGGAAGGGGTAAGGGAAGTGGAGAGGGGGTTGAGAGGAGAGGAGTGAGGGGCTGGGGGGGTTGTTTGAGTGAGATAAACCCAACAGAGGATGGGGAAAAAGGTGAGGGTCTGGGAGAGGGAAAGGGTGAGGGTTGAGGGGGGCGTTTGAGCGCGGTTAAACCCGACCACAGCCATTCTGACACCTGCTCCTAACAAAGCCCCCTCCACCCCTGCGATGGATGATCTCTACAGGTCCCAGGGAGAAGGGGAAGCCCTCAGGCCCGCCGTGAAGACGAGGAGAGAGACTAGAGGTCGAGAGCGTTAGAGGTTGAACACAGCGCTGCTAAAGATGGCTTCCCGCGTGATGGCTACAGGCAAAGAGTTCACACTGTGATTTTGAAAAGAAAAGTGGAGATCGGAGGGAAACAGTTTTTCAGGAAAGCCATCAAAACAAATCTCAAAGTGTTGTGACAAATTGAAATGGGTATACATGTGTGTTATCTTTTTTTTTATTCAAATGATACGGCGTTTTTCTGCAAATCATGTGTTATGAGGAATAGAAATTGAGTCAGACCATCGGTTGAGCTGACAGTGTCGAGAGAATGGAAATAACAAGAGGAGATTGAGGAGTATAGGGTGGTTCACCAAGAAGTCATGATAAATACAGATAGCTGTATTAATAAAAATAATAATAATAATTATTATTATTATAGCTACGCGCATGCTAAGACCGGTTGACTTGAACAGAACATTGTATCTGGCTCTTTTCTGTAACCATTCTCTTTGCTTCAATAGGAAATCCCCATCTTAGCAAATCTGTCCCTTTTTCAGATAAATTTAGGTAACAAAAAAATGTATGATAAAGGGTGTTCATCTTTTAGGGAAGTCTGTTTGCTTTGCTGAAAACAAAGTAAATGCTAAAGAGAGGTGTTGATGGAGTGAAGAATGAAGACATGCATGGTCGAACAGGATAATATACAGCATTATGTAACATGGACAGGATGAGAGAAAGAGCCAAGAGAAAGAGGAGAGAGATGAAGGGAAAGGCAACAAGAAAAAGGGGTGGGGTGAAAGGTGAAAGGTGAAAGGTGAAAGGTGGAGGGCAGTTAGGAAGAGTAAAAGGAATCGAAGGAGTAAACTATAAAAGTTTAAGAGCCAGTCAGTCAGCCAATCTGTCAGCCAGTCAGTCAACCAGTCAGTCAACCAGTCAGTCAGTCAGTCATTCAGTCAGTCAGCCAATACGTAAAACAGTCAGTCAAGCAAGCAGTCAGTCAGTCATGTAGTCAGCCAATCTGTCAGTCATTCAACCAATCTGTCAACCAGTCAGTCAGCCATGTAGTCAGTTAACCATTCAGTTAGTCAGTCAGCCAGTCAGTCAGCCATGTAGTCAGCCAATCTGTCAACCAGTCAGTCAACCAGTCAGTCAGTCATGTAGTCAGCCATGTAGTCAGCCATTCTGTCAATCAGTCAATCAACCAGTCAGTCAGTCAGCCAGTCAGCCATGTAGTTAGCCAATCTGTCAACCAGTCAGTCAACCAGTCAGTCAGTCAGCCAGTCAGCCCATTTACCTGCCAGTCAGTCAATCCATCAGTCAGTAAGGCAGCTTGCTGGTCAGTTAATACGGTTCTTTGCAGCTAATAAGTTGTTCAGTTAATCGGTTTCACTTCCTTGCTCATTTGTTTGGTCTAACTGGTACTCATCCATTCTTAATTATTACATCGATTGGGATTGAGTGATAATGAAATGTTAAAAATATTAAGTATATTATTATTATATATATTAATATATAAGGTTGAGTACCGCTGCGCTGGTCTAACTGGTACTCATCCATTCTTAATTATTACATCGATTGGGATTGCTCCCGTTCGGCACCGTGGGCGCTATAGGAAAACCCGGGGCTGTAATCCCGTCATGTAGAACGGTAGGGAACGTAATAGGATACAGGGCGACGCTGGAGGAGAGGGTAACAACCATGAATTGGATTTGTTGGTAGGGACAACAGAGGGAAAACAATCGGGAGGGAGACTGGAGTGGATGTGGCCTTGGCAGCTACAGAGCAGCGCTAAAAGACACCTCTCTGACAATCGGTTGGCCTTTTGCTCGTTGGCGGTCTATGGCTGCCAGCTGGTATCCCCTTCAGGGACAGCTGCGAAACAATCGACGTATCTGGCCCAACGCCAGGACACCCCGGCTATAACCCCCCCCCCCCCCCTGCATCCCCTCCATCTCCCAAGGCAATTGCCAATTGCGATGTCTAATTTGAGAAAGAGGCGGGTGTTAGCGGTTCGAGGTAATGGTAGTAATCACCCTCTGATTGGTCCATCTGAGTGAGTGACGGACAGCCTGTTGCTGCTGGCTATTCTCCTTGTAAGGTTGTTGTTGTTGGTGTTGTAATTGTTGACAAACTGCTACGAGGCGAAAGATGGCGTTTGACAGATCACCAGATTGACATGTGCTAAGTTACGTAAAACGACCATAAAACAACACATAATTACAGTGACAGTAGAAGAAAAAGTGTTGCATATATATTATATGTATATATATATATATATATATATATTCATAGATAAATAAATATATATAAAATATACATGCATATATATGTGTGTACTTATATTCATTTAATAAATAAAGAAATATATGTAAAAATAAAGAAATATGAAGTGAAAACCAATACTCTGACACTAATTCTGGCTATTACATTGTATTCACCTCCCACCTGCAATTCCTCTGATTCTAGAGACAGGAATAAACACCTATGCCTATTTAAAGACCGCTAGATGGGAACAGCTAGCCAATTCAGATTGCTAAAACAACAGCAGTTTTTTTGTTCACAAAGTTTTCCTGTGTGTGTGTGTGTGTGTGTGTGTGTGTGTGTGTGTGTGTGTGTGTGTGTCTGTGTGTGTGTGTGTGTGTGTGTGTGTGTGTGTGTGTGTGTGTGTGTGAAATAATAGCAAGGAAGAGGGAGCGTGTGGGGACCTTGTTTAGACCCCCAAAAAAGACACACACAACAAGTCCTGTTGTCTCCCTAAATACAATAAAAGTAGCTGTTATCACTCGACCTCAGCATATACACACACACACACACATTCCAAAAACACATTGCGAGGTGCGTATGCTTACACAAATCTACACGCAAGCATGCTCATTCTTTTGCACTGATACACTCCCTTTCTCTTCCTCTCTCACATGCGCGCAAACACACACACACACACACACACACACACACACACACACACACACACACACACACACCAACACAGCTAATCTCCCACAACAATGGAATCTGGAGACCTCATTAGTCTCCTGAGCTTTGGAAACAGCCCGCTAGTCCCATGCTGCCAGCCATCCCATAATGCCAATACCAACACGTGTTGGTATACCAGTCGGTTTGTGTGTGTGTGCGTGTGTGTGTGTGTGCGTGTGTGTGTCCATTGTTTGTGAATAATGGCTCCAAACGTCCATCTGTGGATTGTTCAAAGAGTCCTTCTAATAGGCCATGGCACAGAGTGGCATGGACATATTAGATTAGATACACACTAGCAGTGACCCAGAAGGCCTGTTGAGGTGGCAGCAGCCAAGCTTGGTTTCACACACCTTTAAAGCCCAGAGTCTAAAAAGAAGGAGTGTCCTGTTATAAAACCATCCGGCATGAAAAATGATTTGAGTTTACTGAAAAGCATAATTGTTCAGTGACCAGATCGGATTTTGGCACTGAGTTAAAGCTCTGTGCTGGATTTAGAATGGAGGAGATGATAGAGGATGCTGGATGGAAGGATGATGAACTCAATGACTTGAGTGAAGGGAGTTGGCTTATGGACGCATGGAATTCACACACACACACGCACGCACGCACGCACGCACGCACGCACGCACGCACGCACGCACGCACGCACGCACGCACGCACGCACGCACGCACGCACGCACGCACGCACACACACACACACACACACACACACACAAACTCTGTTTTACATGTGTGCACACACACATAAGCGCACACACAAACACACACGCACACACACAAAGGTTCATAAAACTCCCCCACATTATTCTTTATGTTCCATCTCTCCCACATAACTATCTCACTTTCCTTGTCTCTACCCCTCCCTCCCTCCCTCCCTCCCTCCCTCCCTCCCTCCCTCCACCTCCACCAAAATGTATTCTCAGAGTCAAAATCCCCTCAAAAGCCTCTCGTTAGAAACAGTAGCTTCTCAAAGTGAGCTAATGGTATCTTTCAATTTCCACTGCTCATCTCTCTTTGTGTCTTTCTATTCCCTTCATCTTTCTCCTACTTCAACTTCCCACATAGTTAACCATGCATCTCCTGTTTCTATCCCTCCCTGTGACCTGCTCTCTCTCTCTCTATCTCTTACCTTGTCTGCTTTTTTCTTTCTCTCTGTCCTGATCTCTCTTTTTCTCTCTTTCTCTTAATAATCTTGTAATATTCTGAACATAGATGTATATCTGTTCTTTCTCTTACTTTCTCTGTATTAGTCTCTCTTTCTCTCACTTTTCTTTCTTTCATCCCTCTATCTTAGCCCCATTCCTTAATCCAGAGCCTCTTCAGCCTTATCTCTCTGTCTCTTCAATTTCTCTCTCTCTCTCTGTCTCTCTCTCTCTCTCTCTCTCTCTCTCTCTCTCTCTCTCTCTCTCTCTCTCTCTCTCTCTCTCTCTCTCTCTCTCTCTCTCTTTCTTTAAGGCTCAAAAATAAACACAGCTTTCTCACTCAACTGATTTTATATATAGAGCGAGATGTACAAGCAAGTGGTTTCCATGCCAACCGTATCATCAACATTCAGCTCTGCGTGCGTGGCACTGTGATTGTGTGTGTGTGGGTGTGTGTGTGTGTCTGTGTGTGTGTCTGTTTGCCTGCGTGAGTGTGGGCATGTATGTGTGTGTGTGTGTGCGTGCGTGTGTGTGTGTGTCCGTGTGTGTGTGCGTGTGTGTGTGTGTGTTTACTTGTGTAAGTGTGAGTGGGGCGTGTGTGCATGTTTATGTGACAGAGAGATCTAGTATCAGAGCAAAAGGAATGAAAGTAGAGAGAGCTGAGGGAGGCAAGAAAGTGGTCATTTTTAAGGACTGGGGGGCCAAACACAGCCTTGTAGGTTCAACTTGGCATCCGCCTATAGTTCTAGCTGTTCTGGTCCTCTCTCTCTCTCTCTCTCTCTCTCTCTCTCTCTCTCTCACTCACCATCAAATTCCAACCATGAGGATCCTAAAGGCTGGTTGATGCTTCCGCGTATGCGTTGTGCGCTGACGTTTGCACAGCAGTTTGCCTGCATGCTTCCACGTAAGAGTGCCGGGTTCACTAGGGGGCCTAGTGGCTTTCGCTAATCCAGATCGCACTCACAAAACAGCGGAAGAGACACGGATACCGACCGTCACCAAAAGTGACTTCACTGGTTTTGTAGTTTGGAATGTTCCTACAGAGGGTCGTACAAATGTCTGCATTTGCAAACCCCGTCGGCAAGTTGCGAGTGTGCGTGTTCCAACCCAAATATTATTTTAATATGAATTATAATAATGAATAATATTATAATTATTATCATATTACCGGATACCTTTTGCCCTCCCAGTTCCCACCAATCAGCCATTGTTTGACACGGGGGGGGGGGGGGGGGGGGGGGGGGGGGGGGGGGGGGGGGGGGGGGGGGGGGGGGGGGGGGGGGGGGGGGGGGGGGGGGGGGGGGGGGGGGGGGGGGGAAGATACGCGCGACGTGCCGTTAGGATTGGGGAGGACTCGACGCTTCCCAGAAACCCCTTCCCCCGTGCAGCGACCCAGAGACGTTTTCGCCGTGCGTCTACGCAGAAGCGCAACCCGGCTCCAGACACACAACCATCGTCTCTTCGTGGCCCTGTCCAATTTTTCAGCCCATCCCCCGCCGCTCTCTCACCAACCCCTCACTCTCAATCAATTTAACGTGTCTTTAAATTGGCAACCGGAGCGCCTTCCTATTGTAGTCCCCCCCCCCCCCCCCCCCCCCCCCCCCCCCCCCCCCCCCCCCCCCCCCCTCCCCTCTGTCAGTCTCAACGGGAGCCCTGCTGTCTCTCTCCCTCGACGTTTCAAATGTGGTAATTACACGTTGAGCAGAATCGTCTTCCGCCCTCCAGTACGCCCACACGCGCGGGAGCATTTCATAACTCCTCCACTTCCGGTTCCATCTCTCTTTTTCTCCGTTTCTTTTCCCTCCATCGCTCTCTTCCTCCCTCGCTCTCTCCTTTCCCTCTCCCTTCTCTCCCCAGACCCATGCCCTTGCTGTGTTCCTCTACTCTCACCCACCTTTCTGCATTCATAGGTTTTTCCACTCCACTCTCTTTCACGTGGAACCGCAGTGGTCAACATGCCAGGTTCCCGCGTCCTTCGTCTCACAGAGCGTCGGCCATTCAGCGAAATGAACGGAATTCCTTACCTCAGAAGCCAGCTCAAGTTCCCCCCCCCCCATGTTTTCATCGGCACACAACCTTTCGCTAACAGGCTTATACCTTTTGAAGACACGTCCCATTTCCAGGGGGAGCAATTTAATCCCATTTAAAAAGTTTGTTTTCAACGCCAACAGCGGTGTTTTGGGTCAGGGACTTAACAGAGAGAGGCGGCGGAATGTTCTGAGGTGATTGAGGGACTAGTTACACGGGCCTGTCCTTATCTCTCGGCTTTCATCTCGGAAACGTAACCGTGAGATTAAATAAATGGAAAAAGAATAGCCGTGATCCATTTCCCCCTTACGTCGGAAAGCCCAAATATTAATCCATTCAGTTATTATCAAGTAGACTATCAGGTACCGTCAAGGAGGCGATGAGGGTGAGAGAGGGAGGGGGACAGGGTGAGAGACAGGGAAAGAATGAGAGATGGAGTGAGAACAGAAAGGGAGAGAGGGAGAAATGGAATGGAATGGCTATAACAGAGGCCGTTTCCTCCATCTGGTCTGAAACTTCGATTACATTTCGAGAAAACAAACTGCAAATTATAAAAAGAGGATTGACCTCTAGGTGGTGTTTGGACTGGCCCTTGTGGGATTTGCATTTGTCTTTTACAAGTAAGTCGAAGGGGTGTTTGTGCATGTGTGCATGTGTGCGTGTGTGCGTGTGTGTGTGTGTGCGTGTGTGTGTGTGTGTGGGTGGGTGTGTGTGTGGGTGTGTGGGTGTGAGTGTGTACATGTGTGTGTGTGTGTGTGCGTGTGCTAAAAAGTAGACAGGGATTTTCTTGTTATGTCTAGAATGATGTCTTAGTTTCACTTTTACATGACTCTGAATTAATTTAAAGCCTTGAGAAAAGCAACAAGAACACTTTAAAAAGTAAAACGAAACAAAAAACGAAAAAACTACACACCTGCCTAAAACTTTTGCACAGTACTGTATATAAAAAAACACAAACATGTATATCCAGTGAAGTGCTCCGTACC
>CM030176.1:5070400-5102900 GCA_017639675.1 Aplochiton taeniatus
AGAAAGAGAGAGAGAGAGAGAGCGCAGAGAGAGAGACAGAGAGAGAGAGAGAGAGAGAGAGAGAGAGAGAGAGAGAGAGAGAGAGAGAGAGAGAGAGAGAGAGAGAGAGAGGGAGGGAGAGCGAGACAGCGGTTCATTGGCGTGAGGATTGGACCTGTCCATAAAGACAGGGGCCGATGGCAGTCGGACTGGCCTGTTAGTGTCATCACACTTAACATTTACAAAGGCCATCGATCGAGGAACAGGCTGCGGCCTCAAACAACACTGACCACCACGCCACCTGTAGAATTGACGTGCAGGAGCACGGCAAGGGGCACTCCAGCTAAACCATGGTTGCACCGATCCCTCCCTCCTCCCTCCTTTCCGCCGTATGTCCCCTCTTTCTGTCTTCCCTCCCTCCAGTGACAGCACATTTTACATGGCGGTGGGGGCCAAGAGGGAAATAGGCCGAGTGAAAGGGGGGCGGAGTAAATGTAACTTATCAAATGTTGAGGAAATTCTGGCAGGGGATGGGGGGCCGGGTTGGGGGTGGGGGGGGGGGCACGGCACCAAGGATGTGGAGGGGGCACGGCACCAAGGATGTGGAGGGGGCAATCAGATTTCAGAGGACCCCCTCGGCTCCCCTTAGACCCGCCACTGCCTTTCTCCCTCCATTCTTCCTTCGTTTCCTAGATTGCTGTAGATCCCCCCTCCACCTCCTCCTCCCCCTCTTCTCAGTCTCCCACCCCCTGAGGTTCTGAGCAATCAGCTGAGGAATTCTTGTGCTCTCGGCTTGATCCATCACGGATTTTACAGTTCTAGAAAAGAACCAACAAAGCTCTTTTAAAGACCATAATAATCCTAGTTGATAGCATCAAAGAAGGTTGGCAAAGAATCTAAACCGTCATGCCAGTTCTATACATTCTTATTGGGCGGTTTGATCTTCCCCGGCACTGTGATTGGCTGTCTTCAAAGGATAGTTCACATGCTAGTGCCAAAAGATTTCAAAGGAAGAGAAAAACTAGCACATGCAGGTGACAAAGAAGCTATTATAAACGATATAATTGATACAAATGTTTGTATTGTCCTGTTGAGAAAATAGGAAAGACAGATTATTAAGATGAGTGAATGTTAAGGAAAAGTAGTTAATATTACGAGAGATAATAGAAAACACATTAATGCAGACTGAAAGAAAATCGGTTGGAAAGAGAAATAGGTCATCGTTTAACGTGACCTGGGATTGATGGCAGCGTCTAATATTGTAAGGAGTCTAGTGTCCTGCCGGCACTCATGATTGATGACAGAGGCTAATAGGCTAATGTAAAATTTTTAAAAAGCCAGATACTTTGTAGAAAAGAATCGCCTATACCATCAGCAGAAACGCTGGGAGAAAATAGTGCGTGACGTGGACGAGTAGCCTATACGACTGGTAGAGACAGGCTACCATTAAAAGAACTTGGGTTAAATTCACGAGTGTGATTGACGGGCAAGGCAAATATTGTGAGAGGTCTCCGCTATGGTAAATGCATTAAGAGTGAAGGTTTTAGCTATGGTTATTGTGCGAGGTGGGATGTAAATACTTGCTTGTCCTTAATACCTGGGATTACTGCGCTGTGTAGCCTACTGCGTGTGTTGCCGAGGCCGCAAATAGCATAAGCAGCGCGAAGCGAGCGACAGAAAAATGGAAGACGGATAGATAACGGTCTTTGTGCTGTTTAAAATGTTTTACCTAGAAGGCCTATTTAACATTAAAAATCGGAGTCGCTGTGTGTGAGTAAAAGAACTGTAACGTGTACATCTCGCAAGGCATAATAAAGTGTAAGAAGTATGGAGTATGGAGGACAGGATTTGACGGCAGTGATTACAATATGCGGTGACAGCCATATCTATTGAGCCGTTAATCAGTTTCCAGTCTCTTTGTGGGTGGTGGAATGCATAGAAATATGATTGAGAAGAATGGGCATTCCTATTCAAATCAAGCGTTTCCCATGGGGCAATTTGTCGTAGGAAGTAGGACCTAAAAGTTTCTTATGTTGTTCCCCATAGCAACAGGCCAGTTGACAGTAAGTCAATGCCCAAGAGTCATGGATTTATAAATTCATAACGTAAGGGTCTGCCACCTTTGGTGTCCCAGGCCTGGTTGCCATGGAAGCAGGCTTTCTGCCCGTTCCAATTCTATGATGGTGAGTGAATGAAAAGTAGTCAAGCCAGGCTAGACATCTTTCTGCATTACATAGAAGCACAGACTGGATAGTAACACTATAGCAATAAATACGCATTTTGGCTATAAATATGGAATTTGTATTAGATTTTTGACAACCAAATAAAAATACGTTTTTGGGAGGTTTTGTCTTTTTAAGGCGTATTGTGACGAAAGAGAAGGAAAAATGTGTACGTTTTATACTCTCACCAGCCTGTTTTTATTTTGACTTGCAAAATGAAGCCCCACATGTTTGGCCCAATGATTAACTCTCACAGGTACAAACAGTCATCAATAATTCAGAGACAGTCATAAAACAACGAACAAGGCAATGTAACATTCTACTTTTGCACTTCTAACACTTGCAATTCAACTCGTAGCAAAAGAAGAAGATGTTAATACATTCAGCAGGTTATTCTCTAATTTTGCTCTGACTGGTGTCATTGTGTATGATATGATAACAATAGTAATTCCATAGATCCATTTCTTATTCAGAGCATGAAAGGTATATAGCACATCATCTACAATACTTTTCCATCAGTCCCCCAAAAGACATTTTGGCACATAAAGAAAATGTATTGAAAAATACATTTTTTCTTTGTCTTTGTCCCCCACCCCCCTAACTCCACCAAAACCCCACCCACACCCCTTTTGCACCCCCGAAACCCCACCACCCATCCCCCCTCCCCCTCCCCCACCACCACTGACACCCCACCCCCACCACCCAAACCCCACCACCCAATCCCCACCCCACCATCCAAACCCCACCCAAACCCCACCTTACCACCCAAACCCCACCACACAAACCCCACCCCCACCACCCAATCCCCACCCCACCATCCAAACACCACCACCCAAACCCCACCCCCACCACCCAAACCCCACCACCCAAACCCCACCCCCACCACACAAACCCCACCCCACCATCCAAACACCACCCCACCATCCAAACCCCACCACCCAAACAACCCCACCCAAACACCACCCCCACCACCCAAAGCCCAAACCCCACCACACAAACACCACCCCCACCACACAAATCCCAAACACCACCCTCACCACCCAAACACCACCCCACCACCAAACACCACCCTCACCACCCAAACACCACCCAAACCCCACCCCACCACCAGTGTTCATAATTGCTTATGTGTATCTATGTCTAATCAGTCAGGTAATCAGTTATCAGGCTGCCTGAAATAACAATCCCACAGGCATCGTAGACGCACACAGTGGAAGTCAATTTACAATTAGTTCTAATTCATTAAATATTCACCGTACCGTAATCAATTCTATTAACAAAACAATAGCCAACTGCGAAGAAATATATCAAATGAATAATAAGTAGGCATTTAAGTACTTCTGTATTGTCCTAAAACAACAGGGAAATGCTCAAATAGAGTTCTTCTAGCGTTTTTAAATTTTTTTAATTTTTTTACAACATTGTTGAACTATAGTTCCCCCAGTCGGAGAGTGGATATTTTTGGTATTAATGTGCGATTAATTTGTGATAGAGAGCATAACACATTGATTTCAAGTATGGACTTGGATTCCTGTGCCATGATAAGTTCACTAAAGGAAAGAGAATAGCCTATCTTCACCATCGATAACAGACGAAAAAATACACCTGCGTTAGGACGTTAGGGAAAGTGGATGCACATCTTTTTCTTTTCTTTTCAATTGAGCCATGGCTTGTCTCTCTTTCAGCTCTTCAAAAGTGGAGCGAACGTAATCATATCTCCAGCAATGAGACCTTTTCCCTGCGCGCGGAGGAGCAGTGGCAAGCCATCGCTTTACGGTATAAGGATGTCTCAAGACGGAGCGAGAAAATCACTGGTTTGAATGAAGAGGGGCCCAGGCTTTGATTAAGAGTCCTCAAGCGTAGCCAACAAGGTTCTCATTGCTAATTGAGCTTTAAATGTAGCGCGCTATTACTGTAGATACAGTAGGGGGTGGTCTGGTAGCACGGGGCTCCTTATTATCGCTGTGAAGTATTATTTATTCTTTTGATCATAGAGAGGAACTGCACTTTGTGACAAGCGCAGTAATAGGCAGTCTTACACACACACACACACACTCATACATTCGGTACCCGCACACCCTTGAAGGTGCATACATACCCATATCCAACCTAACGTACACACTGATACACACAAACAGTAGAGAGAACGTCACACTCGCAAACACACTCGTGCGCAGGCGCACACACATACGCACAAACACACACACACACACACACACACTCACGATAAAAGAGTGGAAGAATTCTCTATATACCCCCGGGTGTTCATTACCTCATTGAAGCCATTTATTCAAGCAAGGTCAACCAACAGTCTCTTCTGGACTTAATTTAGCAGCAAAGTGACGCATCCCTCACTGTAGCAGCAGAGGGGGCCCTAGGGGCTTTCTAAACACACACAGATAAACAGAATGGCCTATACGTCAACCCTCAGACCTAGAATACCAGGCAGCTCTCTAACATCCGAGTCAGCACTGTGCAATGTGCTGTTTGAAGAAATAATAAAACAAAACGTACGTACTGTACGAAATACGTTTGACTGTAATTTGTGAGGTACACATACAGGGGAAGTTCCAAGCGTTGTGACAATTCCTAAGTGGGGGCCAAGAACATTGTTTCCCTAGCATTTGGATGACCTAAGACAAGATAACGTTTTGCAAACATGTTTTTAGGCTTTTGACCGTCAACCTAGAAATGGCAGACCGGACAGGCTGACTATTTTTCCCGGGCTGCCGTGTAAACTCCCCTTTCTGCCGGCTTTGTTTGCTGGCTAACTGTAACAGAGGATTACCTCCACGCCCTGAGCCAGACTGCCGAATCGCATTGAATTCCAGAAGCAACGAGCATTGAAAAACAACTTTTTTATTTCGAACCATCGGATTGATCAATCTACCCCCAGGGAGATTAACAAGGGGCTTGTCAGCTTTACAAAACCAATTCCCTTCCTCATCCCTTCATCCTTCTTTTTCCCTCCTTGACTCACATCCCCTCCCTTTCTTTTTCCCTTTGCTGGTTCTTTTGTCTTTCTTTCTCAAAAGCCTTCTATCAGTCTTCCCTCACTCCGTTCCCTTCCCGTTTGTTTCTCTTACTAAACTCCAGCCCTCTCTTCCTCCCTTCCTTCATCCCTCCCTGTGTCCCCCCACTCCCTCCCTCCCTCCCTCCCTCCCCCACTCCCTCCCTCCCTCCCTCCATTGCCCTCCAACCCCACCCTGTCTTACTGGTCATGGCTAATTAATTAGCAAGCTGTTCCCTGTGAGGACCAAATGAAGCTAGTGATCCACAGACCCTCAGACAGGCTCTCCTCTCCCCCCCCCTCCCTCTCTCTCTCTCTCTCTCTCTCTCTCTCTCTCTCTCTTTGACACACACACACACACACACACACACACACGTAGAGGCGAGATACATCCACCCACACACACCCACAGCCACACACACACAGACACACACATGGAGCAAAACACACACACACACACACACACACACTGAAGCTTTCGCTAACTACACCAATAGCTAAGTTGCATGGTAATACAAGTAATTACCGATAGGCTAGTTATATATTAAGGGGCTTATGTTGCTTTGTAGTTATCTATAAAAGACCCGAGTCTAATTACATAGGGACATCTATGATTTTATTACATTCATTAAGTCCAATGCTTTTTACAAATTCAGTGCTACAGTGTGGTAGATATACTGTATATAAATTACACAGGTACCAACTATGGTGCTATTAATGTTAAGTTATAGTCTTAAACTTTTAATTACATCTTGAAAGCGTTGAAACCAATCAACACGAATCATGTAACCATGCAAACAGTCATGTAGCCAACGGAAACCATAATCTGACAAGAAATCAAATAAAAAGGATGTATTAGCAGTTTAGACAGAATAAAAATACACCTTGAACAATATGATCTTTTAACTCCTAGGTAATGGTTAAGACTGAACTATCCTCCAAATTCCCTTGGTAAAATCGTTTTACAGCTAGCTAAGAAGTTGGATTTTTATTTATTAATATATAAACCTTGTTATGTTACATAAATGTAACACAATTCCTTCTTCAAGTTCATCCTTTTTTATTTATTTATTTTTATTCTATTTCAAATTTCACCCCTCGTCCTCTCCTTCATTGAATGGCTAATTATCCCCTTCTCTCTATCTCCTCCACCACAGGGCCATCTGTACAGCCGCGCTACAGTCATCACCCTTTCTTTTTTTCTTCCCCTTCCCTCTTTCATTTGGAAGCCTAACTCGTCACGTATTCCTTTGCTCTGTTGTGCAATCAAATATCAGAATCTCTCTCCTTCTCGTTCTTTTTTCTCACTCTCCATATTTCCTCTCATCTTTACACCTCCTCTCTCTCTCTCTCACACACACACACTCTCTCTCTCTCTCTCTCTCTCTCTCTCTCACACACACACACACACACACACACACACACACACACACACACAACCCGACAGCTCATCTTTTGTCTTTTTGTTCTGCAACGATCTGCCCTGACTTCCATATCTTAGAAATCCCCCATCCTCCCTCTTCAAACTGACTGTCTTTACCTCCATCTGTCAGGGTTTCAAAGAGCCTCCTCTTGGCCTGGTAGCCGAAAAGTGACAGTATCTAAAGAAAACCTCTACGGGCGCCATTCCAGACATTCTGATCATGTTCATGCCGTTACCCAACACAGGTGGCGCGGGGGAGAGGGGGAGGGCTACGCTTTGCTGACATTTGACTCAAATTAATCTCATAATCACTGATATTTTAAAAATAAAAAGAGAAACTCGCTCGGCGCGGAAATTCATTTCTGAGAGATTTTGTAGTCTTTTTCAATTCAGTGCAACCAAAGCATTTCCTGCCAAAAAAAAAAATACTTAAATGGGCCTTCGTAGATATACAACCGAATGACTGAAGTATTAACGATACGGCACTGAATGGCACAGCTAATGTCAGTGCAAAAGAATGATCTGGGAGAGGCAAAGCCATGTAGCTTGTGACCAGGTCCCCATTTGATTCGCTTAGCTCTTCCTCCTTCTGTTGCACTCACACAAAACAGCAAAAAATAAATCTGACACCAAATTTTTTTTTTTTGTGACTGGAAAAAATGTATTTATTCTACATCAAAGTCTTGATTAATTCCTTGACAATCAATGGCCTGAACATTTGAATTTGCCACTTTGAATAAAAGCGTCTGCCTAATGCATGTTAGGTGAAAGTAAGTGAACTTAATCAAGAATGAAAATGCAAGTCTCTTTCTCCGCAACCCCTAAACGCACGCTGGCCCGTGCGCAGAATAACATTTGCATACAGTGATGAACTGGCCGTGCTTTTTCTCTTACCGAAAGTCAGTCAAAGCAAAAACATAAAATAAAATGAAATGCAGCTACATGTCCCTCTCTCCCTCCGTTTAATTATTTGTCTTCCTCTAAATGTGCCTGCGAAACACACGGACGTCACACCGACGCACACACCGTCATCTACATAGGGGTAAAGAGTCAAAACCTGGCTGCCCTCTCCACCTATCACTTTCATGGCTTCATCAATATTTGAAAAGATGGTCAAATCAAGCCGAAAAGTCAAGAGCTTCCATGCTTTCTGCGGAGACCCTTCTCACCACGGGGTGCGCGTGATTGCGTGTACATGCTTGCATAAATTGGATTGCGTGTCCGTGTGTGTGTTTATGTGATGTTTGTGCGTGTGTGTGAACGAATGAGTAGATGTGTGTGTGGATGTTTATGTCGGTGCGCACGCGTGTATGTGTGTGTGCGCGCGCACGTGTGAGTGTGTGTGCTTGTTTGTGTGTGCGCGCGTGTGTGTGTGTGTGCATCCGTGGCGTCGGTACCCGTGCTCCCCGGTACTCCGCCGGTTTGACCCAGCAGGGAGTCGCCCAAGGCCCGGCATCGCCACCACCATCAGCCCACCTAACAAGAGAACCAACAGTCGGACCACGTAATCTCCGCTCCTCACAGCTCCGACACCAAGCTGGCCTCCAGGGAATGTTCTCAAACCCCAGGCTTATTCATCCTCCAGCAGATAAATTGCCGTCCACCGCTGTCTGCCTGTATCACTGACTCCAGTCTCTGGTCTAGAAATACTACAAATGACGCCTTTCTTGATCCACAAGGCAAGATGAAAAACGTGTTCTTCAGCGGTGAAACAACAGAAAAAAGTATGCATTACAATGCACTTAAAAAAAAAAGTGAATCCTCATTAGAAAAAAAGTATTTTCAAAAAGGAACAAAAAATATTTGCATTACTCTTAACTGTTTCAGCTATAAACTTTCATCGGTGCAGAGAAAGGCTGCCTGTTATCCCTTGACTATATCACAACAACCACTAGGCACAAAAAAAGAAATATATCCAACCCATCTTTTTTCCCCCTCCAAATCTCTCGCTCCCCTCATCAGCCAACCTCCGCTGGCCTGCTGTCTGGTAAGTGGAACACCAACTCAGCATTAAAAAGCCCCTAACTTCCAACAAACCGTCAGTCTAGTCTAGACCCACTTTAATCTTTCTCACTCCACTTCTATGTGCTTGGGCCCTGTCTCGCAATGTTTCCCCTTGTCTTAACACCTGGTTCTTCCAGAGGCATTGGGAAAGATGCACAGTGCAAACTTAAGAACATCTGTCCAGTCCTGTGCACTCCAACTCGAATGGGCTAAAACGCATCTTACCCTGTTCTGCATTTCTCACTCTCAAACTCTCTCACTCTTTACGTCTCTTTCTGTCTTTTAAAGGCAATAAACACCACAAATTGGGGGTTATGGACTGGAGTTTTGGGATCTAACTCAAAAGTGTGGAACACCATACTAAGTCGACAAAGGCTGATATGATTAATAACCATAACACAAGTAGAACAGACCCACCTACGGCACACTTAAGATGGTCGCCACCAAAGACAGTACCAACGTAGCTGTTGTTATGGGCAACAGTAAGCTGATTCAACTGGTTTTGTTTTGGCGTAATAATTACCCACCACACACAACTTACAAGAAAAGGGTAAAATTAGAAATGTTTCTCTATAACCCAGAGAGATAACCACATTTAAACCGCTATACACTACAATGGGCAAATGTAAAGAAACAGTGGACGGTAATTTCAGAAAGTTCCGAAAGTTTAAAAGGAGAAACAATATACACACAAAAAATGGCTTCAACAGGGTCACTCTTGGGGATCATCAGCATCATTCAACACATACTTTATCAGTAACATGCAAGACTTGAATGCAAGCAGATTGTGTGAGATGAATCAACCTGTATGTTACTGTATCTTCAGAATGGAGAACTCTTCCAAGAAGAGTTTTTTTTTTTTTTTATGGCAGAGAATGATAAAAGCTTAATGAACCATATCCATAAAACAAATCGAAGAGAAACATAAGAAATGAATTCACATAAATCCAGTTTTATAACAGTCTGGAATATTCAGTGTACCATATAAAAGTCTAGCCCTGGACAATTTAACCAAGCAGAATGCCGAGAACCAATTTAGCACGCTCCACTACATTCAAACGGGAACGTTTGGACTCCTCAAAGTGACGGGTGAGTTCTCCTACCTTGTACTTTGCCAGCCCAGATCTCCTCTCTTCTGTTCAGAGGTGGCATGATGGTGTGGGCACCGCTCCTCCTCTCATAGCCTCGGATGGAGGGATAGTGAACAGATGAAGCCGTGCAGGGAGGACTGGTGGACTGGGGGTGGGGGGGTGGGGTGGGGTGGGGGGTGCTACTAGAGCGAGAGAGGAAGGCCTGGGGGGTCGGAGGGACGTATGGACAAGAGTGTGTGTGTGTGTGTGTGTGTGTGTTTTTTTCTTTTGCTGAATGATTATCAAAGGTTGTTGATTGACAGAACAAAGGGGAAATATTGAGAGATAAATGCAAGACGTTTGTGTTGAATAACTAAGTCAAAAGGAAAAGGTCCAAACTAATGGTGAGCTTGTACAAATATCTTTTGGAGTAAAATCAAGTTTTGTATGTCTAATTCTTGGAATGTATGTCAGAGGCTAATGGAATGATTTACAGCAACAACAACAAAAAAAACAGTCAGAATAGAGTCCCTCAAAATATCAGTTTCGGAAGTCCTGCTTGTAAAGGTGTGCGCCGAACTGCGTGATCAATCACTTGTTTTGCTTGTTACTTGTTGACAATTTAAAAACTCCGGTCTGAGTGTGTGGATGAATTCAAAGATGAACAGATGAAAAAAACAACAGATGTCAAACAAAAAGAGATGGAAGGCACGCGGCGTTCTCTCTTATTCGTCTTTGTCCGTCCGACTCATCCTCTCTTCCATCCATCGATGAGGCAGCTCTCTGCTGCTACAACTCAGGGAGTGTGAAAACACGGTTGCCTTGGCAATGAGGAAAGAGATGGAACGTGTGTGTGTGTGTGTGTGTGTGTGTGTGATTCTTCCCTCCTTCTCTTGGCTTCTCTCACTCCTTTCCTCTTTGTATGGCTCAGCCAGTCATGGTCGTCGCTCTGTCATTTCAATCTGTGCTTTCCTTATTGTCAATCTGAGAGAGCGAGAGAGAGAGAGAGAGAGAGAGAGAGAGAGAGAGAGAGAGAGAGAGAGAGAGAGAGAGAGAGAGAGAAAGAGAGAGGGAGATGAACAAGCGGAAGGGGCGAACAAAAGGACAAGGTTAGCCAGTATTTCTGATAGATGGTCTCTTGTTAAGGGCTACATGGAATGGTGTGCGCAAGTCAATTGCTGTGTAGGTCAAGGCTTTATCACTGAGTGAGGCTCTTGTATTAACACACGTGCCTTTCTCTTTGGATCCAGCTCAACGGCATCTTCCAAACGTATGTGACGTACTGTGATCATTGTTATAATTCAGTCTGACTCTCTCTCTCTCTATCAGAACAAACAGCGAGCAACTGTGTTTTCGTTGTCGGTCAATTTGTTGTGTGTGTCTGCGGATGGGGGAAAACTTTGGCCCGACGTCCGGGAGTGAGTTGGAGAGCTAAATGCAGACCTTGTAAGGTATGCACGCGCCAATGTTCTCCATCTCTCTTTCCTCTTAGGCTGAGGGTGCGTTCCTCATCCTGTCTACTCGTTTTGACATGCACCCCTGTAGGAGCTGTGAGTGTACGTGTGTACGGTGAGAGAGGGAGAGAAAGAGAGAGAGAGAGAGGGGGGGGGGGCATACAATTTAGCCCTGGGAAGATTGTCAGAGAATATCTGCGCGTGTCGAATTCTAATGCAGTCTGGCAGTATAATGAATTATGCATTCAACAAATTTTATTTCCAAAACCAATCTTTTTGTAAACTCATATTACCTTAAACTCGATTAACATCATTCAAATGTTGTTAGCTTATAATGTACAGGACATATATAGGTTAAAAAAAACGATATTCCCGCAAGTTGAAATACAAAGACCGTTCAAATACAAAGCCAGAGATTCCACTTTCAATTGATTTGATTAATTCCTTTTTTTTTCCAGCTGGTGTGTTTCATTCATGTTTCCAACTGGTAACACAACATATGAACATACAACTGATCAAACACTGATACTCTAAGGAAACAATAACCAAAAACGATCTGACGTTCAACAGATCAAAAATCGAACACCCGAAGTATCCTAAGCACCTTGTAAGGTAATGGGAAATATAGCACACAGCCAACACGCACCATTTCAAATTGGATTGTCACGCACTCCCCTGTTTCTTTAGTATTGCCTGAAGCTTAGAATGGTATAATAACCTTCTCTACGCTGTAGTTAAAACATTTTTTTTTATATTTTTTTCAACGTGAACCTTTTCCTGGCACATCAGGGTAAGCATTCCCCCTAGAATAAGAACAGTAAAACCATATCTTTTAAAAAGAAAATAACACTTTGAATATATAAATATTGATGGCGGCTCACCTCCAAAACCCTGGTGCCTCCTAACTTTGCCATTGGAGTGACAGGCTTTTCTTACTCTTCTAAAAGCCATCTTAAATCATTTAGGAGTGTTTGAGTCTCCGTAACTTCTAATTAACGTCAACTTGAACATAAACTAGTTTTTGACGAATGGCTTTACTAACTCCCTCTCTCAGTACTTTTTTAGAGAAGCAAAGAGGCTTTTAACTTTACATGGCTTTCTGAATGAAACCACATTCCAAGTAGGGTGGTTAGCTGTACCACAACCACCTTCTCTAACCTGACCCCCCACTGAACTGCTGGAACTGGACTCCTTCCTAGTCTATTAACTCAACCTTCACGCATATCACCTTATTAAATAATCACTACATGGTCATAAGTGTAATGGACAATACTAGGAGTCACTTTATGGTCAACACTCAATGCTTGCACTTGAAGGCCTACTAGCTGTTGTTTTATTATTACCTTGTTTTAACATATCACCTGAGGGATCGCTGGAGGAGGTGTCATTCCTAGTCTATAACTCAAATTCTATGTTGCGCACCTTATTAAACACTGGAAGTGACTTCATGATTATTAAGCACAGTACAGTTATGAACAATACTTAACGGCACTTATGTTGTCAACACCAAATGCTTGCACTTTAACTTACAGTCGTCTTATTTTTATTTAACAGTAAATTGTTCATTTTAATTATAGAGTGTTTATTGTATGCTTCCGGGAAGAGTGGGAGAAAGAATTTCGATGCACTGGTACTTGTTGCACATGGCAAATAAACTCTTGAACTTGAAGTTGAAGTTGAATACCTGGCAAGACTTTGATTTGACATTTTGCTTCGGTGAACTGCTGGTGTATGACCACAACATTTCTAAACAACATCGACAACTGTGACATATTGTAAATGAAAGTATGTCAACAACAAAGGTCCTCCTGATAAACGAGCTCAGCACAGGGAGCCAACATTTCAGAATCTAAATCTGCTCGAATTGAAGATTTCCGAGGGAAACACTCGGAATAAACTTACAGGAGTAAAAATAACAAGGAATGAGGAGGATAAATTACCACCCGATCCATTAGAGCACTTCAGTGAATCACACTCTACGACATACAATTGATTCTGCACCTTGAAATTCAGACCTCTCAGTTCCTTCAATGAAGACCACAATATACACCAAGGCTGGAGTATGAGTCATATGCTGTCCATGATTCATCCCATTTGATTCATTTGACTCATCGGAACGGGCTCTCCCCTACTGACTGCAATGTAAGAGATATTATTATCTTAAGAGCAATGAAAACACAGGGTTTGGTAATGAGTGGTGATCGCAGGTGGCAAATTAAAGTGCGGAAACACTTAGTTTAACCGAACGATACGCGACCTACGCTACATTTTCAGTGGCGGGTAGTTACAGGGGGCCGTAAAAAGAGGAAAAGGGCATTAACTGCCCTATTAATGCTGGAGTTTCCATACTCGCATATTCAGTATAATAAAGTTCATGTAGTTGCACATTGGTGGAAAATGGATTAAGAATAATGACCTGGGCCTGAGCCTGAGCCTGATAATCTTCAAATTGGTCGGACCTGCAAAAACAAGGCTAGTTATATTATAGATAAAGATATAAATATAAAATTATATATATATATATATATATATATATATATATATATATATATATATATATATATATATATATATACACACACACACATAGTACTGTGTAAAAGTTTTAGGCAGGTGGGTTGGGGGTGCTGTAAAGTAAGAATGCTTTCAAAAGTAGAAATGTAAATAGTTTTGTTTCCATCAATTAACGAAACGCAAAGTGAATGAAAAGAAGAAAAATCCAAATCAAATCAATATTTCGTGTGACTACCCTTTGCCTTCAAAACAACATCACCTGCCTAAAACTTTTGCACAGTACTGTACAGTACTGTGCAAAAGTTTTAGGCAGGTGCGTAAAGTAAGAATATTTTCAAAATTGGAGTGTTAATAGTTTGTTTTTATCAATTAACTAAATGCAAAGTGAATGAACAAATTATCAATCTAAATCAAATCAATATTTTTTTGTGACCACTCTTTGCTCTCTGCCTAAAACTTTTGCACAGTACTGTATATATATAAAGAAATATATATATATATATATATATATATATATATATATATATATATATACACATTCCAAGGGCATAGGTATATGTAGGTATATATAAGGATATGGACGGTAGGGACAAGTCTCTACCAATATTTTGAGAGGACAGAATTGTCCTTACCAATATTTGAGTAAACTCGTTACGTTATGTATATGTAAATATATTATAAAAAACTGTCTTTTGAGAGGAACCAGACAGCAGTCACCAAGGTTCATGAAGAATACCTCACACAACAAAACATGCAAACATGAAGACACACACACACACACACACACACACACACACTGCACATTGCTAGAAGTTAGTGTATCCATAATTTACTCACCCTCGTTTAACTCTTTTTTTGTAACTCATTATTTTCTAAATGTTGCGTTGGATGTAATTTTACAGTTTGCCACATTGTGAGATGACCATACCAGGTTATGATATCAAACCCCTCAAGAGTGTTCATCTTTCCTTCACGATAAAATCCAGCTCATAGAATCAACCAGGAGTCTTTAGAAACCTCTCTGTTACAGTCCACAAGAAGGACAAAAAAAAAAGTAGACAAAAGCTTTCTGACATATACACTATCGAATTATTCATTCCTAATTAAATGTGCACACTTAATGCTTATGCCTTGTTGCATTGAAATAAGACCGCAAAAACAATGCTGTTTTGGACAGCCTTTCGATGACAGCGTTGACGTTTTAAAACGGCAGTGGTCAAAGCCATGAGGGTGAGATGGCAAGAGGCAGCATCAAAGACGTGACAGTGGAGGGAAAGGTGACAGAAAGAGGGGGATGAGATGAGCCTCTTCTCTGTTATGTTTATAAGTCTGTCTCGTGTTTCATCCACACACACACACAAACACACACACTTTGAAAACTTTAATCTCACGGCAAGGCTTGTTACCTCGCTGTCAATCGACCAGTTAAAGGTAAACATTTCCCTTTAGCATTAGAGAACATATTATTGTAGTCTTTGAGAAGGCAAAGTGCCTCTGCAACGGAAAATTGCACCAGGTGAAATGGTATAATTGAAATCAATTTAAAGACAGATAATGGTGTTTGTAGGATTGTAGATTCCGGGACATTGTTTCTATTTGTGTGTGGAAAGGATAGTAGAAGGTGATAGTCCAGCAAACAAAATTATAGTCTGTGTTCAAAATATGATTAAAAATAGACTGCACTCAACATGGCAATAAATAACCAAGTGGGCTTAGAATATCAGGATGGAATGGTTTATAGCCGGCTTAAAATCAGATGCAAAAAGTAGTAGCCACCTCAAAGGTCCTACGGATTTTTACTTCACTCTAAATATAGAGCTCTTGACCACTAGCGCCAAATAAGTAAAAGAGACAAAGTCTTGAAACAACAGGTTGAAATCAATAAAACCTGTTTGAAACAGACAGTCCCAGATCTCTGGACATACATATATTTATAATACACAGATATATAAATATATTAAACACCTGCATCCACAGGACAGGTATATTTCTTGAAAACGACAATTAAAAAGGACGTTTGTTTCGACGTGTTTGAAGAACGGATGGCGTTGGTAACTAGAACAGTATCGTTCTACCCCCGTCACTCCCTTCCCCCCCTCCCAGGTCATTGTTTGGTGTGTGTTAGTGTGTGTGTGTGCGTTGATGTGTGTTTTCTGTATATTTATAAAGCACACAAAAATACACACACAGACAGACAAATAGACAGACACTTAAAGATAGGTAAACCTACCTAGCGTTATTGAGATGCATTGGGTATGGGAGAGGAGCGAGCAAAAGACAAGGGAAAAGAAAAAAAGGGTGTCATTGATGGGGAGTTGTTGTTTTAGTTCCCTTTCAAGAAAAAAAAAGTCAATCCAACTTCAATTACATCTCAGTTTAGAGACAGAGAAAAGGAGAGAAGGAGTGGGATGAGGGTGAGCAGAAACAAATGGAAGTTATCGAAGGAAAGATGGAAAGGACGGATTGAAAGGTATATATGGAAGGAAAGGGAGGAGGAAAGGGAAGAGTGGAGAAGGCAAAGAAAGGCCCCCAAAAAAGCAGGGTGTAAAAGCTCCCCCTCTTCTCTCTCTCTTTTCTCTCACTCATAGAAGAGGAAATTGTACACCAGGTAGATAGAGAAATAGATGAGGAGACAAATGACCGAGAGAGCGATTATATGAAAAGATGAAGCACCTCCCAAAACGGCGATGAGAAATAGGAAAAATATACAACGAAAGAAAAAATTGAATACTCCAAAGCCTTCCGTTTTTGCTGTTTTGAGGGAGTCGAAAGGAGGGGTGTTCAGTTATTTCCCTCCTCTCTCTTAAATAGGGAAAAAAAAAAAAAAAGATCTTTTCCCCCACAAAAATCAAGGAGCCACCTTCTTCTTTGCTGGTGAGCTGCAGTCCTTCCTTCCCTTCTTCTTCTACTTCAACCCCAACAGTTATGCTTGCCACTCAGCAGACAGCCAACGGTACAGTGAGACTGCGAAGTCTACACACAGATGGAGAGAGAGAGAGAGAGTGTGTGTGTGTGAGAGAGACTGTGGAACTGGCACCTCTGTCTGGCTTAGGGAACCAACGCAGAACTCACACTGCACACACACACTCACTCACTCACTGGTTCACTCTCGTCCTCCCCCGCCTCTACTGAGAGAAAGCGGAGAGAGAGAGAGAGAGAGAGAGAGAGAGAGAGAGAGAGAGAGGGGGGGGGGAGAAGGTAGGAAAAGAGAGAGAAAGAGAAAGAGAAAGAGAGAGAGAGACAGAGAGAGAGAGAAAGAGAGTAAGATTCATGGAGGTGGGTCCCTCTATAGGAAAGTGAATTCAAATGATCCAGCTGCTAGGATATCAGGGCTGTTGCAAATAACGTGTAAGAAATGATTTCTTTGCTCTTGAAAATGAGAATGGCTCCCTCTATTGTTGGAAAAAGATAGTGCCGTGAACTTGTTCCACCTCACATCTTATTCAACAGACATGCACTAGTTGCACTCAACAATATATTTTAATACATTTCATAAATGAACAAATAAAATAATATAAATAGAGTGATATGAAGTTAGTAAATAAAGTACTACAATGAGAAAAACTTAAATATTTGGTACAATTTCAAAGTAATTTCTGCACATATTCCTGCCAAGTGAATATAATTGACTGATATGCCATGTCAGCCGCTGACCTCAGGTCAAACCGGCATTAAAATCTGCATCCTCTCAGTATTGATCTGAATCAATGGTTTCAGAAGCTTAACAAGGGCCTACATTGAAATACATTAACGAAGAGTTGTGCTGTGCACTGCACACAGGGTATCTTAAATTCTTTGACATAAACTTGTATTTAGGCCTGTCTTACATCTATTATTCACCAACTAATTAGCTAATGCAGTTAATGTTAGGGTAAGATTAGACTTTAAATAAAATAATCTGTTTTACTACTGTGCTGAATTTATATATATACGTATATATACTGTATGACCATCTTATCTCAAAATACTATACCAAGCGGGTTGAATATAAATTCCAAAATGCTAGTTGTAAATATTTTTAACATAATGCCTGTTTTACCAAATTTCGTCTGCTTAATAAAACCTCAGCAGTGAAAGGTCCTATCAATAATAACTTGTTTTGTGTTATAAAAAAAAGTTGACTCATGTCTGATACAGCAACTGGGAATAATAAATATTACATTGACTTGGTCTAACTGCTTCCTATCTACTTTTAACATACTCAACGCTTGTTTTTAATACAAGAAACTGCTTTGAGTACGGATACATTTATTTGCTGCAGGATTTAACTTAATGCTACAGTAACTTGATTAGCTATATCAGTAAAGTAAAGTGACACCTTGCATATACAGAAGTCCTCTAGCATAGGAGGATGATGTAACCACGGAAATGTGACCACGATTATTGAACCATTTAAAGAGATATTCCATCATGAGCTCTTCAGATAACGCAAAATTGCCATACCTATGAGTACTGCTGCCTGTGAACGCAGTTTTCCACGCTCAAGCTGGCAAAGACCTATCTGAGATCTAGCATGAATGATTGACTGAGAAATCTGGGTGTTTAAAGTGTGGAGTCTAGACGAGCAAAGTCCCTAGACTTAAATTATTTTGTGAATCGCTTTCCTACAAACCATCAGAGAATACTGTAGTTGTAAGCTGAATGTGTGCCAAGCAACCAAAACAAAATACATTTTTGCTTAGGTATGTTGTTTATAATGCTAACATAATGCATATTCGAGTTTTTTGTAATTGTATAATTTGTGTTTTAACAGTGAATCATATTTTTTTTATTAAGTTGGATACACTGAATATTATTTTATCTACTGCACCAAGGCCTAAATTTCAAAATAGTCTTGGTAAAATGTGTTGCTTTATATTAGCATGTAATTTTGTAGTCAGGCACATTTTCATCCTCATCAAAGTGATTTTTGTACCACCCCAAAATGAACACTGGTTCCGTTCCTGGCCACCCCATTGAAAATGACCTGGCTCCGCCACTGGCCACCCTCAATTGTTTGAGAGACAATGGCCCGAAATCAAATCCGTAGATATGCGCTACGGCGCCAGGCAGCGACATTGCTGAGATAGCAGTCATTCAAAAAGCCCACCACCCGCGCTCAATAATAAATCGCTATGCCTGTTTGGTGCAATTTAACTCTAATAGAAACGTTGCTATATCTATGGTTGAACTGACAAAAGAAGGACGTACATCAGATACGCCTTTCCATAATAATGTAAGTTAGCTATACAACTATTTGTTTTAAGTGGGCTGGCGTTATAGCAGTCCGTTGTCATTGTAGTCGTCCTACTCGACCTGCTTGCTAGCTCGAGTAAATAGTAGATGGAGATGAGAAACGGCCCCCTCCAAAAATTCGGTACATGCATGACGCTTGTGAGTGCATGGCATAGATTTTAAATGAAAACTTCGTAAAGAAAAGGATGTTATTAGAGAACATTTTAAAAGTAAGGAGTAAAGTGACTGACCACCTTTAAAAAAATAAAAAATAAAAAAAGAACTAAAACGAGCAGGGCCAGATTGATTTGGACAAAGCTAGAGGAGAGGAGAGCAAGTGGAAAGCAATCGTCATAGAGAGGTAACACCAAAAGAACAGAGGAAGGTCTAGAGATAAGATGGGAGAAGAAGATATCAGCCTTGTAGAAATTAGTTCGTAAGGCACGAACATTTAGAGATGGAGGAGCCAGAAAGACCGTGATGGGGAAGAGGAAGACTGAAGGGCAGAAAGACAGGAAAGGCGAATGCATTCAAGTCCAGCAGGACCTCATGGTATGCTAGTAAACGATGTAATACTAATTACTTTAATAGTAGTCTGGTCGTGATTGATATTTCAAAGTTGCATTTTGGCCCACTCATTTTGTGTTGAAGGATGATGCGTAAAAACTGCAGGAAATGATGCCCAACCCACCCCCCACTTCTGTTGAGACGTTACAATTTATTATCAAAAGAATTTATTGTGTTTCTCCAAGTCTGGTTACCAGACAAAATATACAAAATTTAAATTCTACTACACATGTGTACATTTCTGTGCAATCAGTATTTGTGAATGTTTAAACGAGCATTCATTTCAAAATGATGGTACAGTTTAAAGCGAATAATACAAGCATGTCTACGTCAGACCATTGGTAACAAATAACAGAGGTCAACATAAATATTTGAACCGCCAGTGGTGAGGCAATAATTCAATTATGTACAACGCAGTTTGGGAACAGGCCATGTTAAGCTTTCGGCCATGTTAAGCTTTCTTACCAACGCAATAAAAAGTGAAGAAAAATAAAACAAAAAAACAAAGATCCATTCCTAACAGTGGCTCAGCTGGAGTTGATGACGTTGGTACACTGCGGTTCACAGAACGATCCGAATCGTCCATGTACGTCCCGGGCCCGCACGGCAAAGTGATACGTGGAGCCGCTCTGGAACTGGGTGAGCGTACACGCCATGGGTAACGGGAGGGCCTTGACCTCCCCGATCTTCTTCCAGTGCTGCTGCTGCTGCTGCTGCTGCACCGCCGAGCCGCCCGACGACAAGTTATCGTTGTGGTACGCGTACAGGTGGTAGCTCTCCACAGCGGCACAGTTGCGGTCCGTTTCGGAGACGCACCAGGAGAGCACGATGCCGCTCGGCCCCTGGACCAGCTTCAGCTGAGGCTGTTGAGGGGGAGAGGTCTGCTGGGCGTCTGGCGGGAGGCGGGCGGTGAGCAGAGGAGCCAAGGGCAGCGGAGGCAGAGCGGTGGCGGAGGTGGTCCGAGTCGTAGGGGTGGCGGTGTTTGCAGGTCGGGTTTTTAACGGAGTGTCCTGTGAGAGAGAGAGAGAGGGGGGGGGGGGCAAGTCAGAATAGTTTGATGTAGATAGACCCGGCTCAGCAACCCGAAGTGATCAAGGAGGATGATGAAGAGATTGATGAGGATGAAGATGAGCTTATTTGAGAGTCAGATGACTAAGATTTGTGCTCCAGGTCAAGTTTTAGTATTTGTTTGAGGACCAGAACCAAAACAAATAAAACAATTATGCTAAGGCCCTACAAAAAACAATGATAATATTCCTATCCTAGCGCCACGTCATCAATATTTTATTAACTATGAAAAGCTGTCTAAAAATGTAAAATACAAATTTATTTGACTAAAGCATGTGTTGCAAATGTTTGTTTTATTTTAAGAAATCCAGTTTTTGTATGAACGACTGTTTTGAATCTCACCAGCTGGGGGCGGTGGTGGACCGTCATATTAGGATTGGGACCAGAGCTCAGACTGCTTTGAGGAGAAGACCTTGTCAGAGTACCTGTGGCAAGAAGAAAAACATCTGAATTTAAAACTCCATCATTTTACAGCTGTAATTCCCTCTAATTCCATGTAGTATTCAATATATTTAAAAATGGCTTTGGTGCCTGTACTAAAGTACACTAATGAAAAATAATGATAATTTTCTTAAAATAATTTCTGTAGTAAACACTTCAATAATCAAATGAACTAAATCAGAATGAAATTGGAATGCCCCATTCCCACTGTGTTTACACGTAAGGAGAAACGGTCCTTACCAGTGGGAATGCTGATCTGGAGTGCACTGCGCTGGGCAGCGGAGGGCGTTGTTGGTACTGTAGCCTTCTTTGTTACACCAGTCACTGTAAAAGCGAAACCATCGGAACATCAACATCGGGAAAAAAGACGACGATCACAGACAGAAATGAATGCAACAATACAACATGGACAATATCAAACTCTCCACTGTCGCACTTAGCCACAGAATGCACCATTACACAAACGTGACATGGGGTGTGAACGTCACAATCTGGCCGTCGCTTAGCCAATTAGTTTTGACCAGCCCGTTTAAAAAGAAGTGCTCTCTGATGTCACCATGAACTCAAACTAGGTAAATATTTTTATCTAATTAGTTGTTTTTTTGTGTACTTTTTTCTAATTCAATATCTATTTGGCTGTAGTGGTACAACAATAATATCTTTAGATACACAGGTTCACTGTGGACAGGAACGCTAGAAGTGCGGAATTCCATAACTACTAAAATTGCCTAAAGCAATTCTGGCCGCTAGATTCCAAACTCTATAATTGCTCATGATAAATACCCAATTGAGAGATGATTGCATGTATTGTGTTAGGATACAAAAGATAACACGAAAATGTAAATTTTAACAAGTTTAATCATAAATGTATCAATATTCATATATTCCACAAATAGTAAGTGAACTGTAATTCAGATTAGTATTCAATTAATTTTAACATTTGACACTTAAAACAAATACTCAAAAAAGCTGATGTAAAACAAAATAAAGAACAGAGAACAAAGTTTAGGCTCAAACCATAAAACAATTATATAACACTAATCTTATGTTAGCTAATTACATGGATAGCGTGCTTTGCTATTCACAGTCAACGGGTTTGTGGCATTTGCAGCAGGTGTTGTGTGTTTCATTTTGATTGCTGCTTCTCCAAAGCTGGCACTGCCTTTGTTCTGTTGTCTGCTGCGGTGGTTGCTTCTGCTCCGGAACAGGACCTTGTGCCAACTGCCACGCTGCCCTTTTCCCTCCATGAACTCCGCTCTCAGCTCCTCTGCCAGTTGCTGCGTGAACTTCCTCCGGGTTATTTGGCTGCTGGTGCACTCAGGACGAGGATGTTCTAAAATACAGCCGCTGGCCATCTACGTGTACCGCCCTTGACATCTGATCTAGGACGTCCACGCTGTAGCTTGGTGTTGTTATAGTACATCACTGACTCTGGCTCGGCCATCGGCCCACCGGTGATGCCAACACTTGTGTGCACGGAGCTCCGAATGCACACATTCTTCCTCAGCTTTCCCTGGGCGATGGTGAGCGTCGCGTAAGCACATTAACATCTTTATGTGGAACAGCTCCACTTGTCCTTTTGCGGAGGGGGGGGGGGGGCGACTCACATTTAGTTTTCCCCCGGGTGCAAACCAAGCTGGTGTTCTTGGCCTGCAAGGCGGCAGCCACTTGGAGAGGAGTTAAGAAATTATCTGTGGTAATATTTCTTCCCTTCCCCAGGAATGGCTATGCCAGTCTCAGCACCGAGCCATCTCCCATGAGCTGACCTCTGCTCCATGTGTACTCCGTTCCCAGATACGGAGCATGTATTTTGATCGGACACAAGTAGCCGGCCGAATTTGAATGCCGAATTTATTCGGCTTATTCCCCATGTACTGGGAAAATTTGCACCAGGCCCTGGTGGGGTAACAGCTGCTCGTCTGTTATAAATTCTGTTCTTTACTGCTTTCTGGCACGTTCCGTACAAACATTGTGGCATTGGGCAAATTCCTTTTACATCAGCTCAACAGAACATATCACTCGGGAGGTATCTTTGTTTGGGGACGTGTTCTCTTCTATAATGGCCAACTGTTGGATTAAATGATTCCATGTGTTCGTAAATTGGGGTCAAATTGATTTTACTGGCTGGGGCATGTCTTCCATGGTGCTCTTTGGGGGGTGCCAATCTCGATGGGGAGCTGTTCCTGAAGACTTTTTGGATGATCCTGTCATTTCTGGGATGGTATCCCAGAGTTGTGAGAAAGAAGGGCTTGCAAACCTCTTGTGTCTGACCCCAGTCATTTGTAAGATGGTAAGATAACGACTTGCTACGTCTGCTGGGACCAGCACATGTGACACGTGCAACCGGGAGTTGAGAGACCCTGGTGAAAAGGAATTGTTTCTTCTCTTGGTAGGTCATGTTCCAGTACGTGGCATGCACGGTCTCCCTCCTTTCTCCAGTTACTTTGCCCCAGCACTTCTTCCGACATGTTGGGCCACAGGGTTTCCCCATCTCAGGTTTTTGGTTCTGTAGACCTGGTTCCTCCTCAGGGTTATGGGGATGGGTGTCACTCTCCTGGTCTTCACTGAACTCCTCAAGCTCATCAGGTACATCTCCAGGCACATCCTCAGGCTCCAATTCAGCGTCCAGGGATGCAAACATCTTGTCCAAGGTCTGTTTGGCTGGAGAAGCTTTCTTTGGCGTATTGTGTACTGCAGCAAAAGAAGAAATATGAAATTATTATTATATATTTTAAGTGGACCTACCAGCAGGGCAACATCTTCACTATTAATTACATTTCATTTTATATGCTAACACTTAGTAATAATAAATAAATACATTTGCACCCTTAATAAAAATGAAGCAAAAAGGATATTTCTGAGACAGGTTTAATGCCCAAACAAATAGAAAACTGCATTGTTATTGTAATGTCTCTCCTTACGCACCCCCCTGGGAAGGCATGCCTTTGAACGCGGGGCAGTTTGTTACATTCTCGGTATTTAAATCTAAGTAAACGCATTGGGATACTACTGAAATGGGCCACATGGACAATAACGTCCGTCCGGACAACGCTGTGAATGGTTATGAAGAAGATTAAGATGCTGTTCATGTTATTAGACAAAGAGAGAGATCACTCTCATGACTGCTTGATTGTTGTGGGATAACTTGATACATGATATGTTTTTCCACCACTGGCTGGATTAACATTGTGACGTGAACAACAAAACGTAGATGACATGGCATCGGCGATGATGTGAAGTTACAGAGGATAATGTTACAGCTATTCCGGGAGCAGGTAAGCTAACGCTAGCTAACTAAACATCACCCGTCAGTCAGCACATGCAGCGACGCTGACTCGTATTTTATGTGATTGCTAATTTCTCAATGCTTAATGCCATCGTTACTTACCATCTGGGTATTTTCTTTCCCCTGAATAGTGTAATCTCAAAGATTTGTTGTGTGAGGATAGATGGATAGAGTCAAATCGGCTATTAGAATCCCAAAGCAGTCACGTGAGGTAACTTAGATAGGAAGAGCGAGAAATTGACCAGTGGGATCCCAAAGCAGACCGCAGTAACTTCACTTACTGCGGTCTGCCATGGTTTTGAGTCGGATTTTGCAGTTACTGCAATTTTATACAGTTTTTTTTCTCTCTAAAACAAAGCAAAATTGAACTCTGAAACTTTGTCACAAGATAAAATAGATAAAGAAGTTCATTTTTTGTTCTAACTCAATGTCGACCAAAAATGTAGTTACTGCGGTTAGCCTTTGGACACGAGTATAAATCTTTATGTCACAATGGTCAACTGTTTAGATGGACACAGGTGGGTCAGGTGTATTCATCTACACTGACAGCAGTGCCAATTCTGTAGCCTCCTAACTTGTGCAAACACTTCTTCCATTATAGTTTTGCACATCATACACATTCATTTTTCCAAACTCTGGGTTTTAGCATGTTGCAAAATACTGGTGGTTGAAGGGCAGGATCTTGGCTGCGGGTTAACATTTCTGGTAGAATACAAGAGACAAAAAGTCTCTTTGCTTTAGGTAACGCTTTCTGCAAGAGCTGTTTATTTCTTTGGATGCGATGGACAACCCGTCCTGGGAAATTGCCTGCTGTTTTGTGATGGCTTTAAGTCTCACCGGTCTGGGTAGTCTAGCGTGGTAATCCCTTGGAATCTCGTTCTCTCAAACTTGACTGAAGGTCTGGAAACTTCCAAATAAAAAAAAAAGTGATCTTCTCCTAGCCTTCCAATCTGGAAGGCATGCATTTCATTGGCACTTGTAAACATCACTCACTCTTTGGTTTAACCCTCCTCCTGTGTGGCTAGCGAACAGAAAGCTGGAACTGAGGCTACCCAAGCAGTAACCCACCTCTGTCTTTGAAGCACCGCCCATTTCAATACTTGATTGGATGTTTCGAATTTTAACACAGTGCTGGTCTTCACCTCTTTCATACGCACTTTCACTATCAAACTTCCCCAGGCTTTGGAACCGAAAGCTTGAACCGAGGCTATTGTCAGAGTGAATGTTTCTTTTCATGTTGAGAAACGGCCCCTCACATTTCTCACTGATGTCCACCGGTGTCTGCCGTCTGAGTGTATGGTTGTACATGGCAGTGAGTGGCTCTGGCAACTCTGGATGATCCTCTAGCTCAGACTCAGGTGCCCTATCAGTGTCACTGTTTTCCATACTGGCAAGAACGGCAGCGCAAGTGACAATCAAATGGAGTTCTTGGATGTCTCCATCTGAGAGTTCTAGAGGATGTATATAGACAACAATATTTAAGACACATTCTCTTCGAGGATTATAAATATCCAAAACAACAAACATGCAAAAATGTGTTTTATTTGGTGTAGTGGTGCTTCTCTTGACAAAGAAGCAAAGCCTGATCTAGTACATGTCTCTAGCACCAGTACTGATCCTCCTGACTTTGGCCGGGACTGCTGTCAACTGGCTTTTAGGCCATCAGGAAAATGATCTCCCTAACTCTTGCTGGTTTGACCTCTCTCTGTTTCCAGAGGCATTCTCCTGATGTGCTTGCTGGCTGCTCAGTCCTCACCATCCTAACATACAGCTCCACCTTAAATAATATTGCTGCTTCATGGCTATAACAAAACCCTAGGTTGCACTGTCAGATGGAATAGTAAACTAAGTGTAACATGTTGCTAGTCTCATAACAGACAACATAACTTAGCTAACATAACAATTGTGGTTAATTGGAATAGTTGTTAAACATTTTGCTATTACTTTGTTATAATATATCTGTAATGAGCAATCACATAGATAACATAACTTATGTCGTTACTTAATGGTTGACAACCACTTTAAAATATGAGATGTAGATTAGTTACTTACCCAGCCATGCAAGTGCCGTTTGCAGTCAAGATGTAGCTTTTTTTATTTGTATTTATAATAACCCAAGCCTGATACAGTGTTGTCTTCTGGCCTTCAGAACTTCGGATCGCACGACACAAAACTCAGATCCCCAAATAGTCAACTATTCGATCTAAGGAGCCTGATTCGACTGCCAATCTCAGAGTCGGATCGTTGCAAAATGTGGTTCTGAAACAAAGATGATTCCATTCCGGCTATATGGGGGTGCTGAACGTTTGATTTTACATAGAATTGCTTGGTTCTCCCAATAAATTATGATATACAGCCTATTTTGGTATAAATATCTGCCTATATGTTTGAAATTCCCCCCTATGTGATTTAAATTCAGGCCAAAACTTTATTGGAGGATATGGGAGTTGAAGAGTGTACTTGTTTTGGTTGAAACGTATCAATATTTTTGTCGAAAATATTGTACTGTAAATATTGTAAAGTTTGTGTCTGCTTATTTTTTTTAATTTGTATTTATTTTATTTATGATGGTTTAGTTGGTGTAATTTATTTATTATGCCTTTAACAGGGTACTGCTGGAAAAGAGACCTAGTCTCAGTCGGTAAACCCTGTATAAATAATAATAATAACAATTATATAGCCTTTCAACTTTTTTTAATGCAAATTCTAGTTACACAAGGTTTTATAGGGACGTATCCCCTGCGTTTCTCAAGGGATTGCTGTACTCTGTTGATGAGACCCAGTGGGACATCTCTAGTTAAATAAAGACTAAATGAATGAACAAATATAGATAGAAAAAAAAGATAGACAAAAGATAGAAACGACTCCATGTCCTGTCCTCACCTTGAACATCGTCATCATCCTCGGTCAGGTCTATGACTGAACCCTTGGGTCTTGACCCTGGGACGGCTGATTTGGTCGGAGTAGACCCTGTAACTTGGTTATCTGAAGACAAAAAAAGAATACATACAGTCAAGGTCAAAATGATTAGCCCCCAACGAATGATGGAACATTTCCCTGAAATTCTGCCCATTTGAATCATTCAAAAAACTGGACATAGTAAAACATTTAATGTTAAGGACCCTATTTGGTACATTTTGAAATGTAGAACATATCTTCAGGGTTGCTTTATATCAAATGTAGTGAAAATTGGGGTGATCAAAATTATTAGTCCCCATGTGATGTTTTGCTTTCAAACCACACCTGAGCAATCCATCAGCATCGAACTACTTAATAGACCCCAATGAACAGGGCTAGTCGCACTTGAACACTTGATTGAGAGGGAATACTCTTAAATTCTTGGTAAGAAGTCATTTTATCATGCCAAAAAGTAAAGAAATCAGTCTGGACCTCAGACAGAAGATACTGCTGATGTTGCTAATGGTGCTCATCTTAAAGGGGAAGGCTATACTGCCAATTCCAAGCATTTCACAGTGTCTAGAACAGCTGCACGTTGCACCATTGCAAAGCACAAAGAGACCGATTCTGTTAGAAACAAACCTGGGCGTGGTTGAAAGAGCAATATTTCAAAGACTTGAGAGGAAAATTGTCAGAGTTGTCAACAACAATCCCCGGATCTCTGCCGAGGCGATTGTTGGTGAACTGGCCTCTTCTGGACTTGTTATTTCAAGGAAGACTGTTGTGGGGGCTCTTCCAAGGTCAGAGTTCAAGAAAAACGCCATTGCTCACACAGTGGAAACAGTCAAAGCCAGACTATAGTTTGCCCGTGAACACTTGAAACATGGAGGAGAGTTTTGGAAGTGTGTCCTTGGGTCTGATGAGGTTGAACTAAAGCTGTTAGGGCACATGGATGTTGCTTTTGTTTGGCGAAGGGAAGGAGAGGCCTTCAACCCTAAAAGAAAGTTTCCACAGTTAAACATGGTGGTGGGAGTATAATGCTGTGGGGCTGTTTTGCTGCTTCAGGCACAGGGAACCTTGTTTGGGTGCATGGGACCACGAAGAAAGATTATGTGGACATTTTGAAGGATGATGTAAAGAAATCTCCTGCCAGTCTAGCTTTAGGTCGCCACTGAGTCTTCCAGCAAGACAATGACCTGAAGCATACATCCAAGTTGGTCCAACATTTTAAGGACACCAAAAATCAAGGTCCTGAAGTGGCCCTCTCAGAGCGCAGATCTCAATCCTATTGAGAATCTGTGGCGGGAGTTCAAGGTTAATGTCCATGCTCAAAAACCACGCTCTTTGGATGAGCTCGAACAATTTGCCATGGAAGAATGGTCTAAAATCCCTCAAGATACATAGGCCAACCTAGTTAGGAACTACCATAAGAGGTTGTTGTCAGATGTTAGTCAGAAAGGTTACACTATTGACTATTAATTGTCAGAGGGCTAGTAACTTTGGCCTCGTCATTTTAGTTTTGTCTTGTTTCAATTCAGTGCATCAGTAAAATATGTGGAGTTTTTGTGTTTGTTTTTTTGGAAGCAATTAAACTATAAACACTTTTGGTTATTGTCATTGTCATGGAAAGATTATGGGTTTGTTTGATTTCATGAAGGGAGCTAGTCATTTTGACCATTTTACAGAATATTTGGGGAGTTTGGGGGGGAACACAGAATGAGATTGTTGATACAAAAACTGTCATTTTTTACGAAAAAGGAAGAACAATCCCGGAGACCAGAATAAAGATTTGTGCTTTGTGGGTAAAAATGATCATCTTAAACAATACAGACGTCAAAACTCATCCACTCCTTCTTGATGTGTATGACTGATTTTATAACGTAGTTACTTAAATTGTCACTTCCCAATCTTCAAATATTCCACAAGCAATGGAACAGAGCACTATGGCTAAAATCCCACCTGTCTTCCCCTCTTCCATATTCCAAAGCAATGCAGCCAAGCACTACAACAAAAATCCCACCTGTATTCTCTCCCCTCTTCCCATATTCCAAAGCAATGCAGCCAAGCACTACAACAAAAATCCCACCTGTATTCTCTCCTCTCTTCCCATATTCCAAAGCAATGCAGCCAAGCACTACAACAAAGAATCCCACCTGTATTCTCTCCTCTCTTCCCATATTCCAAAGCAATGCAGCCAAGCACTACAACAAAAATCCCACCTGTATTCTCTCCTCTCTTCCCATATTCCAAAGCAATGCAGCCAAGCACTACAACAAAGAATCCCACCTGTATTCTCTCCCCTCTTCCCATATTCCAAAGCAATGCAGCCAAGCACTACAACAAAAATCCCACCTGTATTCTCTCCTCTCTTCCCATATTCCAAAGCAATGCAGCCAAGCACTACAACAAAGAATCCCACCTGTATTCTCTCCCCTCTTCCCATATTCCAAAGCAATGCAGCCAAGCACTACAACAAAAATTCCACCTGTATTCTCTCCTCTCTTCCCATATTCCAAAGCAATGCAGCCAAGCACTACAACAAAGAATCCCACCTGTCTTGGACGTCAAGGCCGTCCCCTTTGGAGGTCCTGGAGCCGTGGATCCGGTGGCTGCCGGGCCGGACGCCGCCGGCGAGGACGAAGACGACATAGCGCCCGCCAGGGCCACGGTGTGCGCCGGCGTCCGAGCCGAGGTCACGGAGACCCCCCCGGCGTTGGGCGTGCTGATCGCCCCCGCGCCGCCTTGGTACACGTTCCTCGTGGCGGACACCTGCGACGGGGACATCTGCACCGTGGAGGCCTGAAGCATGGGGACCATGGAGGAGGTCGCCGACGCGGTGGTGGTGGTCAACGTTGACGAAGGCGCCGCTTTAATAATGAAGGTGGCGGTGGATGTCGCCGGGGCGGAGGCTTTGACCTTGTTGAGCGGGTTGTTGTTGCCGGCGGCTGTGAAGGACGAGACGGGGATGTTGACGAGTGTTCCGGGCTGGCCGTTGGCCATGGAGAGGGGGAGCTGGATGAGGAGGGGCTGACCCTGGCTCATCATGGCCCCGCCTGAAGCCGTCTTTAACAGTAAGGTGCCGGTGGGGCTTTGCGAAGTGATGGTGCCTAGTGTGGAGGCGTTGGCAGCGGAGGTAGTAATCAGCTGCAGGATGTTGCTTTGGGTTACCATGGCTGCGGATGAGGTGGTTGTCAAGGAGGGGGGGTTAGGCTTGGGCTGAGCTTGGGACGATAACACTGCAGAAGGGAAGAGAGAACAAGTAAATTCAATAAATTGTAAAAATGTATTGTTTTGGATTATCGGCTATCAAATAACAGTATCACTTCTTATGAATAAAATATGAGAAAACATAGTTTCAATAAATATAACTAATGGACAAAGCATCTAAGCAAACACACTTGCTATATACTGCTGTTGCACTGTAGTGTTTAAGTGTTTTAACAATTGACCAATGATAAAGGAAACCTATCATGCCTTTCCGTATTTCCTGTCATAAAAATAGGATTACATTGTCGGATTTTCATATTAAACATGACCAAAGTTTCAAATAACGAGGTAAACGGATGTAAAAGTAATTCCTGTGAACTACAACCTCAGGCTTCAGACTGCTCTAAATGCTCGGTTTTCAACAGTTTTTTTCTATTTCGGGGCCGAACTGACATCAGTTCGCCCCGGGTTTCCTTATATGGTCATCTTCTACAGGCACAGCACGGCCCTGGGCAAGCTTCTGTGAAGTTGGCCAATCAGAAGAAAGTGAGCTTTTAGGGAGGGGGGCCTTAGAGACAGGAGCTAAGACGGTGTGTTTCCGACAAGGATAAAAGGGATCCTACATGAATGGCCAGTATAAGATAAATAAGCATTTTTTTTTTTAAATGTGAATCATAAAAAACTACTCTATTGGAGTCCAAGAATAAAACCAAAAGAGGTGAATATGACCATAATAGGTCTCTCCTTTAAAGCTCAATGACTGTCCCTCACCAGTTTGATTGGTCGATGCAGGGGTTGCTGAGATCTGCTTTAGCTCTGTTGAGGTGCGGACCAACCTGTTTAGACAAAATAAGGAATATTTCTAGAGTTTATGTGCAAACAGACTTTTCCTAGCACCCCAAAATATCCTTGTCATTTCCACGTTCGGAAAACATAGTGAAAACATTGTTAAAACAAAAAAAATTATAATTAAATGGGGCAATTTCCCTTTTTGTTTTAGAGCAACACAACCTTTGCCCCCCCCCCCCCCCCCCCCCCCTCACACCCATTAACCATCAATGTAAATTCGATTGCCATTTAAAATAAATAAGTGTTTACCTTGTTAACTTACCTCAATATGCTACAACATAATATTTAAAACAATAATAAACAATTAAGTGCTTCTTTTTTTTTTTACTAAAACTTTATTGAATTTTCTTTAGATGTGTGTAAAAGTGCAACAACAGAACTTAGAACACTGTTATTTAAGAATTTAATTCATATTCATTCCCAAAGGGAAAAAAGGAACTACTGTGTGCTGGAGCACTTTTTTTTTTTCTTCAGTCAATTAGTTGAAAAAAAGTCAGGCTGTCTTCTCACTCGCAAGAGGTCATTTATAGCGTCGCGTATTGATTTCCAATCTCTGCTGTACAAAATGTTAAAGCGTTGTTCGATGTACATTCTCAGAGTCATTCGCAAGTTCACAGGCAGAGCATCCTTGCCCATTGTGCCGACGTAATTGACCTTCGAGACCCATTGAGTGTAATCAGCATAGGTAACCAAGCTTCGGAAAAGGAAGGAGGCGTAACGGTCCACTCTGGGCTTCCCAGAAGCTTTCTTACAGCTCTGAAACAGCACCTGCTCCTTCTTGTTAGCCAAAGTACGAAGTGCCACGTCCGCTCTACATTTCCCCTCGCTTTTGTTGGTGATCCAATCGGCTATAGAAGGACCCTGCCTTTTAGGGACTGTGGAGAGATGTTCATCTTCTTTGTCTTCTTCAACCACCTCCCTCTTTTTCTTGACAGACAGCGGGGGTGCTCTACCAACAGGGGGTGCCGGGCTGCCACTGAGTGCTGAGGGCGCAGACTGGTCCGGAGGCTGTCTTCGTAGCACGCTGTTGGAAGGAGAGGCGCAGTTGTATCGGGTGCTGCATAACTCAACACTGCACTGCTTGAGAGGTAACTGTCAAGCTTCACATTGTAGAACGTCACAAGACTCAGGACCTGTAACCATGGTGCTGGGTGGGTGGGTAAGGGGGGGCGAGCGGGCGGGCGCGGGGGTGTACTTTGTTTTGTTTTGTTTTGTTTTGCAGGTGAAAAATACACACCGGAGGGTTATAATGTTAAGTCCTTAAAAGTCTTTAGAGATATTTTTTTTAAGTGAT
>CM030176.1:5105400-5107900 GCA_017639675.1 Aplochiton taeniatus
CTGATCTTTGTCAGACTTCCTGTCAGACGTTGAAGGTGAGGCGGGAGGAGACGGTTTAGACTTGTTTACAGATTCCGAGGCAAGGTCCTCTTTAGTAGTCTTTGTTTCCTAGGGAAGAATATAGTCACATTAGGTAAACACGGGACAGACCAACCCAAAACGAGTTCAAAGGAAAAAAACAGTAGTTCTTAAAGCCCTAGTTATTGAATATCAACACCAAAAACAACTCACTTAAGTCTTGATTTTAACAGTCTAATATATCAGACGCAACCATTCCAAGCCTGCTAATGACTAAACGGCATCTTTCTCCTTTAACCTCTTCAGATGTTTCCTTCATTCACTCTTTTCTTCCATCTCGATTTACCTTCCCATCATCCGTCGCTAACTAACAAACAAACCTCTTTCTGAATCGCCAGAGTCTCCTCATCTTTCTTGTTCTGGTTTGCCGCCTCCGTCTCTTCATCCCCGCCTTCTTTGGCCTCTTTCAAGGGGGACGCCGGACACCCATTTGATGGGGGCGGCGAGCAGACCTTTCTCCCTTCCTCTTCCATCTTTTTCAGTTCAAAGTTCAACGAGTGGAAGGGTGAGGCGGGGGAGGCGGCGGCGGCCCCGTCGTCGTTGTACTTGGGGCTTTGGTCCAGAGGCGGGGAAGGGGACAGCTTCAGGGACAGCAAGGGAGCGGGGCTATGAGAGCCGCGCGACGACGACGAGGAGGAGACAGGGGTGGTGGACCTGGGACTCTTAGAGTCTGTGTCGTTCAGCTCCTTGTCCGACGAGCCCTTTCGGCCGTCCTCCCTGTGCGTGCCGTTGAGCAGAGGTCCCAGGGGAGACGACGAGTTGGAGGACGGCTGGCCGGACGGCGACAAGGTGCTGTGTAGGGTCTCCAGTTGCTGCCGGTCACTGACTTTCATCGTCTTCCGGGCCCGGAAGATCTTCTTCTTCTCCTCCGCCACGGCTACTTCCATTTTGACCTGTAGAGGAACGAGAGAAGGGAAACACACGACTTCTTAGGAACTGTGGAGGGGCGTTGGGGGAGGCAGACGCATCGTTTTGAAATATTCACCTGCTCTATAGTGTTTTATACGCACAGCAAAGGTAAATATGATACAGCCGATATGCAGGCTTCAATAGCATACACCAGGGGTCAGTGTAGAGCCCTGGAGTTTTTGTTCTTCTTCTTCTTCTTCTTTGTTCTGCTCCAGAAGGTTCTGTGCCCAATGTGAGCTCTGCATACAAAACCAGTCAATTTCCACTACAGACCTGAGTCAGCAGTGAACCTTGTAAAAGTCTCTGTCTACTCCACGAAGACATACAACATGCTTGTTCAAAACCTCAATCCAGAACAGCAACCTCTAAATGCTTCTCTGTGTGCCTCTGATAGCGGTGCTAGGCTGCTAAACAACGTCACAAAACTACACAACAAATCGTGCTAGCCTTAACTGGCCAGCAGGCCTCAGAACGTGAAGTGCAGTTGAATCTTGCACGGAAAAGACATTGCAATCAACTGCAGCTGCATTAGTCGGGCATTTCTCCCCTCCCACTGCGTCCCTATTGGTCCACAGCCCAGCAAATCAGGGCAGCTAGATTGAAGCTCTGCTGGCAACAGTCGGGGGTATATGGAAAAGGTGCAGGATTTTTCCGTACACGTTCTCATTTGTCGTACGCATCCAAGCTCAGGAGCTAATTAGTCAGACTGGCTTGTGTGACTCCACTTTGATAAATATTTCACAACTGAAGTCCTACGTGAAGACTGCTGTCTGGTCTTGATGTATGCAAAAGAGATTCAAAATACAATTATGAAGACCTTGATATATACAATAAAAGTATTCTTTTATTCAAATTAATTTACTTAATTTGCAAGTATATTGATCGATGGCTGATAAGATGATTGATTTAGAAAATGCTTTAACACCACAGTAAATTAACGTGTTTTATAGTCTGACATGGTAGGACAGCAGAGAAGTGACATAACTACACTTTTAATCAAGACTGGAAAACAATGCAGAACCACCGTACATAAGCAAAATGGCCATGTGAACATTCCAGAGAAGATATATTACCTTGCTGCAGGTGCCACTTTCTAAACGTGAATATCAACCCCCACACTACAGGCCCCTGATAATAAAAACATATGAACATTTCCAATTAAATTGGTGTGCTCATTCAAACAAAATAAGATGTTTGAGTTGTATTCAGAGGGTAATGTTTTGTAGGAGGAGAAACCAGGTGTAACTGCATGGTCTACTAATAACAAACGTCTAGATTCAAAACAAGAGAGATTAGTTGATATACTCTCTTTAGCAAGGTGGAAATACAAAGGAACGGACAGGTTTTACATTACTTCCCAAAATTGGCTAAAGCTCGTGGATCTCAAGCCACCCACCCACTTCAGGCAGAGATCTAACCCTAACCTCCACTGACATTGAAAAATAGACAAGCACTCAATATATAACAGGAATCAAAGTGAGAGCAGATAGTGGGGAAAGATGTAAATGAGGCA
>CM030176.1:5112900-5145400 GCA_017639675.1 Aplochiton taeniatus
TGGGGGAATTAATAACTGTCGGTTTTTAAGAACAATAACATAACTTTTACCCCCCCCCCCCTGTATTCAGCTTTATAAAACGGATTTAAATGTTTTTTTTCTGTGCTTGAATTAGTTGGAACTGTAAAACGTATTGTTTCAATACTATTTCGTTGGCACTGTTTGGGATTTCATGTATTGGCTGTAACTGCTATGTCACTCTTTGTTGGACTTTTTTTTTTACGGACAAGAGAGTCTAAAGAGAGAAAGGGGTACATTTGTCCTTTAGTTTTGGACTTTCTTTTAATAAAACACCCAACATTATTAACTCTTCTTCTGAAGACAAGGATATTATTTGTACAGCCATTTGAGCTAAGGCTGCGGATGTGCACACTCCGTGCCTTGTCAGGTTTCTTCCTTGTGAACCTATGCCATGCTGCCTGCTCTAAGTCATGGGCCAGTGCTGCTGCCTACACCAGTGTGAGCTGTTAGTTTGTTTGGGTGCTTCCACCTCAGCTGGTTGAGTGTTGACTCTGTACTGTTTGTACAATAACTATAATTAATTTAACAAAGTTCGTGTTTGACTTTGTCTTTTTTTGTGTGAAAGAAAACCGATACTGGGCTTGGCTCCGCCTGTGTTCTGGCATTCCCCGTCATGTTTCATCCACTACTTTCCACGAATCGTGAACATTTCGGAACTTAACTCGCATGATTTTTTTTTGTATCTGAAAGACGTTTGCGGTATGTAAAAAAAAAAGTACGGTATTTAAAAAGGCTAAACAGGAACATTTCCCCACTTCTGAGAACTTTTTAGTCAACAGCTTGTGACCATTATGTATTATTTTGGTGTACAAAAAAAAAAACATTATTACGTTTAGTTTTTTTGTAAACGTATATGACTTCGACTTCGTTTACACGTTCCTTTTGCACATCCCTCGTGGCCGTAGAGTGAACATGACGGATAGGACGGGCAATATGCCTGAACACGAAGACAAAAAGGGGCGTAAACTCTGATGCAACCTAAACGTAACGCAAGGCAACTTGGCAACGCAACCACCTTTGCATAGGGTTTGTATTGGCCTTAAGTGTCACCCTCTGATTTCACACCAGTTAGGGTCATGTCTGCGAGTTCCCAGACTTACAACTGATACTTCACTGCTTGTTCACATCTAATTTAAATATTAGGTTAAAATCTTAAGAGCGTTTACATGCTAAACCACGTTCAGAGATGAAGGCCGGTGCTCTCAGAGTAGGGCCAGTAACAACAAAAACGTTTATATTGGAGCACATGGATCATTGGAATAATTTAATAGTGGAGCCCAAAAAAAAAAAAAATTATGTTTCGACAACAACGTCCTGAATGAGAGTGAATATTAACTATCGGAGATAAATAGATTTTTGGATCTTCGGTCACATTTTTTATACTTTTGGCATCTAAATTGCACTTTAGATTTAGATTCATCGTTTAATTATTCATCAGTAATTTAATGCTCAGAATCTCTCGACCTACTCCTCAGGGAAATTCCAAAACTTTTAAGGACAATTTCTTTCTTTTTGTCAGTACTGAAACTGTTTTTAGCAAGGAGAGTCAGAACCCCAACTTCTCTAGCACTTAAAATCGAATTAGCTTGGTCAAAAAATAAGCAAAAATAATCTATAGCTCCTTCTTACTTTGGGGACACACTAACCTAGCCTCATTAAGCCGAAATAATTATAATAATATTTCTGACATTCGCTGAATTGAAACATTATTTCCAACAGATCTTCACTCCATTTTGTTGTGCTTCAGCACTGTATTACCACAATCCAGCGCCAATTTCACCTCTCCCTTTTCATAAGTCCATATCCAAGACGTTAGGTTAAGGATTTAAGAGAATGCACCACCTGAAACCGGAATAATATTCCCTATCCGAAATCATTCCCATAGGTCAAAAGCTCTGCCAAAAACACTTCTCCAATAGCCTAGCCTTGCATGGGCCTCTAATAGAGGGAAATTACCATGAACAATGAATTGCCAAGTGCTTTGTCTTTGTTTTTCTGAGAAAATGGAAACCGGCATCAAACAGCAAGTAGCACTTCAGCCTCTTGTCCTCTTCCTTTCAGTCCTACTTCTAAAATTAACAACAAACCAAGAGAAAGTGAACAGGCTGGGATCTCATGGGACATGAGCCATTTCTGACCTCAAACATGACCACATCTTAACCCGTTTCAACAAGTGCTCGAAAGCAAAATACTTTGACAAATATAGCCACAAATTCAAAATGACCCATTAGCAACTAGGCCTAAAAGAAAACTGCCAAGTCAGGATCAATCAAGCCTGAGGTCTAAATCTGAGAAACCAGAAGCGATACAGTTGGCAGTTTATAAATAGCCTAGCCATTAGTCGAAAACCAGAAATATAATGTAATTTAGTCAGTGAACCGGAAAACAAGTAAAGTTCAATACATATTTGTTTACTGAAGTGATTAATATGTTAATATAATTGAAAAAAGAATAACCTTTTGACAGGAGGACTTGGGCCTTGGTTCAGATTTAGGCCCTCCGTTACACAGAGGTCATGCACATGTTTTGTGCTCATGTGATCCAGGGAACCAGTAACAGCTGGTTTGAGTGAGAAAAATAAGGGAGGGGGAGGGGCTGAGACTGGACTAATCCATCTGATTCAGTGGTAGGGGTTGAGCTATTGTTCTCTGTCCGTATTCTGTTTGTATATCTACTTCAATTGTCTGTTAACAACCAAAATTCTATTTACAGCACAGACCTTGAGAATGGAATCAGTCATAACAGAACAGACAAACAAAACCCATTTGGTTCTCAGGACTGACTTCCTAGCAGGCATATAAAGCTTCAATCAATAGGTACTTATCAGGTAAATTTGCTATTTACAAGCAGCGCAATGGGACATTTGCACGCACACACAAATTGTAGCTAGCAGTCAGCCCTGAAGTACACAGCCTGACACACTCACCCTTCCCCCACTCAAGCAGTCTCTAACACAGCTTGGAAATTTACAGGCACGCAATGGGCTAAACCATTTTTTGGTAGAGGGGGGAATTCCCCTCAGATAAAAGAAAGTGGTATTTAATTAAAGCACTAAAGTAGTTTATTTATGTATTGCTCCCTTAAAACAACTTGCTTGCCTGAACTAAACTAGACCTTACACAGGACAAACACCATCTCTTTCCTTTGACTGGATAAAAAAAATGAATTAACACACTTATTTACAGTCAGATTGTACGCCACATTCACATCTTTTTAGTTGAGATCAGCTTACTCTCCTTCTACTGCCCATCCCCCACTCAATCTCTTCTATAGAGACTCTTTTTTACTGCATGTAGAAACACAAAATGGCCACCAGAGCTTTGGTTCACAGCAGTGCTGAGCACAGCCACACGGCACATGGCACCTAGAAACATCCACTCAGTAACTCCGCCTCCTTTTTTGGTTGCCTCAACGTTAAGACAAGTTGTACCCTAACGGCTAATCTTGTCTTTTCTATGACTAAGCATATTCATTTTTTTTCCTTTTACAACTGTCTAGTTGTTGTATTCTCAATCTCTAGATAAGAAAGTGTTACCATCTATTACATAACCAAGTGCTTTACTTAAAAGTGCATGAGTAAGTACTATATTACTTTGTGTGGCCACAATGAAAATAACACCCTTAATTTAGACAATATGAGCACCACCCTCTTAAGGGCAACCTATCACTCTGTTGACAATAGAACTTTGCTCCGAAAGAACTGCAAGACTAAAAGGTACTCTAACTTAGAACCAATAGCTACAGTAGTACTGGTCCACATTAGAATGAGCAGTATTAACCAATGCAGTGCCTTAATCGGGTAAGTGAGTGATGCTATGAAAAGGTGAGCCGTGGAGTCGGAAGAGTACCAGTCAAGCAAAAATTCCACCCCCTAGGACAATGTCTATGTCTGTGCTACTATAAAGGGGGAAGGAATTGGGTACGCCTACTAATATAAAAATCCCTAAGACCAGCTAAATCAGAGTTGCATTTTATTCCTTTTTTTAAGGGGGGGGGGGGGGTATGCCTTTTGGTGCTATACACTACGCATATACTTCCCCCTCCCCCAACCTCATGTTCCTCATCTGGACTCACTGTAGAAACACAAAATGGCCGCTTGCCTTGCTGTGCTCAGCTAGACTAAGCTACACAGAAGCTAACTACCGTTGAACGCCATGTTATGTCACACTACTCACTGATACTACTGTGTGGGTTCTATTTTCAACATAAGCTAATATTGACATATACTTAATATTTAGTTTAAAGTAATACAGGGGCAACATTGCTTGAAACATATAGTGATTACACGATTTATACTAGGCTGTCTAAATAACCACTTGAATTGATTAGTCATTATTTTCATCTGAGACATGTTATCCTAAGCTAGACATATCCAGCACCTGTTGTTTAAACATGGCTGATTGTGTAGAGGTCAGAGAGTAGACAAGCTGCCTTAATTGTGTATTTACTTCATGCAAAAGAATTAACAAATATTGTGTGTGTGTGTGTATTTGTTTAAATATATAATGTATAAACGCAACTATGTATGACCAAATGATTGTTTTAATTTCCATATAGCAGGAGAGAAAAGAGCGAGATGAAACCATTGTTCCTCTTTGGCCCCATTCCTGGCCCCCCCTGTCCCCCCTCCTCTTGGTTCTTCTCTTGCTCCTTTTCTCTCTCTCTCACTCCATTTCTGTAGTGTGTGGGTGCCATTGAGTCTGTGTGACAGTTTCCGTGCGACTACTCACTTGTAACTCAACTGTTACAACATCTCTGACAGTCTGCTAAATTCAAACACAGCTAGCTGTGTCGCTGCTGCTTGCCTAAGGCTTTGATAGCCAATGCAGCGATGTGGTTTTTTATTTCTTTTATTTTTTCTCTAAGCAGAATGTAAGCATCTAGGGATGTTTCAAAAGTTGTTGTTTTATTGTTGGTACGTCTACTGATTTAAATATTAGCTGAGAATGCATCCTATATGCCAGCTATTTATTTAACCTGTCAAGACAAGCTAACTTAAATACGTTTAAACAGCCATTTAGAATGAGCAGATATGATGGAGATCAACGGCATTGAAACGTGATATGGGGGGTCACAGAATGAGTCAACCACCTATTACAAGGGGGTGGTCAAAGGAAACAAAAGGACCACCAACTTTGGATCCATTTTAAGTTAACTTTGTTGTTTTGGCAAAGGAGAAACCGGGAATTGCCACTTCAGAGACTGCCGATTTTAATAGGCATGTATTAATATTTGTATTAATCGAAGGTAAATTAGGTGACGTTTTTGAATAGTCGATATGTTAAATCTTGTAAATCTATACAATCCTCTTTGGACACAGACCTTGTACGAACCGACTGCCGTTTTGCTATTAAAAAGAATTTAAAAAGTCATCCTTTAAACCTAAGTAATCACTGTAGGTATCAAAGAGGCTTTTTTCTCCATTGTCTTTACATTGTTAACTGGATGGAGCCCCAAGTGACCTTCCTACCTTCTGGGTTTATTTTAAGATCGCTATTGGCCATGTTAATTAAAGACCGTATTTAATGTTCAGTTTTTTTTTTTCAAACGTTTGTTTGTTGCCAGGGAACAAAATAGTGGGAAGACATGAGAACAAGTGTAAGAAGTTGAAACACACCTTTTATTTATTAATAGTGAACTTCAAAATGTGCTACGTTTGGTCTATCAGGGCATGTGTTTTACTTGTGTCTATCGGAGTAAAAACCTTGACAAATGCGATGCTATATCTTAATGTCCTTTTCTTTAAACAACTAGCCTGATTGTTATGGTTTTAGATGTGATGTAACATGCTAAAACCAGAGCATGACGGTAAAAATATGTACTAATGCGTTACAAAAGGGCTTCCTTTAGAAGGAGGAGACTAAAGTAGGGTAGGCACAGAGGTCGTTCACATGACCTATTTTTCTGTAGTTGACTGAGACGTGTAAGGGCCGAGTAGAGGGAAAAAAAGGAACAAATAATAAGAGGGAGGGGGGTTTGGGCAGAGGGGAGGAAGAGGGAGGGGGCCGTGCTAGGCTGTTTCAAGGGAAGTGAGTGTGCCGCATATGATCACTCTTTGCGCACTACAGTAAATTACAGAGCTACGAAAAGAGGCAACTGTGGTGAGAGACTCAGGGCGTTAAAACAAACAAATGTTGTGAACTCCAGGTCAATACAGAGACGCCTTCTTGTGTAACATATATGTTGGAGTACCACATGTTAAAGCACTAATCATAATTTTTTTTAATCAGGCAATCAGAAATCTAAGTTATCTAGCATTTTCTCCTTAATCCTCATAAACTAGAGCAGCCAGGTTTTGATTGAATGCGCACAATCTCTAGCTAGCAGCGCACAGCTAGTGCTGATCGCCCATCCCCCACTGTGACACAATGTCTCCCGCAGAACAAGGTTTACACTCAAGCTCCGATCAAACCATTCTAACACGGAGGGGAGTTCCAGGGAGTGTGCTACAGGGGCAAACAACATTAAACAGCAAAGTAGCATAACAAATATAAATGAAAATAAAACATGTAATACAGCGTTAATAAAAAATACCACTCTTTAAAATTCTATCACCTTTCTTCCCTAATGACAAATTATTATTAAAAGGCTGTGTAAGATTCTCTTTCTCTTCAGTTTCAACAAAAATGACAGCATAATGACTATTCGAGATTTCATCACAACGCACGTATGGGACACAGACGTAAAGAGTTTGTCTTGTGCAATGAGACCGAATTAGGATTGATCCACCCATCACAATTCAGACATTGCCATTTCAGGAGCTTAATACTGTCAAGATAATAAAGACTAGCATATTTGCTTGAATCTAAATGTGTTTCTACGTGTCCCCCACTATCCCCACTCCCTTGTTTTTTATGGGTTGTGTTTATGTGCCTGCAGCAACACAAGATGGCCACCAGTGCTGCCCTTGGCAGCAGCTTCAAGACTCCATTTTAGAAGAGGGACAGAACTGAGACTCCGCCTACTTGGGTTTGCAGTTTAGACAAATGTCTTTTGAAAGAAAATTCATTTATAACCAGTTTATTTTTCCCAAAACCAAAGATCCTTGACTTAATTTGAGGCACTGACTCAAACTCACACAGCAGCATGACACAGACTATTCTGTACACATTTATGGAGTTCATGGCTGAAAGCAAGGACAACCACAAAATTACAAGCTACAATTAACTTTGGCAGTTCGACGGTCAAACATCCCCAGCAAACATTAACCTTAGTAGTCTTAAAATATGCATGTTTCCTTATTTATTTATTTTCATTCATTTGCATATTCATCTTAAATTGTTAAATGGTTCTCTATTATTCAGGAGTTAAACTGGGTATATTCCCCTTTAAAGTTTGTCCATGAGCAAGCAGCGCAGTTTGACTGTGCCCTAGCTAGCCAGGGAAGGCATTAGAGTGCAGAGACAGCTGTCTAAAGCACCCCTCCCCCGCTCTAGCACAGTCTCTCACCCAGATGGGGTTTTACCGGCAAACCTGGACCGAGCTAAATCATTATTCAGATAGGGGCATTTTCTCTGAACTAAAGACCAACCAAAGTTATTAACAACAAGGTATTAGTCTATCCAGCACCATGTGGTGGGCTACATTCTGAGGAGAGACACTTTCTAGGCTACACAAACAGCCCCCATGGCAACCAACAGACTGAATCCATTAGCGCATAATTTAAACTGCTTGAAGAGCCGATCCTTTTTCTTGCAATATGTCCCTCTTGTTACAAGGGATTACAAAAAAATTACAAACACATAAAATACACACACACACACACACACACACACACACACACACACACACACACACACACACACACACACACACACACACACACACACACACACACACACACACACAGGTAAGTACATATTTTTGCAAGATCAAAGTAATTAAAACACAGTGAAATGACTCACTCTGATCTCTGATCTATTTGGCTACAATCAAAAATGTCACGTGACCAATAAAATGTAATCAAATGTAAATGTAATGTAATTTTTTTCTTACAGCCAAAGCTACATTGCGCTCTCTGCCCTTCCCCCACCCTATTCTCTGTCAGGAATTGTCTGAGCTGCTTGCAGCTCTTTAAAATGGCCACAAGTGTTGCCGTGCGCAGCAAGGCAAAGTCCTCACTGGCAGACTGACTCCATTTTAGCTAAGACCAGATGGAAACTCCGCCCACTTAGCCCACAAGTATTTTTGTATTAACAAGAGTTACAAGCATTTTGAAAGACTTGGTTCCAAAAACTGGTTATTCTGTTTAGTTTAGTGAGTTTAGTTATGTTTTACTGAATCAAATGTATATGGAAGACTAGACATGCCTAGATGGGTATGAAAGTGAACCACAGACTAGTAACTTGACACTACAGTCTATAGCTACTTGTCTACCCCTCCATTCTCCAGTGGTAACACACAGCTGCAGAGGGTTTAATAACATTTTTAAGGACTGATTAGAAGTGGATGATACTTGAGGCTATGCCCTTTCTACACACAATATCAGAGGAGCCACGTAGTTTACACTGGAGATTATATATATATATATATATATATATATATATATATATATATATATATATATATATATATAAATAAAGGCAAACGTTGTATATTCTACAACCAGCCCTGGATACAGAAGTGGCAGGTTGCTTTAGGATCACATGTTTAGTTTTTACAGCAGTAAACACCAGAGTAGCAAAGTAGTTCGATTATGAGTTGGGACGGAACTATAAGTATATTAAATATACATTAAGTCTGTGTTACTGATGTGGAGTTGGAACTGCTCCTAATAACTCCCAGTTGAGACTGCAGTGGAAATGTGGCTATCAGGGCCTTCAAGACCCGCAGACATCTCTAAATCAATTTCCAGTCTGTCTACATATCTTTCATTCTGGCAGTCTAGTACTAGGCCTTAATATATAGGTTACATCTGTTCTATAATGTCATAACAGCAAATAGTAGCTAGCCGGTGTGGGAACTAAAGTATGTGTAGGGGGAAAACATTTGCGCATGTCACAAATTGAGAAAGGTAGAGAGTGATAGTTGGTTGTTAGGAATAATGCAGAACAAAACAAATAGTAACAAAACAAACAGCACATTTTTGGTGTATTAGGGTTGGATTTCCTTTTTCTCTCCTAACAAAACAGGCAGCTAGTTTGAAATAGCTGAACGGAACTGCTTACAACTGGTTGAAACCAGTTTGTAATGATAGGACAAGGGGGCGGGGCATTGAGTGCAATTTCTATAGTATCAAGCCTAATTGCATTTTACCCTCAGACCTATATACATTTATATATAAAGAAACATAGAAATGGCTTGATATGACACCTGATATACTAAGGGATATATTATATGTCCCTGTAGTCATTTTAGTGCTGCTACATATGGCTTGAATGTAATAGAACACGCAAAGTTCGTAATCTGCCATTCAAAACCGCCACCAAGAGGTACCCATATAAAATAACATAGCCCGGTTTAATATCAACACGATTTAACAGTATTACCCTAACAATGTGCCACCTTTCTTATAGTTCCTTTAAAATGAACATACAACCCACAAACTAAACAGAGCTAGTAAACACTAGAAACATAGGTGGTTGTCCTCCTTTCCATAGCTTCCCATTTTCCAGCAAAAGAAGATAAAAAAATATGCTGGCGTGTTGAATTGCCTGAGCCACAGTCAATCAAAGCACAGGGAACTGTGGGGGAGGGGAAACCACCAGCAGGACCATACCATTTCCACATACCATGAGGTCAAGCAAGATTTAGCCTAATTGTTATCAAGCAACTAGGAACTAGCCAAAAACTATAGCAATAACTACTTATTAACTACAATCTTGCGTTAGAAACCATAAAAACCCTATCAATGTATCGTTTATATGGACATATAGCGCAGTTAAAACATGAGCAAAACTATACTCTGTACTCATGCTGAAAAGCCTATATTTAAAAGAAGCCCAACTAATCTTTAGGCATGATTCAATGCCACAACCCAGGTTTGTTCTACCATGAGTATAGTGTGGAAAATTACTGGAAGACTGTACCACTTTAACTTTAGAGGGAGGGGAGTGGCAATATGTGGAGTAGCAATGCAATTTTTTATACCATTCTTCTCAAATATTTCCAGCAGGGATTTATTTTTTTTTTAATTGCCACACTCTGAAAAGAAAAACTGTTTACTATGGAGGGAAAGAGAATGAGCATCCTTGTCTCTTAAGAAGAGGGGATTCATTTCCCTTCATGGCACACTTTCCTACAAAGTTTTTGTTGTAATATTTGATCAACATCTTCAAATAAATGTTTAGGGTCTACCAAGTAGGTTATACAGAATCAACATAGACTCTTATGTTTATTCTACCTTCCCACACACATCAATGCCCTTTCTAATGGTTGTGCTACTTCATAGTGCTATACCACAAAATGGCCGCCAAGTCAACTTTGACAGGTAAGGCTGCACCACCAATGCCCACAGACAACAAACGTCTGATATCAAACTTTCATTTACAAATCACCATGAGCATTTATATATTGGCATGTGTATTTTGATCGCTTTGAACATAGTAAAGTGTTATCAGTTTCTATCAGTGAAATATATCGCTTCACAATGTTCATAGATGTGTGTGTGTATCTCTGAGGAAGGAGACTGTCTAAGGGAATCTTTTTGGAGTCAGTCATGTCCCTTAAAAAAATACACTGAATAAAGAAAAGAAAGAAAATCTACTTTGACTTGCAATTATTAGCAAGCAATGCATCCAATGTTTATTATATGCAGCCATGTAATTACAGCAAGCTATGAAATAATAAAAAAATATTATCTTGGTTATAGTCTTTATTCATGTTTATGGATATTGGCATACTGTTGAAACAGTACACTTAAGCTAATTACAATAATTAAACGGGCCAAATCTTAAGTAGATAAATGAATCCATAAAATGTTTTTACAAATCTTAGAGAGAATATATGACCTTAATGACAACTGGAATTTTTAGCATATTTGGTTTCCCCCAGTACTAATAAGTACCAACTTTAGCTAGGCAATTACTCACCTATGCACTCTCATTCTGACCTGTAGAGGTCACTATACATAGCTACAAGTAATGTTCAATGAAAAAAAAACATAATATGAAAATCTAAATTTCAAGAAAATATTAAAAAGCTGTAGTAGAATAAATGGTAAAACGATCTATTAGTTCTTTAAACTGCACTAAATAGCAAATACAATGTATTTAGCATGTTAGCTTGCTAGCTAGTCTTCTTGCTAAGTGAACCTGCTACTCACCAATTCAACAGTAGGATGGATGCCGAGTCGACTGAGGTTCCCGCGAATTTCTGCACCACACCAGGCCAATTTTGTCGCGCTTTTGAGTCATGCACTTTGCTTTATTGTGTCAAGATTACTATTTCCTAAAAGTTACTCGACCATCAAACGGATGTAGCTACAATCACAGAAACCGGTAGAAGACAGGCTCTCTCACAAGCTACACCAAAACAAAACCTGTGTCCGCGTGCGCTTGCAGACTGTTCACTGTCCTTACACACACACACACACACACACACAAATGGTCATAGACTCCTCCTCTTTTTTGATCCGAGAACAGACGTCAGAACAGCAAGCCCCGGCAGAGGTCTGGTTAGAAACTGATTGCAGAATATGTAGACTGGAAGTGAAGTGGAAGTGGAGGACGCAGAACGCAGCTTTCGCTCAATAAAATGATATCAATCGTCTTGTACTCTCTCAAAGGTCAAATGGTGAAGCAATTCTTATATCCAACTAGGTATGTATTCGTTTGGGTGCGTATTTCGTAATATCAATAAGGAGCAGACCAGGCGCTGATTGTCAGTTGATATGGTTGTCGTAGTGATCGAGCCCTGTGACTAGAACGTAAAGAGATCGCGGGAAAACATCAAGAAAAAATACAACGGACAAAGGAAAAAAGCTACTAATAGGGGGAGGGGGACGAAGGGACAAAGTAATACGATCTAGAAGGACAGGGGAGGGTAAGGGCTGCGCAGAAGCGGAATCAGCGAGTGGGAGGAGTTAAAGGTACATACTAAAAATGGGAAACAACTTAAAAATAAAAAAGAAACGAAGACCAAATAACCTCTTTATTCTTGGCCATGTAACACCTACTAAAGATTGAGCGTGCATTTTATAATGAGTCACCTATAGGAACATGTTGATTGCATTAAGAAATGAACAGGCCTATGTTTCATCAAGACAGCACGTGGCCTATCAGAATGAATAAGCTCCTACAGCAGTAATAGTGGAAATGTTACCCATTACTCTCAGATAGATAGATAGATAGATAGACAGCTAGAGAGAATGAGAGCTATGGGTAGATAAGGTAAGACTAGGAGGGGAGAAATGGGACAGCATGTGCTGGGACTCAAACCCATGCAGCTGCAAAGCGTGTGGCAGCTATTTTTTGCAGGGCGGGATGATAGTCTCTGAGGCAAAGAAAAACATCGAATCACGCCAGCCATTTTAAAAAGGACACCTAACTGCAGTTCTCCACCAAACCAGTAGAGGTCATCATCTTAATATTCAAAATGTTTTTACAACTAAATGTTTATATAGTTATTTAGCACTTGTTTGTTTTCTACTGCATTCTACTCTCAGTTGTCTATTTCATGTGATGGTGATGATGTTTAAGAATTTGGAGTGACAATTTTAAATAGCCCTGAAATAACCCTCATACCATTGTTTTTGTTGTTTTCATTCAAAATGGCGGTAACAAGGGTGCACCATTTGCTGTTCATGTTTTAATAGATCTGAAACCAGATTTTTTTGTCTGCTGTTAGCACCACCCATATTGCTGGAACATACAGTTGGATCCATCCTGACAGCTGGCTTCTCCATAAAAAAAAAAATACATCTTCACAAACCATGTTGTCATTGTCTCCGTTCACCCGTTTTGGTTATGAAGCAGGTGGGGAGAAAAGAACAATATTATTTCAGAGCATGTAAATGCTGTTTTTGCCCTTATTTGTCTTCCTAGGAGATGATCATCTGAATTACCAGAGGAAATTTATTAATTAAAGAAGCAAAAATAATGCATTGACTAAACAAGTTTTAAACAGCAACAACTAAAAAAATCGTATAATTCCTATGATTTAAGGCAAGGGTTCCCAAACTTTTTTTCTGATGTGACCCCAAATGAATGTTCACAAAGTTGCGTGACCCCAACACACACACACACACACACACACTTGCATGTACGCACATACATGTCTGTTGAAAGTGCCATAATTAACTGGAAATCACAGAACAACACACAGTTAGATCTCTCACCAGGTTTAGTGAGACACGTGAGCTTGTTTGCCCCCTGATTTAGGGAGTACATACTTAGGCTGCATCCCAATACCCATACTACCATCCTATTTAGTATGTTAGAAAAAGAATTAGTATGTCCCAATGCATAGTACGTTAAATCCAGTGTGCCAAAAATACCAGGATGTCCTACTGCATCTGGTTGCATTTTGCAGTATGCCAGCCTGCGTGCTTTTCTGGCTATTCTGACCCAGAATCCTCTGCGAAGCGGGAGGTTTGTCACATCGACTGAGCCGCCCCGATGGAGCAATGACAGTTGCTAGTACATAATGTAGCATCAACCATTTTCTAATTTTGAGCTACGGACTGCGATGTATGTAGGATCAAGAGGGCCAACGTTGGCTTAATTTGGGGATGAAGTAGTGTGTCCCAGTTGTATGCATACAGTACATACTTTGTAAGTATGTAAGGGCAGCTGCAGTACGACCTAAAAGTAAAAAGTAGTAGTATGCGATTTGGGACGCAGCGTTAGTGATATGTCAGCCATTTTGTTGATATGGCTATATACAACCCAACTGTAATTCCGTGAAAGACCAATAGAGGTCCTATTTTACACATCTTTAAGCCTGTACTGCAAGATCTTTCTCGTAAACGTACTGTATGTGGGACCTTTTCTGACACATTGATGAATGAAAGATACTTGCAATTTGTGGGAATGAGACGAGGCCCAAACTGATCTATTCTGAGTAAGCAAACTTCGTATCGACGCACTGTGCTTGGCTTATTGTCATTTGGTTCGCACAAACTCCTTGAAGCGTACGCCCCTCCCAAGTTAGGATTACCATGGTGTAAGGTCTGTTTTCTTCCCTAAAGCCTATCCTAAAGCCTATATTAGAGTTTCTCCATACCTCTGTAATTAGAGGTATTTGGCCACTGTTCAATAAAGTTGTTTTCAAACCCCTTTTCAAACACAGTCAAGGTCAGCGTGCAAGAGTCCACCATCAGAAAGACACGGGACAACAATGACGGTCACGAGTATTGGAAGTAATCATTCAAGAGAAGCTTCTTTAAAAAAAAAAAAAAAAACATGAAAACCAAGAGAGCAATTATTTTTTTCTCCAACTGATGATGGTTATTGCATAACTCTATAAATAATAGGCCTATTAAAAAAAAAAGTCAAAGATCATGTTAGGGCAGATACTTTTTCACAGTGCAGCATATTATAGCATATAATATTGCTTTTTTTTTTTTTGCAAAGTCTTCCTGTTTCGATACAGCGTTAGTGACATATTCCTCAATGTCCCAGTAGAATCATGCTCTAGTAGGCCACCTTGTAAGCTCTTTTTCCCATTAAGCTCTACAACTGAAAACACGATCCTTTACGCTCTGTCCAAGCATGGAGGCTGTGGTATCAACGACATCGGCAAAATGGCCACCAATGAGCCACAAGTCACTGTGTGTAAGGATATTCACTAATATATCCACTTAACTTGTACACAGATACCTTTCGTAGCTCTATAAATCCGTTTATTTTATAATAAAGACTTATTTTGAAGATCAAACCTCCAGTGGAAGGAATTAAAAAAAAAAACGACAACACTTTTTTGAAGAGGTAAGTCTGGAGGAAGGTGATGAAATGATGGAAAGTCTATGTCTTATCAAAGGCAAAAAAAAAATGCTACCACCACCAGTTTGCCATCTCAAGATTTAGCTCTAGTCCTCTACTCAGGGGTGAAGTGTATTTCACATACTTCACTGAATTATTTCTTTGCCAATGTGGCCATATGTCTGATGATAAGCTGCAAGGAATTGTCACTACATGGGTTAGTTGTTAACTTTTACCTTTGTTTTGACTGGAAGATAAAGAACTGCTTAAAAGTTTACCATACAAGTTCAGGAACTCATAATTTCAAGTGTATTAACTCATCATAATACACATGATGAACAACTTGCCCAATATCTTGCAAACAAAAGAGACAATGTTTTTCTTACTTTAATGAATTAATGAATGGCCATAGTATCCTACGTGGTTTGGTTCCATCACAAGGTGAATAAAGCCAATAGTTTTAAGTTAGTTTTCTGTGAAATTATCATAGGAAATAGAATAAAATGTACAAAAATCTTCAACTCAGACCAAATAATATGTATATATGTATATATATGTGAATAATAAGATATTCCCTGGGCACAGTGCTATTAACTGGGTGCCAGCCGGCACAGGGTAACAATAGAAGAAAAAAAATTGAATGTCCAGCGCACACCAGAATAGGAAAAAATACACTTTATTAATGCGTAAAAAACTGTGTTTCGCTTCATCCAGTTTACTCTGTTGTGATAGCAACCAGGTGTGGGTTTAAGTACTACGGTTGATTGGTCAAATAGTCCACAGGTTTGTCTGTCACACCAGACATTAACACATTTAAACAAGCATTAATAAGCAATCCTATCAATAAGCAATAAAACCAAATTCCACTATCAAATAACAACCTAAATCTGCAATAGTAAAAACCTTAGGCTAATACAAAAAGTACAGAATATGTTCATGTGAAATACAAGGTAAAAATACAGGTGCCGGCAGAGCAAAAATAAAAATAAAAATAGACAGGTTTCAATGTATAGGTGCATAGAGTTTACCAAAAAAGGACTCGAGTTTAATGTCTCATTTAAACTATGTGGCTCCAAAAAGTCAAGAGTATATATCCAATAGGCTTCGCTGTTCAATAATTGGTTTATAATGTTACCGCCCCTATAGGGTGCGGAGTGATTTTCTCGACACCGATATATATATATATATATATACAGCCTGTTTTTATAAGCACCTTGGGATATAAATGGACAGTGATGAGGTTTTACCCTACTTGGACCAAGCCAAAGTATCTAAAAAATACCTTGAGAAGGAGATGCTAAGTCTAAATTGGATTCAAGCTTGAAGAAAGGCCAAAAACTGAATATTTCCATGATGAGTTGACTGTACCTCCTGTATCTCTAATTTCCAATGTCCTAGTTATCTTTCGAACTGAACACATTACCAGATTAACTTAATGAAACTACAACCGAAAGGGAAGAAACCACCACCCTCCAACCACAAATGCAAATTCTAAACAAACACTTATTTCTTTGAAAAACAGGTAACATTTTATAGACAAGGGTTCTCAAACTTTGTAGATATAGAAACCATTTAGAAATCTACAAAAATTATTCTGTAATGTAAGTAAAAAACTCATAGGAACTTCTGCTGGGATTACACAATTTTACGTACTAACTCTGTAAAATAGCTTAGAAAATAATGTATTTTAATCTGTAAAAATTGACTGTAATGTAGTTTGTTGTTGGTCAGAAGACAAAGGCTGTTATAAGCTATGCTGCTATTCCTGCCCTCCCGCTTCAACAACTAAAAAAGGACTTGAATGTAATAATAATAATAATTCATTTAATTTATACAGCGCTTTTCAGACACCCAAATATATTAAAATATATAACTAACAGAACCAATCTATACAAGAAAAAGATGGAAAAAGTACTTTTATTGAATACAAACGATCATAAATTACAATAAATTATACATGATTGTACAAATAAATATCTAAATATAACACTGAATTTGCATCTCATTGTACCACAGCAACTTTGAGAAAAGTCAATGCTAAATAAAAAGTAATACTACTACTGATAGTGTAAGATATGAGTGACAGAGTTTAGCACTTTTGATCATTTCTCTACTATAAACAACACAGAAACAAGTTATTGTGTTCATCTAACGGCGTATCAATAAATGAACAGACAACCTGTAATAAATGTGAATAGCCTGTCTGTCTGTAAGTGAGCAGACCAAAGATTGTGTTTAGTGGCATGCACACTTAGAAACACTTAGTAGCAAAACTGAGAAAACTATCAGATGCATCATTTCAACTGTTTCTTAAAGTTAATAACTGCACTAAAACTACATGAAATCAACATTTTCTTATTCTGTTTTTTGTTTGTTTGTTTTGTTTTTTTTGGCCGGGAGGTTGTCACCAGACACCAGATGTCGTTATATCACTCTCACACACATGCACACATATCACGAAAACCCGTCAGTATTAAGAGTACTTATTCAGAATACAATTCTGAAGCCAACCTTGAAAGATAAAGAGAACAATTGTAAAAGTTTTATCGGTTGTACTTTTTGAATACATGTGCTCTATTGGAAACAGTGTATACAAGACCACAAAAATTGGGATATTCAAACAAGACATCTAAAAATATAAAGATGTAGGCTGACTTATTCAATTGGAATGGTCATTCTGGTCCTCTGAGAACTTTCAATTAAATCAAATCGAAGACGACTCCTTGTAAACTTGAACTAGATATGAACTTGTAGAATGGATATGACAGAAACTGTATGTAGTCTATGAGCGTCTTGTCTGTTGGGTAGGGCAAGAGCTTCAGAGCTCTCATCTATTGACTGGCTCTCTGAAGTCACTGTAAGAATATAATACAACGCTGCCACCTTCTGGTGGAAGGAGAGAAAGGCGGGGCTAAACCTTGTATTCTTGCAGTTGGCACAAAATCAGTAAGGGCTTTTTGGATGCCCTAAAGTGTCTTACATGGCACTAGACAGGAAAATCATAAAATAGATTTTCTTAAGTATGATACAGGTAATATTTTCCCTGGGTACTGAGAGTTTATGCAAATAGGAATTAGTGTTTGCCTATTTCAATTTTTTTTTATGAATACTTAAGATGCTATAGTGGAACAATGACCCACTTGCAAAACAACATTTGTGTAAAGCGCAACATAACGTTGGCATTATAAACTTGTACGATAAACTAAAACAGGACTAAGGGCGAAATCAAAACATTTTTTTTCCTTTTTTTTTTTTAAAGAGAACTCATAAATCCTTTTTGGTTCATAAACCTGGGTGATGCTTTTGATAGGGGAGCTGATGCTGATAATTGCTTGAAATGAAAGCTAGCTATGCAAGCAGTGAGAAATGAATATCACTGCTATGATTGAATGTCACCTAAACCATGCCCTATCATAACATGATATATTCATCTATCATCTCATTATCATCATTCGTTTTTGTTTTTGCCCTTTTTCATTGTGAAGAGTTACAAGTTGCTTTCTTGGGTGTCAGTAGAGGATATGGGGTGCAGACCTCCATTATCGTTCAGCCTCTTGGCGCGGTAGATTTCATAGTAGATGTTGTGGGTCACCTCCTTCAGGTCCTGCAGGTGAGACCTGAGAGAGAGACCGATAGAGAGAGAGAGAGCGAGACAGAGAGACAAAGAGAGAGAGACAGGTAGAGTGAGAGAGAGACAAAGAGAGAGAGAGACAGGGAGAGAGAGAGAGAGAGAGAGAGAGAGAGAGAGAGAGAGAGAGAGGGAGAGAGAAAGGACAGATTGAAAAAAGAGAGATGGATGAGCGATAAAACAAACAAGGAAAGAGAGTGACAGCGTTGAATGAGTTCTGGAAGCTTGTTGTTGCATCTTTGGTTGAATAGAGAGAAGAGAAAAAAAACACACACTTTACCTGATCAAGAAATCTCTGAGCAGGGCAAATTCACAATGCAAGGAGTTTTCAACTGCAAAAAAAGAACAAATGCAGAGAGCAGAAAACAGATGATCGACCAGTGTCAGAGTGGCCCTTCGTCCATTTCAACGGGTTTCACATTCACGATAAAAAAAAAAAAGAGCAGATAAAAAAGGGAGAAAAATACAAAGAGAAGAGAAGAGAAATAACAAATAAGTGAGAAAAAAATGTCCAGGTCTGTCTGTAAGTGCAGCCTGGCCAAAACCCACCTTCGATCACTCCCCAGGCAGTCTTTCTCCCCAGGACCCGCTTCCCGTTGACTTGGAACTCCTTGTCGCTGCCCACCACCGCAAACGGCATCACATCCTGTGGAAGGAGGACGGACAGACAAAGGGGGGCAGTTTAAGTGGACGGACGAGAAGACATAGGAGGTTTCCGAAGGCGGGAAAGTAAGTCCCACAAGTGTAGGCCACGCTGCCCTTTTTAAAAAGGTGCGAATCACTCTACAGAAATGTGGAAGCTGTGCTTATTCATGGTATTTACTTACTGGAAACGTTTGATCAATGTTTATTAATTGGAGCGCATATTTTCAGAGAAGCAGCGGGAGGGAAATATTTTTCAGAGTTATGTTGTTTTCCAAAAGCTAAGCTGTAAATACGCCTTAGTCAGACTGAGGAGGCTGTGTGTAGGAAGTGGGAGGAACACTGGGCCCGTACTCTGATTTTGTCGTTGTCACTCTTGTCCTCCATGTCCTCGTCAAACTCCTTCTGGGGATAGAACTCAATCCCACACGCTTCCAGCTCCTTCCTCACCTACGGCACGGACAGATACAGCGGTTATGTAACACATCCCTACTCACACAACTCCCATCTTTGTCATGCATCATCCGACGCCTTCGACCGACGTCATCTACATTCCGTAATACCCACACGAAAAAAGAAACAAACAAAAAAATCTCTCATGACGTTTTGCGCTCCCGATTGGATCGGTTATGAAATTCAGATCCTGTCAATCAAAAACCGCTGCGTGCCTCCACGAACGCGAGCCAAGCTACGTAAAGGTCGTACACGAGGGATCCTGAGGTCAAAGGTCGGAGGTTAAAGCGCTCGCCTCACCCTCTGTTTGAACTCCAGCTTCTCGTCAGTGGTCAGGGTGTCGGACTTGGCGATGACAGGGATGATGTTGACAGCGCGGCTCAGGTGCTTCATGAACTCAACGTCCAGTGGACGCAGACTGGAAGGAGAGAAAGAGAGAAGGAGAGAAAGAGAGAGAGAAATGCGTGTGGTTAGAGAGGAAGAGAGGGACACAGAAAGGGGCAGAGAGAACGACAGAAAAATCAAGTCGAAGAAAGAGAGAATTAGATTAGTAAAAGCAGTAAATCTTGCTAGGACAGCGAGCGCGCACTAATGAAAACATAACACGGATGGCTGGTATTGTTGAACAAGCAGACATTTTCTCGTACTTCAGCGCTCAGCTAATAATCACACCATTCCCGTGTGACCTGGTTTGACAGGACAGTTGGACGGAAATCGTTATCCCCATTTCCGATGGAGCTCCTTGAGGGAAGACAAGCGCCGTGCTAAACCCGACATCCAGCTCTAATCAGGACAGTGATACACTCGGCTGTAAATCACACACACACAAAAAAAAATGGATCCGTCTCAGCAAAGGGCAATTACACAGTTGAGATGAGCTTGGCTGCTGAGGGGAAAAGAGGCCGCCTGCTAGATTCACAGTTCCTTGTTGAAATCCACTGCGGCCCAGGGCAAATAGAACATGGAAATACCATTTTTAGCTTGGGACCAGAGGATGGGTGTAAGCCCCGGACACATACAGTATGACACGCACTCTCAGCGCGGCCGTGCGCATGTGTCCCTTCCTGGGATGTGTGCTCCTCATTTTCCGTGAGCACAGGCAGATGACTGACGCGGTCACTGGCGCCTGGGCTCATGTCCCCTGTTCCAACATGGGAGACGCTCTTAGAGGATTACATGGCTACTGTACGGTCCCCTGATACGACGGCAGAGGTTGAATCGGAGAGGACAAGCGTCACGGGCGTCTTCACAACAGCACCACGGTTACGTTGTCAGCCACGGGGCTGCATGGGTTCGAATCCCATGCTCGTTCTATTCCTTCAGGTGTCTATTGCCTGTCTGGGTTCGCTTCACCCTCAAACGAACGCAAATAGGGCGCCCCCCGGTGGCTCCCCGGGTTCGATTCCAGTCTGGGCCCTTTGCTGCATGTCCTCCCCTCTCTCTCTCTCCCAACTTTCCTGTCTGCCTACTGCACCACCAATAAGGCATAAAAAAAATGCCTCCAAAAATATCTTACAAAAAAAATGACAAACACAAATCTATAGTGCCATTCAAAACCATACAAATGCGGTGTGTCTATATTTAGACAAAAGAAACAATAATGTTGGATATGTGTAAGTACAAGTAAAACAACTCACGAGTGTCCCGTGGGGGGGATAAAGTACAGGCAGCAGTGGACCCTGGTGTCTGGGATCCGCTTCTTACGGGTGATGTTGACCTCCTCTTTCAGGAACTTCTCGTACTGTTCATTGATGTACTTGGAGATGGGCTCCCAGCTGCAAAAATACAGGGACAACAATATTCAGTATGGTTAATAGTAATGATATCACAGATCTAATAACGATAGAGCAATAAGCACAACATTGGTTTGATAAACAAAACCATCACCAACACCACTACAAATTACACATATTTTGTTTTGTTTCTTGAACTGTTAACAATGTTATCAATACTATATATATATATATATATATATATATATATATATATATATATATATATATATATAAACTACATAACAAACACAAAATTGTGATGAGTTAGCCGCAGAGAGCAAATGAACAGACAACAGTAGTTTCGTCATTAAGGACTCACCAGTTGTCATTGTTGATCTGATCCCCGAAGCCCGGAGTGTCAATCACTGTCAACTTCATCTTCACGCCACTCTCCTCGATCACTGCAGACAACAACAATCAAAAAGAAACACGGCACCATTAGTCGCCACGGTGGAAATACAAACATCATCGGCCAAGCTGTCAGAACAAAACCGGTGCAGGAGCCAGAATTAGGGCAGGCTTTTTAAACAAGCAATCAGCGCATTTTAGCCCGAGATGTATAATTAGCAGAGGGCGTCGATTTGACTGACTCCTTGGGGGAGGAAAGGGAAGGGGAACGGCTTGGCTTATTTCCAACCTCTGCGTGAGCCAGAAATTCTCTAGCTGTGACAGTGTCATTTTCTCCCCGTGACAGGGCCGGCTATATCAAACCTTTGGGTCATTCGGTACCAGAGGCATTGGGGAGATGTATATGACACCGTCTGCAAAAAAAATCATAAAAAACACACCAACATAACACCGCTCTGTATGGGCGTTTGAAGCACACCCACCACGCTGGCTGCCCTTCGTGCTACTGGGACAAACAGCCAGCAAATCCAGTCAGAAAATGACAAATTCTAATCGTCATTTTAGATGAAATCTCCTTAACTCCTTGGCAATGCTTTTCGCAACTCTATCTGTCTGTCTGTCTATCCGTCCGCCTGTCCGTCCGTCCATCCTTCCATCCATCCATCCATCCATCCATCCATCCATCCATCCATCCATCCATCCATCCATCCATCCATCTATCCATCCATCTATCCATCCATCTATCTATCAATCCCTACCTTTCTCTTCCTCTCTATCTGTCATTCGTCCCTGACACGTTGTCTCTCTCACCCTGCTCTTTCCTCTACTTCCCTCCCCTCTGTCGGACTCACTGTGAGACACTGCCTTGATGTCCACCGTTTTGGGGATCTTGTCGTCACGGCTCCACCCCGAGTTCCTCCTGCTGACCTGGGACTTGAACAGCGTGTTTATCAGCGTCGACTTCCCCAGTCCACTGTGGCCTGAGGCACACACACACATGCACATATGGTAATTAAGGGAGAGGGAGGGACACACGTATAAATACAAAGACATTAGCGCACACACACACACACGCGCGCGCGCACACGCATAGACAGACATGAGAGAGAAAGAGAGAGAGCGATATACAGACACACACATACGCATTCATAAGCACACACATATGACATTTAGAGAGAGAGACAGTGAATGCATAAAGAGAGAAAGACGAAGAGGGAGAAAGAGATTCTTAATCTGACACGATATATTTAGACTAATAGTATAAATATTATATATATATGTAAATATATATAAATATATAATATCCTTCGCTTTAAGCCTGAAATATCTTGTAAGTACCGTTGAGGGTGTATAGATGAAAGACAAACCTTCACTTTGTACAGATAAATATCTACTGTAGTATACTGTACACTCTTCTGACATGTATTATTTAAGGGTGGGAATTTCGTGACTGAATCTCAATATACAGTGAAATAGCATACAATTTTCTTCGACTCTAACTAGTTGAACAGCTCACTGTTAACTCACCCACAACCATAATGTTGAAGTCAAACCCAGTCTTCATGGTCTTCCTCCTCATCTGTTCGATGATGGTGTCAATTCCGACGTACCCCAACAGTGTAGATCCAACCGGACCGTGACTCTGGTTCTGTGGGGCTGGGGCCACGGCGTGAGCAGCACCAACCCCACCGAACCCCGCCGGTGCCCCCCCGCCCCCGACGCCTGCTACCTGGGGGGGAAAGGGGTTGGAGGGAGAGGGGGCGTTGGCCACATGAGGGGGCTTGGCTGGGACGACAGGCTTGGGTCTGACTTCAGGGGGAACCACGTCGGACATGTCTGCAGAAATGCGGAGAGAGAAATTATTAGAACAGCTTCGTTGAAAGTGGCTTGATAAAAATTTGAACTAGAAATGTTGAAATTCTGAAAATGTGATAACAATATGCATGTCTGAAAGAGCACAGACTGATTTGCATAAGGCCTATGCCTAAAATAAGATGTTCAGGTTCAGGGCAGAAAATAACAAAAGAAAGTCGATTTTTTTATTTTGAGGAAAGCAGCAGCAACAGCGTGTGTATAATAGCAAGGCAGGCAGATGGTGATATCAACAGACAGAAGGCCGGGCATGTTGTGCACCACCTTAGTGTCTCTGGGCGCACCCAGACAGACACACACACACACACACACACACACACACACACACACACACACAAACAGAGAGAGAGACCTAGCTGCTTCTGTTGTACTGGAGATCATCCACAGGGCAGACACACACACACACACACACACACACACACACACACACACACACACACACATACACACACACACACAGACCTAGCTGCTCCTGTTGCATTGGAGATCATCCACATGGCTTGACTATGAGCACATAGGTCACAGATGAAGGCACTGTGTCAGTTTCACTCACGTTAAACTAGCCATATTACTGTAACTAGGCCTGGCTACAATCAGATGTGTGTATTTGTGTCTCTCATGATCTTCCTTACTTATTTCTTTCCTCTCAGTCCCACTCTCTGTACTTTCTCTCTCAAGCGGCCTCCCTCATCTTGTACATATTGGTCATGCTATCCACCCTATTCCTCTTTCTCTCTCACACAGACTTGCAGATGTGCACACATACGCACACACACCCAAACACAGTTAAATCTAGATCAAAGATTATATCAATCACCATAAATCTAAATTCCCTTTCGAAACATTGCCAAATCACACATTGCCCTGGTTTGTAACAGCAAGCATAAGGTTACTGTGGTGACATAACTACATTATTTTAGCATTTTATCTTTATTTGATTTCAAATGTAAATTGTAAACTGTCCATACTGAAACAAATTGACGCAAAACCACTTAGAAGAATGTATAAAAGATCGTATTTTTTGTGGGCTCATCAGCAGCACTATATAGACCTATCCGGTCCCATTGTCTTTCTCCATCCATGCCGGATAACTGTCCTAGCAGCTCGGCTAGCGCGTCAGCTAGCAAACGTTAGCAAAACGTTGACTTGATTCGTGCTGGATGTGCAGCCCGGTGATGTTGGTTGTTAAGCTACTCACCGAGTCTTGTTTAGATGTAATGTCTCAGCGCGAACAATTGCTTCGTCACAGCCAGTGATACAAGGCAAGGCCAAAGACTAAATGATAGTTGTCCAACACAGGGAGGCAGAATCTGTATGTCGGGTCATGTGATTTATCTGGGTACCTATTTTTCCCTGTTTGCCTCTGCTCCTCGCTCTCTGAGCGACAGACCCCCTCGTTACCAAGCGACAAGAGGAGAGGGCGCGGGTAGATGCAGCACGCATGCGCAAATGAACTTTTGCATTAGCTAATGATATACTTTTTTGCATCATGGGTCTGCTGGCTCTGCTAGCCCTGTTTTTGCAAGATTTTTTTGCTTTGGCTATCTAGCTAGAAATCTGTTGTTAAAAGTACCATATGTATATTTATCATTAATTGGTATTTAATTAAAGTTAAAGCATGTGTTTGATGTAATAGTTTACTGTATTACTTAATAATAACTAATCTAGTATTACTTTGCAAATTGTATATTATGTGTAAAAACACTAACCTCTAACTTTATTGAGTGTAATTCATTCAAATCAGTATAAAGTAACACCATTTTAAGTTTATGCATCACTAACTGCAACACATAAAGCAACATTAAAACATTTGCATGTTGCTCAAATGTTAGGACTTAAATAATACAAATAATATTAATAATAGTAATAATAATAATAATAATAATAATAATAATAATAATAATAATGTGTTCCCACAGTTTCTTTGTGTTTCTTGTCTATTTCCTGTTGCTTTACCCTGGATAGTTAAAGTGCATTTCAAGTCTCCTAACCCACTTCTCAGACCCTTTCAATGCCCCACTTTTTCCATCTTGTCCATCAATATAAGTATCATATCAGCATGTGCATATGAGCATTTATATGAATTCCTAAGAAGGAAATACACAGAGATGAAATTGACAACGTTTTTTTTTTTTTTTTTTTACCTCAATACTCATTTACCAGTCTTTCTACCAGTTAACCCTCCTTCCCCAGCTCAGTTGTACCGTCAAGTTCAGCGCTGTGGTTTCCTCTCCACTAATACTCACCCATTGACACATAAACCTCTCGGGGATGCATGGTGACGTAATGAGGCTCCTCCGTCTCCCCACACGTAGTAGACACTCTGCTCGACGGCCTCGGATTCGTTCTGCGGGACGATGAAGCAGAGAGTGCAGTGGCCACCCCATAGGGCCCACACCAATCCATGACCTGGGGTTTGCGTGGCTGTTCAAAGAACTCCCTTAACCCAGTGCCAGACTCAGCTGCGTTGCACGGATCATTGGGCTCTGTGGCGTGTGGCCAGCCCCCAGCCCATTCTTTGGAGGAACATTCTGGCGCTTTGGCGGGGCCCTGTTTGGGGTGTCGATGGTGGTGACGTGGCGGTGGGGGTGGCGTTCGAGTGAACTCGAGCAGGTTGATGGGTTTTACTCCTGTTGACGTTGTTTTTGCCACTTGGAGAACATCAGGTTTCCAACGATGTGTCTGTGATGGGCGACGCTTGTTTGAAATACTTCCACTTTGTGGTGTGTCCAGTCCAGTAGCCATGGTTGCCTCCGCTAATGGACTGTCAGAACACAACAAATGTGGGCTCTGTTCTTCGTTTGAGGGTCCACTTAGAGTCTCACCAGACTGCACAGAGCATTCTTGCGCTGCATTTACATGTTTCTCCTTATAGCTTGCCCTTATGGTCCCAGACATAACGGCTTCCTGTCTCCGAACAGTTTCCATGGAAAAGAGGCAGTCAGACTTGTTACACGTCGAAACGATGTTGAACTGGCACGGTAAAATCCGAGCATCCTCCCGTGGACTTAGATACTGGGTTCTAGAGCAATTTGTTTTGTTACAAGTTGGAATGTATCTCCTTGCTCCTATAGATGTTGGACTGGTGATTGATTGATTCAATGCATGGTGTTCTTTGGGAGAACTCGTATCGGTAAATGCAGGGCGAGATGCGTTTCTACTAGGCAGTGCTTGATCATCACTCAGTGGACTAGTATTAACACTTGTTAACTTAGCATTGCACTCAGTCAGAGGATGGTGGTCTGTATGTTCCTTTAACAATCTCAGGCTTGATTGACATTTGATTGCCTGTCCGTGGCTCGTAAGTCTGCTGGGTAAAGTCAAAGACTTTGATTTATTCTCATGCACAGCTGAGAGTATAACTCCCGTCATATCAAGCCCTTCAACTGTCCGCCTCTGTTCAGCTACCGTGGCAACGCTGTCTACAGGCTTAGGGATGGATTTGGTTAATTTCCCCGTTTTCCTCAAGCCAAGTTTGGCCTGCAACAGACACGGGTTTTCATATTTGCTTTTGAGCTTGTTTGGGTTATTCAATGATTCTCTGTGCGGTACATCACCGTGACAACGCGTCGTAAAGGCTTTCCTCGGCACGGAACGAGTAAAGTCCAGTAAAACCTTCTGGTCAAGTATGTCACATTTTGCTGCCTTCATAGGAGGCAACTGTGTATGTGGCACAGACTGGACTTGGGTATTAGAGATAGAAATACATGTCGCCCTTCTTTCATTGGCCAGAGCAATAGTCTGCCTGATCCCTGTTTGGTTGTCCAATAGCGTTGCCTGGCACATGGATGTCGGAGAAGGGCTTAGTCTGGGCATTGGGACCCGAAGAGTTGGAGATATGCTCGGCTTAGGAACGGAGAGAGATGGGGTTTTGGGCTTTGACCTCGGAAGCGGAGCTGGTACCTGATGTCCAAGAGACGGTCTGGTAGGTAACTCTGGTGCATCAATTGATCGGGAAGATTGAGTCCTATTTGGAACAAAAGAGCCAGAACGAGATGGATAAAACGAAAGTGAGAGAAAGATGTGCAGGAAAGAGAATAACGCAATGAAAAATAAATAATCTCTTAAAATAAACGGAATCATTTACATGATAACTATGAAAATGAATGCACAATACAACGGAAAGAAAAACAATACAACTCAATCACTTGTCTAAGTCTATATGAACTAATATAAATCAATTAAATAGTCACTTGATAATGTCAGTTTGAACAAAGACACAATATTGACAAAATATCAAAGGTCTCATTCCATAAATCAAATCATGGATTGGCGAGACTGTGTTACCTGAAAGAGGTGACGAGGGTCTGGTCAACGAAGGAAGAGATCTGAATGGGTTTCTTTCTCACAATAGGAGAGGACAGGGAGAGAGGGGGTGACACAGGGACGGATGGACGTCTCTGGAGTGGATTTGGGGACACATTTAAGGGGGTGAGCAACGGTGCACGGTGGTCTATTCCGCTCATACTGTGATAACCAAAATCGAACGATGCAACGAAAGAGGGGGGGGGGGGGGGGGGGGGGGGGGAGTTATAAGTTAGTCACAATTAATAATTTATCCACATAATTTGAATTTCTATTCAGTAACCGAGTCTTACAAAAAGAAATTGTAGTATAATGTTATCTATTGTTGCATTTGTTATCAGCGGGACTGATAACCTTTTAAAGGAAGGAAGGTGAAGAAAATATAACACTGACCTGAGTAATTCTGTCCTTATCTCTAGTGTTGGCACGGAAAGTGTGGAGAAAAGATGGGAGAGAAACAAAAAAAGACAAAGAGAGACAGGGAGGAGAGCAGTAGGAAGTCATGGGGTCCACAGTGGCATTCTCTCCATTCCTCTCCTCTGAAGCTGCCCTGTTTCACTCACCCACTCTCATATTTTCATGTCTATGCTGAAAACATAACATCTGTCTGCGGGTTTGAAAAGAATGCAATACTTCTGCGTGAATTATAATGCTTTTGTAACAGTTTTAGGGGTAAGCAAATTATGTACAAACCACATGACCAGGTGTCAGCCATTGTGAGACAGTTTATTTGAATTGCATGAATAAGGATGGCGTACAGGTCATTAAAAGAGTAGATTTCATAGCCACACTTTCCTCTCAGTGCCATCAAACAAAAAAACGAACCAGAACCACGAAATGAATGCTTTCAAATTCAAATATATGTGTGTTTATTTTACAGAAATTACCTTGACATTTTGAACAAACTTAGCACATTCATTTGGCACAGACAGATCACTGTAAGTGACCAGGCAGGTTTTCAAATGCTGCAAGCATTGAATAAAGAATGAGTGAATTACAGCAATGAGTCACTGGAATTGGCTCGTGACACCAGCAATGGCATATCCACTGCTGAGTAACTTCCAATCAATGGTAAAAAATGATCGTAGTCTTAACCAATTCTGGTTCCTGTTATCGACTAGATATATTCTATTTTCAAAAAATGAAAAAATTAAAGGACATCACACGTTGCCACCGACAACCATCCAACTCGTTGGGAATGTCTGTTCTACTCTCTCCGTGTCTTTGGTGGCTACAACGACAACAATCCACTTGGCACACGACACACGGAAACCACACATTACATCTTTACGGTTATGTAGCTGCCATGCTGAGGGTGCCACTTCACACTTCATGTTTCCCCCATTGCATTTACACTTTGTTTATTGCACTTATTCAGTTAAAATGCATCAACTATGAAGTGACGGCCGTAGGTATGACGGTCAGGTTACAAAACGTATGAAAACAATGGCACAAGTCTGAGATGGCATCAATGTTTTGTCAAATATAGCCCTGACTAACAAAAAACATATTCGGTCATTCATAAGGGGCAATACAAAATGTGTTCCGTGTCCTTCACACTTCCTTTTTGTGCCTGGTCACCATCCTCCCCCCTTACCCCTCTGCTTCACCCAACCCCTCCTCTCATTCCCTCCATGGAGAATGGGGTCCTTTAGGTGGCCATACCTTTACCTGCCATATCCCTGTTTCCAGATGGTCAGTTGTCCTCCATCCCTTACTCTAGCCCCCCCCCCCCGCCCCCCCTCTCAGTCATCCTTTCCTCATCCTGCCCCCCCCCCCCCCCCCCCCCCCCCCCCCCCCCCCCCCTCCCTCTCGTCCTGCCTGGTCAGATCAGGGCACTGACATCGTCATCCCTGCAGTTCACGCTGGCCACCAGCGGGTGGTGCCGTATGGTCTTGTTGCTCCACTTGTGGGCGTCTTGCAGGCCGGGCTCCAGGTAGTAGAGGCAGGCCCCGAAGCCTGCGAGCACCAGGACCGACACCAGCAGGTAGAGGGGCACGAACCAGTCCAGGAACATCCACGACATGCTCTACTGTGGCAGCCAGGGGGCCGGCAGGAGAGAGTTGGGGGAGGAGAGGGGGTGAGGGGGGAGGGAAAATATCAGCAAAGTAGGCAAGAGGGAGATCAAAATGAAGAACATAAGGTAAGGGGAAGTGTAAACAGGGAGGAATGCAAGTGGAGTGAGAGATAGTATGAAAGGAGGATGGAGGAGAAGAGGAAGTAAATGAGGAAAGGAGCAGATAAAAAAAAAGGGTGAAAGAAATGCAAAAAGCTCAGAGGTTGACGAGATGGATGAAGGAAGTGTGTGGATTTTAGAAAGGTGGGATGTCAAAAAATATGTCAGGGATATTTGACGGAGAGTTAGTCAGTCCAGTCAGACCTTGTGAAAAGTGAACGCTCATTATTAACATTGAGTGGTTGTGAAAGAATCTCCTCTTAATATTCGGCACTACAATGAATCAGTCTTTGGAGCTCGTGAAAAGTGAACACTCGTCAACAGTGAGTGGTTGCTTAAGAACCATCTGACACTAACTGCGCTATAGAGACTTATGGAGTCTCAGTGACAAAGCTGAGCGGTGGAGTTCATCTTCCTCTTCCTCTGCCTCTTCGTCGCATTAACAGCCTATGGCGTGGTGCCGCAATTATGCTAAACACAATCAACTTCTATGCAATATACTTACACAACAACCAGTGATTCAGTTTGAATAGTGTGTCAAATTTACAGCTTATTTATTAAGCCCCCCAAAAAGGTTCATACATCAGTGAGCAGTATTTGGTTTCTAAATATAGCACACCAAAATAGATAAAAGGCATCACTTTGTAGCCGGTCATGCCGCTACATACCTGCAGTCTTTATGCTGTTTAGGTCCGTAACCAAACACAACGGCGGGATGGTTGATGTGCAGGAAGCAGTCAAGTGTTGACACAACGAAACCTTTACTTGAGACTATATGAGGAGTTGCTGGAGAAGAAGACTGCGTAACGGGAGTTATGAAATCACCAGGTGCACACTGTCTATCTCTCTCTCTCCTCTCCCTTAGTGCTCGTTCACGCTCTCTCTCTCTCTCTCTCTCTCTGCACACGGTTGCTGCGTACAGGCGAATCTGGAGCGTGGGTTTCTGACGCCACAGTCAAAAGAGGAAGGAGGGAGGGGAAGGGTTGCCATGACAACAAGATAATGGCGAATGGATGGAGAGAGTGGGAAAGAGTAAGCCGTATACCCCCCCCCCCCCCACACACACACACACACTAAAACATTCTCTCTCCAGAGGGAAGTCGGCTGCTAAGTTGAGGAGATGCTCTCAAAATGCCTCTGCATGTCAGCCGCCCTCTACCAGCTGCAGTGTGAAATCAATTCCAACCTGTTATATGCAAAGGCCCTGACACCAGATTATGTGACATAGAGAGAAGGCATGTATAAACATGCCTCATATCGCTCTGTGTTAAGCTGAGACCAAAAAACAGAAATAGTTCATTTCCTCTGTGATGTATTTAGGCTGACATGATGTGGATATAAAGAAAAGCTGTAAACTGCATGGGAAAGTAGTATTTTGCAGAATGATATCCGTACTAAAATGTTTGTGAACACTTATTTTAAATGGAATATAGCGAAATGAAAAGCCACATTATTGATCAAACCCTGCGGCCTTATTTTCACTGACGGACATATCAAGTTTGACACATTCTTTTTTATTTTAATATAACAAATTGTTTAGTTGAACTTCAGATCACCACCATCAATGCTGAACTACTTCAAGGCACTCATATAAAGCCACAATCCCTTTATCTCCACTGTTGGCACCAACAGGTCACACCATGGCAACGGCCAACTAAAGAAAGCAATTTCACATACTGGAGAGCAATATTGTTTTATCTCATATTTTCAAATTTCATCTTTCTGTTCACATATTAAATCTTCTTCATTCAACACAATGGGGGGCTGTATCAGTTTTGAAATGTTATCTTTGGTACAAAATGACCAGAACATTTGAAAAATAAACTTTTGATCCTGCTCAGGCCTGGAGTGAGATTCAGACTCACATCTCCACCACAAGTGACTATTGTAGACAAAGCCTCCATTATTTTCTAAATGTCAATGTTGTAATAAAGAGTGCATCTAAAATGACATCAAAGATCAGGTTAATGAAAAGTATGCTAAGTTCAGTACAGGTTATGGCATTGGGATATTTGTATACAGCATGGTACATTTTTTTCCCCTTCTAAATCTTTGAGTACAAAGAGACCCATTTCGATCTTTTAAAGTAGCCTAGTCTTATTTAGTCTGTGTGGTACCTAATAACAGAAGGGTCATGACCAAACCCAACTGAATTGAATAATCCATTATATTAAAATATACTTTAACCAGAACTTGAATAATTATTAAAGACTATTAGGAGATGGAACCTCAGAGCATTCTTACAAAAGTATTTGTGTGTGAGCTTGTTAAAAAAAACAAACAGGATAGTTAAGCAGAATAAGTTTGTATTGTATTTGGATGTGTGTGTGTGTGTGTGTGTGTGTGTGTGTGTGTGTGTTATAACTTGGCTGTTTGTGTGTCCTCTGTAGCAGCGCTCTGAGAGGAAACATCCTCTCTC
>CM030176.1:5150400-5165400 GCA_017639675.1 Aplochiton taeniatus
TACTCTTTCAATTGAACACAACACAACTTTGATTGGCTTAAACAGAGTAAATTGTTGGAGTTCAAAAACAAGAAGAGGAAATAAAGCTTATAGCATCCCCAGTGTTTTTTGTTCATTCACACTAAGTTATCTGTCTTAAACAATTGTTACATTTGAATACAATCCAGTTTGGCATGGCCTAATCTGCTGTTTATTTTAAATATCCCTGCCATAACATATACAGGACAACACAGTCAGGGAGCAGACACATAAAAATCCCTTTTTAGAATGGATTACCAGACCCAAGGTGACAGTTGGGGTGGAGGTGGGAGCCATTTTAAACTACATAGATCTATTTATGTAGGGGTCACCAACTTGGACTATGTCTCTTTTCCATCAGTGAAGGCCGACTCTATTTAAAGGCAAGTAACAACATTATACTTTACGCATTATTCAAGTGAATTGGAAAGTGTATCCAAACATTTAATTACCCCAGCACATATGGATTTTTCAACATTTGACACTTGGTTTGCGTGGTGTGTGCCTACAGGTGTCATGTGGGGAGAAAAAACACCTAAGGATTTAAATGAGGAAAACAGTGGTGTTACTAAAACACTGCTCTTCTGATGCTGTGATCTGATAAAGAGATCTGGTTTGACTCGAACACACACAACAACAAAAAAACTGAAAGAGGAAACACACTCCTTAGACCAGTTTTTGAGCAAATACACAGCCAGTAATTTCACAAACTACAAAACAATAGTAATATTGGGCTTTATAGTTTAAGATGTGTGTATAGTGTGGCACAGTTAATATGGTATATTACACTTACTTAACTCTTAAATGTGTATTATTGACTTTGGGGACACCTTATCCTTCGATCCAAAAGTAGAATGACCCCACTCAGCGGGACTCGGTTAAGCTGGGCTGGCTCAGCCAGATAATGGAAGATAATGTACTGTCCAATTAGAATGAATGAATGTGAACATTTTTTTATTGGTTTATCACTCAACATACTGGAACTCTGAAGAGGAAGTAGTCAGTTATGGTTTATATGTTTATTCAGACCACTTGGGGGCGACTAGGAGACATACGTGTTTTTAACTGTATGATTCTTCAGAACAGCAAACAACTGAACATATAGCCTATCTAAATGTTTAGATGGTGAGAGCGAACTTATATTTGGTCAAATCTAATCACAAATATTACTTATGATTGCATCAGTAGGTAGGCTACTACTGATCATCCTCGACTGACTTTCTTCAAGTATGAGTTGGAATGTTATCAATAATTAATCTCAAGAGACGGTGAAGTCACAACTTTTAATTTTTTATAATTTTTTTTGGACTCCATTTCTGCATTTATTAAAAAGCACAAATGAATTCGGGGCTCTGAGGGTTTAGTCGATTTAGCTTAGTTTAGAAAATTACAATTTTAAACTGTGTTCACAGACATATTGCTTTGTCTGATCACATGGCACATCGTTCCAGCTGCTCTGAACATCAGCCTGAAAACTATCAAATTCCACACAACGCTCATTTGTGTTTCCATGATTATTTGGCTCACCACTCTTCCAGTACCTTAAGACAGGACAAAGAGAGTGTCAGTCATTATGGGGAAACAATAAAATAAGCTCACTGTTTAGAGACACACGGAAATAACATCACTGCTTACAGAAGTTTCTAATGGCTTTGATTGAACAACTTATCATTTTAAGATCTCACTATTTGAACCATTGCATTACATTAGTCATTTAGCTGATACCTTTACCCTACGCAACTAACAGTAGATATATTGCGTTCAAATTGAAAAGATGAAGAAACTTTCAACCCAGTCTTCTTTCATTTGAAAGATTATACACTGAACTCTATTTGCAGGAAATATTTGGTTACATCTTTATGAAGCAAACATTACCCAGTGGTCAGAGTAGAGCCATCCAGCCATTTGAAATTCCTATTTGAATTGGAAGAGTGGTCAGTAAGACCGATCCAGAACTGAATGTTGAAACCTTTGAAAAATTGCTGGAAATGAAAGAAAAGACCAATTAGTTGCTGACTCAAGTCAAAGGATAGGAGGTGCCTGTGAGGTAGACACAAATACCAACAGCCACTGGCTGTACACAAATAGAGACAAACACATACACACAAAAATATATTGCAGCACTCAAACACACAGACAGACTTGTTCCACATTCCTTGGACAACCACAGTTTCTCCCAATTTCCACATATATTATAACATAATTTTCTTAGCAAATGTTTTATTATATAGAGACAGATACCTAATGTTCACATACCCACACACACAGCCTATGTGGACACACAACCCCCCCCCCCCCCCCCCCACACACACACACGCACACACACACGCACACATACACATGTATGGAGCCCCCCCCTCCACACACACACACACGTACACATATATAGACACACAACCCCCCCCCAACCACACACACACACACACACGCACACATACACATATATGGACCCCTCCACACACACACACACCCACACACACACACACACACACATACACGTACACATGTATAGACACACAACCCCCTCACACACACACACACACACACACACACATACACACACACACACACACACACACACACACACACACACACACTATGAGGCCCACCAATTCATCTGGGTTGTTGATGATGACCAGGTCAGCTCTTTTGTTCTGGCAGACCTCTCTGCTGGCCTGCCAGGCTTTCCTCTCAGTGGAGATGTAGTAAAAGCCATCGCCAAACTGCCTAAAGCCTTCAATACAACATACCCCAGTTTGAACAGTCAATACAGGGAGGTTCATGACACTGTAAATACACTACAAATGACTGCTGCTTAATATAGGTTAAATGCATGCAACGTCCATCCATTCTGGCAGATATTGCTCAGCTAGAATGATTGTTAAGATAATGAAGACACATTTTTCTTGAATTCACTTTTGACTTGATCAACCTAACTTGCCTCTACTCAAAAGTTTCAGCTGCTGAGATTTCCTGGAAGTCAGGGTGTTGATATTGTTCTGTAAATTGGTGTTATTGGTCTTCAAGTTGTCCTTCTCTGTAGTCAAGGCGTTGTAACTGGTCAGTAATTCATGTTGTACATTCTCCCACTGTGCCATCTCTTTAGAGTGATAAAGCCAAAGGCTTATGATCCCAGCCAGTAGGAGAACACACAGCAGCCCCAGACACATTGTAGCCGCTCTGGAGAGGATCCTCAACCTCCCTGAAACATGCAGTACTTCAGGGTTACAAATATACACCTACAGATAAAGAAAAAGAATGATGAAACGTGTCCATGTTTGTCTGTGTGTGTGTGTGTGTGTGTGTGTGTGCGTGCGTGCGTGCGTGCGTGTGTGTGTGTGTGTGTGTGTGTGTGTGTGTGTATGTGTGTGTGTGTGTGTGTGTGTGTGTGTGTGTGTGTGTGTGTGTGTGTGTGTGTGCGTGCGTGCGTGGGTGCGTGCTTGTGTATTCTGTGTTATTTTAGCTAGAAGTTGACTAGGCTTGAAGGGGACCTCAGTCAAAAGCAGCAAATTTTGCCTATGCAGTTTGAATAGATAGGTTAGATTAGGTATAACTTTTTTCAGATGTAATTAGTTACATAACTAAGAGGGTTTTGATAAGAAATAAATTAAAACCTGGTGGTTGTATGTTAAATATTTAATAATAATAATTATGTTGGTAGGATGAGGGTCAACGTGAATGTCGGTGTCTAGCTGATAAATATAAGCACTGAAGGTGGTTTGTGTGCTAACTTCAGTTAGTATATTCAAAATATTAGAAAAAAAGCTGAATGTCATTGTTAAGTTTCAGATCATCTGCCACCAGCATCTCTATATGGACCCCTCAACCTTTGAGTTGTTGGATGTTTCTGCAAGCCAGGAAACTTTCATAAGTTTCACTTCCTCAAACACTCAGAAAAATTGTAATAATTATAAACCACACTACAAAGTACTTATAATATTATTACTTTCGGCAGTGTTTTTGCATGTACAGTATACTTTTTATGAAGTAAGCTTTGTGTCAATACTGAGTAGGCTAAACTGTATAGTAGTGGTTATTTATTGTTTAGTTCAGCCTGCAGTAGCTACGGTTCTTACTGAAGTAGGAAAGTCTCTGTTAATGAATATATTTTATAGTTTTAGATAAATAAATAATTTCTGACGGCATGTAAACACTGTTATACATGTATAAATACACTTGAACTTGAGTTAACAACCCTTCTTCTGCATACAAACACACACACACACACACACACACACACACACACACACTGCCCGTCTCACAACAGTTGGTTCCTCTTTGTGTACTGTAGCTTTCTGTTTGTATCTCTCCATCTGTGTTTCAGTGTGTCTTTAAGGTTGCATAGTAGGATATTCTGAGATGCGGTTTTCAAAGTGCAAAACATTCTTACAAATTATAACAAATATCTAATTGTTATCAACATGTGTGCGTGCGTGTGTGTGTGTGTGTGTGTGTGTGTGTGTGTGTGTGTGCACGTGTGTGTGTGTGTGGATGCATGCGTGCACGCATATTCTCTATTATGTTACCTAAAGGTTGAGCTTGTAATCCATCCCTCCTTGTTCCAGACTTGAAGTTTCTCATGTTGCCATACAGCCCCTGACTTCCATTGTCTTCCCCCTGGACCTTCAGCACAACTTGATTAACGTAGATTTCCTCTCCCATCTTTATGAGCTAATTCCCATGGGATGGACAGTTCTGCTGTAGGCTAGTTCACCATGTCTGTCTTACGGTCCCGCCCTGCTTTGTGTTAATGTGACGATCAGATGACTCGCAGACAAATCAAGAACTGTGGGTGGTTTTTATGTTAACTTCCTGAAACAACGCATTAGAAAACACTAGACTATACACAATTTGCAAACATGTTTTGACACTTACCATCCTCTGGGAATACCATTCATTTCAATTATACCGGTTTACTATATTGTGGCATAATCAAGCACAGCATTTGACATGCTGATTTTCTTATGCTGGATTTTTGAACCAGGTTGTCAGTCATCATAGTTCAGTTCAGCTATAGTTGGGCAGAGGACAATCTCTCTCTGTCTTTCTTTCTCCTTCAGTATCTCTCTCTCTCCTCTCTCTCTCTCTCCCTCCCTGTCTCTCCCTCTCTGTCTCTCTTTCTCTCTCAGTATCTCTCTCTCCCTCTCTCTCTCTTTCTCTCTCAGTATCTCTCTCTCCCTCTCTGTCTCTCTTTCTCTCTCAGTATCTCTCTCTCCCTCTCTCTCTCTTTCTCTCTCAGTATCTCTCTCTCCCCCTCTGTCTCTCTTTCTCTCTCAGTATCTCTCTTTCCCTCTCTCTGCCACCCTCTCGCACTCTCTCTACAGGTCTCAGTATCTCTCTTTCTCACACTCCCACGGACCAGTTTGTCTCAAAGTTTCATCAGTTGTCACCTGCGTTCATGCCACTAGCCACACCAAATCTCATCTGGTCGCGGTAGCCAAGCAGGGTCCGGCCTGGTAAATACTTGGATGGGACCCCGCCTGGTAGTACCAAGTGCTGTGACCATTTTATTTTTCTTCTTTTTCCTAGCAATGTTTTTGTCACTATCCGATTGTCCATTTGACCAGTCTATGAAGGGCGCCGTTTGTTTTTATAACAGCCAGCAGGTGAAGCAAACCATTCCTCGTAAAATACCTTTCCAGCTCCGCCATTTTAGTTCTAAGAATCTAGAATGATATGTTGATGTGTCATGGTGGTATTGCTACAGTAGGTGGTCGTTAGTGCTGGTGATACAACACACTAGACCCAGCTTGTTTCTTTGACTATGCCATACATGCATGGACTGGCTGCCCTCAGGTTATCTGAATCTTTTGCTTCTCCATTTTGGGTCTTCTGTCATCTCCACCCTCGATTTCTCTTGCTGTCCAACGTGTTTTCTTTTCTTATTTAGTTTTTGAATCGTTTACTTTCCCTCACTTTTCTCTCTCTATGTCTAGCCTTCCCTTCTCTTTTCATTCCCTTCTTTTTTGACTCCCTCTTTCCCAGGCGGGTAGGGTGGGAGGGGTTCACCCAGCTTAGAAATCCTCTGGAGTTCACTTAACATTCTTTGGCCTCCAGGTGAAAACGTTTATGTGGATATCTTTCCACACTTTCGTCTCTCTCTCTCTCTCTCTCTCTCTCTCTCTCTCTCTCTCTCTCTCTCTCTCTCTCTCTCTCTCTCTCTCTCTCTCTCTCTCATTCTCTCTCTCTCTCTCGTTCTCCCTCATAAGTGAAGCTTCCTTCCTGTTGTATGTGTTGGGAGTTACTCTTCGGGACTACAAGTTGTACCCGTTAAAACCCGTCAAGTCGTTGGGGGGTGAGAGTTGTCATGACTAAGCGGAACACTTGTCAAGATGTTGGCCCATGCTGCTGTCCTTCTCATGCTCCTTGTTGGGTTAGGTAAGGATGTGTCTACTCTTTTTTAACTGCTAAACTACAATTCATTGTGGGAGTACCAGTCTAGGAACTGATCAAACCAACTATTCTCATTCATTATGACTTTACTTCTTCATAATTCGTTGTTGGACTACTGATCTAGAAATGCTTCCCTGGTCAAGGCACATGCACTGTGTACATCTTGACCGAATGTAATCAGACAAGCCTCAGATGGCGGTCTGTTGAACCTTGAACGTATTTCGAATTAGGTATTATTTTTCCTAAATGTGCTTTTTGAAGGTTTTACTCAATGGAATACATTTGCAACCTCTTTAAATCAACAGGAATTCGTTTGTGAATATCTTCGAGTAGTATTGATGTATAGCCTTGCACAGAACCCACAAAGCATTGTCATAAGGGTTGAGAGTACCATTAACTGTTTGAACCCTCAAATAGAGCTGTTATCAAACAGTTATCCAGCATAACTAAGATCTCTCATTTTCTCTTCCGTCTTTGTTCCTGACAGGCCAGAGCTTCCAGGACATCCAGGCCGACAAGGACCTAGTGGTGAAAATAGCGGCCTCCGGCAAATGTGAGTGATGCATGATCTACTGGTATGTCAAAAGGGTGGCGTATATGTTGTAGAGCAATGTCGACTAAATGTCTGTCTGCCTGCATTCCTGAGTGTTTGAGCTGCAAATTTGAAGGGAAAAAAATTCAGTATTTTGGGTACGAATACAACTAGTTGCTGGCTAAATGTTTGGTTTCATTAGAAGTATTGTATTTTGTTATGTTGTGAATTTGTGTTTGTGTGTGTGTGTGTGATTTTCTCTCTCTCTCTCAAAAGAAGAAGGTCCGTTTGCAGTGGAAGGTCTACGGCGAAGGCCTTTCTCTCTCCTTTCTCTCTCCCTCCCTCCCTCCCTCCCTCCCTCCCTCCCTCCCTCCCTCCCTCCCTCTCTCTCACCCCCACCCCCACCTCTCTCTCTCTCTCTCTCTCTCTCTCTCTCTCTCTCTCTCTCTCTTCCGTTACCCCCTCGTTCCTTTTTTGCTTGGTTTGCTTTTGTATGTGTTGCGACTGTGTCTCGCTGGTTTCTGTTTCTCTGAATGTGTGTGTGTTTGCCCAGTGATCCAGTGCTCTGCCGCCATTGACTTACTCCTCCTCCTCGATGGCTCATACAGCGTGGGGAAAGGCAGCTTTGAGCGCTCCAAACACTTCGCTGCCAAACTGCTGGACGCGCTCGACATCAACCCCGACAGAGTGAGAGAACGACCTCGCCTGTCCACCTGCCACCTGTGTTATTGAATGTCGTACAGTGTGCTATTAAAATCCTCTGTTTGTTTCACAGGTGCGGGTCGGGGCCATTCAGTTCAGCTCCAAACCAAGAGTGGAGTTTGGCCTCAGTGACTACCCCACCAGAGAGGAGGCGCACCAGGCCATCAAAAACATATACTTTAGGTTGTCTTTTTTTCCTTCCCATCCAGCATATTTGACTGTCATTTAGGATAAGAGAATATTCACATAACAACCTCAGCACTCAGTTAGCCATAGCACTTACCTGTTGGGCACAAGATATATACATTTAATAACCAAATCATCAAGAACTCCATATACCCAAATGTATTGTAGGATGGCAAACCTTGACTGTTGTACACCCCAAAAAACATTAAAGCTGAAAAAAAGTCAAAATGTTTCAAACGTGTCATTGTAGGTGTGCACTAAGCTGATTCTCCTCATATCCTAGAGGGGGCAGTACCGAGGCAGGGAGAGCAGTGCACTACGTTCTGAAGAAAGGGTTTCCTGGTGGAAGAACGAAAGTTCCCAGGATCCTCCTCCTTCTCACAGACGGGCGTTCCCAAGACAACCTGAAGGGCGCCGCCCACCTGGCCAAGAAAAGCGGGATCAAATTGTTTGCTGTTGGGGTCAGGCATCCCGAGTAAGAGGACCCTTACGACCTTTGACCTTGACACGTTCTATGTTTTTATAATATTAGGTTACAGCGGAGCACAGTGATGACCAGCACACATCACACCCCTTATGTCTCCATTGTGTTCTAAAGAGTTCTACAATGTTCTGTCGGCTCGTTCTCCCCCTCCTAGCCGCGATTTAAACTCAACAGTGCTTGTAAAATAATAATAATAATAAGAGTTCAAGTAGGACTGCCTTTGAAAAGGTTCTGTTGAGATCCATCATTTCCATCCGATCCATCGTCGTATAAACACTTTCGCTAAAGTTCTTAACCGTCATGTCATGTTGTCCTTCTGCCTGGCTGGGATGTTCCCATTATTTGGTTTTGCATCTGTTTTATATTTAGTTTTCATCTTTTATTGTATAGTTTTTAAAAGTCCCTACAGAACCTTGTAACATTTGTTTTGGAACGCGCTTTAGAAATAAAGTTTCCAGTACATTCTCCATAGAAAGTTTGTGGCAACGTTGTCCTCTACTAACTGGCTCTGCTGTTGGTTCCTCTGACCAGCTGGGATGTTCTCCATGTGGTGGCGTCGGAGCCCACGGAGTTGTACGTGTTCTCCGCTGAGCTGTACCAGGACTCCATCAACGGGCTGCTCACCACGCTCACACAGACGGCCGTCTGCAGCGACGTGCACCCCTGTGAGTCATGAACCACCCTTCCCTCTCTCCCCTTCTCTCTCTCTCTCTCTCTCTCTCTCTCTCTCTCTCTCGCCCTCTCTGTCTCCCTCTCTCCGCCCAGCTTTCCAACAGCTTTACTAAATGTTCATTTCTCACCCAGTTGCAAGGTAAAGTTTACATTCGATTTTAGATTTAAATGTATGATAGTTTGCATGAATGCGTTGTTATTTTGCGATTCTGAAAGGGGCAAGCAAGTAAAACCAAGTGAGTCTCTGTGTGAACTTTGACCCCAAGTGTGCAGAGTGGAGTCCAGAGTCTGCTTTAGAACCACGGTCCAGTCGCTACGGGAACCCCATGGCAACCACATGTGCTGGAAAAGGAAGGGCCAAAGTTACCATGCCAGACCCATGGCTGGCACATGCCCTTATTATAGGTGAAGAATTGTGTGTGTGCATCAGATTTACGATACCACACAATATGTATTATCTCCTGATATCCTTAGCTGGATGGTTTACACAATGAATGATTGTATTAGGACTACATGATATGATACCCTCATTTTATCGTCATTGAAGTTAGCCTATATCACTAAATAAATAAACCTTTATAAAGAAGAGATCTGTTCATTTTCCACTGATCTTGATTGACGAGCCCGTTGTATACTTTTGTTTTACCCTCATTTGTGCGTGTGTTGCCAAAATGTGAAAGTACAGAAACCACTTGTCTGACACTTCCATGGAGAACATATGGTAACCTTTTCTTTTTGTTTGTTTTTGTACAGTTGGAGGAGGGCCAGTAAGACCATTCAGAGCCGATGCTACAGAACCATATGCCCAGGTCAATCACAGCAAAGCAACATTAAGAAGCATTAGCTGTGATAAACACGCTGACAACATAACTGAAATAAGCTAAATCTTTTCCTCTTTTTCCTTCACCCCCCTCCTCTCTCTCTCTCTCTTTCTCTCTCTCTCTCTCTCTCTCTCTCTCTCTCTCTCTCTCTCTCTCTCTCTCTCTCTCTCTCTCTCTCTCTCTCTCTCTCTCTCTCTCTCTCTCTTTCTCTCTCCCCCCCTGAAGATCCATGCGAGTCGAGCCCCTGTATGAATGGAGGCACATGTATAACAGAGAGTGTTGAGGAGCACAGCTGTCTCTGTCCGCTGGGTTACAGAGCCGACACAAACTGCGGTACGGACGCTCACAAAGAAATAGAATTTGTCGAGGAGACAGAGAAACTGTTTTCCATAGCAATTAGAGTCATGACATTTCAAGTGGCTAATGTATATGAACTCAAGATGACAAATGGTAAATGTCTTCAACCTTGACAATGTATTGAATAGCTAGTACAAACTTTGTCATCTGGAAAAGCTACTGCATGTTGTGACAAGGAATCAGAATATGATGTGATGTTTTTGGTCAATAATAAGTAAGTAAAAATAATCTTGTTCACAGGTGGTGGAAAATATCTCGGTAAGTATCAAGAAAAAAATAAAGTTGCCTTCCCAAATACATATGAATGCAGAATAACTTCATAGACTTTTAAAAAACGAGTAATCCCCTAATGGACCGTTACCGTCCTCCTCCTTGCTGCCAGTTCCAGCGGGTCTTCTGGACTGTTCAGTGGATCTGGTGTTCCTCATCGATGGCTCCTGGAAATCAGGCCTGGAAGACTTCAACCTGGCCAAAGACTTCATCAGGAGATTCGTTCTCTCCCTCTCTTCTTCCTCCTTCTCCTCCTCTTCTTCCCCTGAGATCCACCTGGCCGTCGCCCAGTACGCGGACGAGGTCGTCTTGGAGGTGCCGCCGGGTCGCCACGGTAACGCGGCAGACTTCCTGGAGGCTCTGGAGGAAGTGCCGTTCCGAGGCGGAGCCACGCTTACGGGAGCCGCACTGGGGAACATGGCGGAGAACGAGTGCTGGTTCCCGGCGGAGCGAGAGAGGGGCTTCAGGAACAACGTTCCCCACGTCATGGTGCTCATCTCCGGGGCCAAGTCCAAGGACCCAGTAGGTCACAGCACGGGGACAAAAGATGTTCATTTAAGTACTTTTAAAATGACTTGAGTCAAATTCTTAATGTTAAAATATGTCCATTTAACATATTCCGTTGGTTTACAGGTTTATAATCTTCAATTTGATGTATGATAGGCTATATACGTGTAACGTGTACGTTGTGGGTTGCTAGGTATCTCTGGGGGTGGAGAGAGTCCAGCAGAGAGAGCTGTTTCTGCTGGCTGTAGGTCCCACAAGGTAAAGATCCCATTCTCCCTTAAAAATAGAGGAACATAAAACCACCTACAACACTGTTAGCAGCAACCAGCATGTAAACCCACAGTACCCTTATAAAAAATAAATCTGCATGCCACTAAAAAGCATGGTTGTGTATTCTGCTCCACTAAGGAAAATTGTCACCCTAAACTGAACCTTTTCTATACATATTCTATATTATATATTTTTTCTCATTTAAGTTCTTACTTCCCTTTTTACAGTAGCTCTCTCCATAATTACGTAAGAAGGGTGTGTAACTGAAACGGCAGTGGCTTTCACCCTGTACATCATGGAATCATTGTCTTCTGTCTAGATACAGGCTTACTGTGAGACACTGATGTCTTATAATTAACCTCTCCCCAGTCTAAAAGAGTTGCCTTGGCAGCCATTTTAAATCAAGAACAATGTAATTGACTTAAGCGCTATTTGTGTCCTTCCCCCTTTGCAAGGAATCCTTGTCATCTATCGGTGCAGTCCGTAGTCGAGACACTGAGTGTCTTGGAATAAACCTCTCTCCAGTCTAAATGAGGTGCAATGGCAGCCATTTTAAACCGATAGTTGCTGCTTTAATCCTCTGCGGAAAAGCATAGTCATCTGTAACTCTACAATGGTACTACCGCCTGTAGTTCCGACACTGCCGTTCTATAATAAATCATCTCTGTATCATCCTGACCTCTGAACCCACAGAATGCAGGGGGAGTTGACGCGGGTCACCTCTGACCCGGATGTGGTCTTCACCTATGACAATGCCCAGGGGGTTCGCAGAAAGATAGAGGAGCTGAAATCCAGAATCTGTGCTATCACTGCACCAGGTGACACAACACAAACTAAAACGTTACATGAGAAGGAGGTAAACTATTGTTTTCCTCTATTGATACTAGTTACCTGGCTGTTTCAAGATTGTAGCTGTTCATTTATAGACTCACATTCATGTTGTCATCATGTTTCACCATACAAATTCTGGTAAGAATGATAGGAAATGCTCATCAGAATAGGGGCATCAGGGTAAGTTGCTGGCAAAAGTTTCAATTGACATCCATTGCAATTGTGTGTGTGTGTGTGTGTGTGTGTGTGAGAGAGAGAGAGAGAGAGAGATCCCTCCCACAGGGCATCAACAGGAAATGTTAGTCAGGGTTGAGAGAGAGACACAGTTGCTAGACTTCAGTACATTCACACTAACTATTTTCTCTCGCCTATCTTTCTCACTGTCACATTCTCTCTCCCCATCTCTCTCTCTCTTCCTTGTCCTTCTCTCTCTTTCTCTCTCTCATTATTTCTCTTCCTAATCTCTCTCTCTCTCTCTCTCTCTCTCTCTCTCTCTCTCTCTCTCTCTCTTGCAGGCTGCTACAGTAAGTCTCTGGACCTGGTCTTCCTGGTTGACTCCTCCTCCTCTGTCTCCCGGTCAGACTATCTTCAGGTCAAGGCCTTTGTCAAATCAGTCGTCGCCTGCTTCGACCTCGACCTCACCCAGGTTGCCATGGTGATCTATGGTGCCAAGCCGCGCACCTTGTTTGGCCTGAGGTCCTTCGATAGCGAAATGGGAGTGAAAAAGGCTGTTACTAATGCCCCCTACCTGGGTGGGGTGCCCCTAGTGGCCAAGGCCATGAACTACACCGTTCAAAACACACTCAGCGTGCGCCAGGGGGCGAGGCCCGGGGTTCACAAGGTCGTCGTCTTAGTTACAGACGGGCAGGGCAGCCCAGTCGGCCACAGTAGTGACGCCGGAGATGTTGCCGCGGCAACGGAACGGCTGAGGGGAACTGGGATATCTCTGCAGGTTATTGGTCCTGGCCCCAGCCAATCGCCAGCCCTGCTGAGGATAGCAGGAAGTGAGAGGATGATGATAGCAGTTCCTTCATATGGAGAGATGAAGATGTACGTCAACAACCTGGTCCAAAGGATCTGTCGAGGTAAAATGGACTAAAGCATCTACCTGGTTAATGTGTTCCGGTAGCCTAGTTTCCATTACAGGGCTATCCAAACAGGGTTAGTCACTGCTAGCTCAATATCTTTGATTAATACATCTCACCTTAGACAATGTTAACAGCATTGTCTAACTATTTACTTCTCAAAGAGCATTGCTGGGCAGATTTGCAGTGTTTAATAAATAAAAAATCATGTCAACGTAATTATTTTTTTGCCATCTATAGTTGGTCCTTACCTGCCCCCTGCCTTCTTAGTTGTGTCGTGAAGATGACTATGTTTACTTTAATTTGTGAAGATGTCTGAAATGAGGAGGGTTGTTTGCCGAGGCACCTTGTTGGTCTAATTGTCGCAATAGATTTGATAGGCTACGTGTCTGCTTCCTCCTTAATTACAGTTTGAATGTAAATACAATCTCCTGAGTATATGAAATAAGTCTGTAGAGTTCAGGACAGTTCATCTCTGATTAATTTGAAACTCCATGCCACACACGAAGGGCTGCGATGAGTGATTTGGCCTCTAGGTGGCAGTGTTGATCCAAACCAGACAAAACACAGGCTGCTATTTTGCATATCTTTTTTCTTTTCAATTTTTGTGCTTTGTTTCCCCCACTCTCTCTGTCTCTCTCTTTCTCTTTCTTTCTCTTTCTCTCTCTCTCTCTAGACGTGCACAGCCCTGCCCACCCGTGTGTGCCCAACGCTTGTCTGAACGGAGGAGTGTGTGTGCTCACACACGAAAGCTACAGATGCCAATGTCAGGGCAGGGACGGAGGGCACTGCGAGCAAGGTGTGTGTGATGTGTGTTAGGGTGTGGTGTTTGTATATCTGTGTTTGCATGTGAGTGTGTGGTCAGGCGTTGTGTGTGTGTGTGTGTGTGTGTGTGTGTGTGTGTGTGTGTGTGTGTGTGTTTACATCTATGTAAACAGCTAACCGCATCCTTCTCAGATAGGCCCGGTGTCAAATCTGTGCCAAACTCAGCTTCAGTCTCTTCCGTCTATATTTTATTTCTTCAGGCCTCCAATAACCACGGTTGCCGTAATGATTCCAACCTGCCGTTTCCACGGCTACGGAAGCCATCTGAAGTGAGGGGGTGGAGTGGCACCGGACACTGGCTCTGTCACACACACACACACACAAGAATAAAGCTACAAATAAGCGTTCAGTTGGACTGTCTAAAATATCTCCTTCCCTTTCAGCCTTTCATTATTTTCCCCAAGCCATATTTGATATTACAGTTTCCCCTGGGATCAATAAAGTATTTTCCATTCCATTCCAATAGTCTACGAGAAAGATTAAGAAATAGTTGCATGAAAATGGAAAGAGATTTGAGTTATTTTTGGAGGAACTAAAACACAGCCACATTTTGGATGACTGTCAGGCAAACACAAGAAAATGATGTCACTCGTATTCCCATCCAAATGCTGATTCTGTTGTGGTTACGAAGCTGGAATTTACCCTATTCCCGAATTCATCCCCCAAGACTCATCGACTTCCCCACTCTCCACACTGGAACTATACAACAGGAATCTAGAGCAACTTCTTTATTAAACAATGGGAAATGTTGGTGAATGTGATGGATTGGACAAGAAACGTTGGTGTGTTTCACTTCATTTACAATGGTACATTTTAACGGATTAAACTGCATGTTAATGTTCTAATTTTAATACTTACAGCAGTACAGCTTGTTATAATAATGGTATTTTGCTGTTGCTGAAGTCTAACAGTTGTTCAGCACAGTGGGGAACACCTTGAATGACACATTCACTTCCCTACCGTCATAGAAGTTCATGTTTTTGCTCCGAATCTCCAACTAGTCATATTCAAACACTACATGTATGCTTGTTATTAGGATTGGTAGGA
>CM030176.1:5170400-5177900 GCA_017639675.1 Aplochiton taeniatus
TTCCACATGGTCAACCTTTACCCTAGTGTCAACACGTCAGTACTTCTATCAGTGTGTGTGTGTGTGTGTGTGTGTGTGTGTGTGTGTGTGTGTGTGTGTGTGTGTGTGTACAATCTTGGCCTCTGCCAGGTGAAAGAAGACTTAGTTTATCACCAGATATCCATGTTGCATTAAAAAAAAAGTCCACGACAGATGGGTTTGTATTGCTTTCTATGTAGCGTGCACATCTCAGGCATATTGGGCAGGAGGAGCTGGTGTGTGTGTGTGTGACAACAATTACATGAAAAGTAAAACATTTTTAACAAGCAGAGTTGTATGCTCATAGACAATTACACATCACACAGGTAGCCAACAGTTGAAGTGTGTGTGTGTGTGTGTGTGTGTGTGTGTGTGTGTAAAGGGACCTTAGCTTAGCCTCACCTTTTCTCCCTCTCCACTTGCCTCCCTTGGCTGCTCATACTTGATCAACCAGTTATCGTTCCCCCGATCTAAGGGGAAGAGGAAGAAGAAGAAGAAGAGAGAGAGAGAATGAGAAAGGCTGAGGCACACTAAAGAAAAACAGCTTGAAGAGGTGGGTTGTAGAACTGTGAGTAGGAGGAGAGAAACAATGCAAAGCTGTCAGAGAGACAAAGGGTTTTCAGGTCACGCTTCAGCCTTGGTGCTGATAGGTTTGAACACCGTACAGCTTGCTCTGTTAGGGAATGATGGCCACATTTGAAGGCAGTGCGATCACACAAAAACATTAAGGCTCTCCGTAACACACACACACACACACACACACACACACACACACACACAACTTCAAACACACACACACACGCACAAGCAAACCCACCCACCTGTGTTTCTGATGACATAGTCCAGCACCACCAGCCTCTCAAACTGGGATTGCAGCTGCTTCCTGATGTTCTCAGGCAGAGGCTCCGCCTCAATGCGTCTTAGCCAATAGTCTGCTTCGTGGTAGCCCTCTACAAAGAGCTGGAAGGAACCCACCTGTAGACAAAGCAGACACTGTGACTAAACCCAGTGGTCAAACTACAGTGGTAACCAACAGACACTGTGACTAAACACAGCGCTCAAACTACAGTGGTAACCAACAGACACTGTGACAAAACATATCAGTCAAACTACAGTGGTAACTAACAGACACTGACTAAACACATCAGTCAAACTACAGTGGTAAATAACAGACACTGTGGCTAAACACAGTGCTCAAACTACAGTGGTAAATAACAGACACTGTGACTAAACATATCAGTCAAACTACAGTGGTAACTAACAGACACTGTGACTAAACATATCAGTCAAACTACAGTGGTAACTAATCTGCGACGATGATAATAACTTGGATGGGAATCTTTGAGTACAGAATATCTTTTTACTCTGTAAATATTTAAACGGCACGGCACTAATATTTGACATCAGGATTCAACCATGAGAAAACTTCAAGACCGGTTATCTGATAGCTAAAACAGGAAGCAAATTTACTTCTTCTTTAGCTGTTACTTAGTTACATAGATAACAGCCAGACTGGTCTCATTTATACTGTGTCTATACACAAAACAGACAGACTAGTCTAATTGACACTGTCTATACAACACAACCAGACTGCTCTAATTTACACTGTGTCTATGCAACACAAACCAGACTGCTCTAATTGACATAGTGTCTATACAACACAGCCAGACTGCTCTAATTCATACTGTGTCTATATAAAACACACCGCTCACTAAATAAAATGGTTCCTTAGTGCCTTGTGGAGTGAGAAAACAACGGCAAGTCAACATTGGACTCACATTACGCTTAAGAAAAAATTCCTGAACACAAGAAAGGTCTTTTGTTTCCCCTCCGCCTGTCTCTGCGGCGGGTTGCCCGGGGTTACCTTGGGCGGCAGGCCGATCCGGTGGAAGCGTCTGCCGACCTTGGGCACCTTCTCTAGGGCGTACTTCTTCCCCTTGGACTTGGCCCGGTCGATGGTGTTGTAGTGGAACGTCTCGCTGGCCAGGTACACCACCTGACCCACGGCAGGGGGGGGAGGGAGGGAAAGGAGAGAGAGAGAGAGAGAGTCCAACGCTCAGCGTGTTTCTCACACACACACTGTCTGTCTGTCTGTCTGTCTGTCTGTCTGTCTGTCTGTCTGTCTGTCTGTCTGTCTGTCTGTCTGTCTGTCTGTCTGTCTGTCTGTCTGTCTGTCTGTCTGTCTGTCTGTCTGTCTGTCTGTCTGTCTGTCTGTCTGTCTGTCTGACGTTTTCTTGGGCTCTGTCTAACACAACATACGTCTTGTGCCCTCACCCCTCCCTCACACCTACCTTGGTTTTGGGCACCACTCCCAGGCCCAGTTTGGTGTCGACCAGCGAGGCTGCAGCTTCAGAGAGGTAGCCCTGGTTGGGCACCAGGCATCCCCGGCCAAAACAACAGGGACAGCACAGCTAGGGAGGAGGAAGAGGAGGAGGAGGAGGAGGCTTATTCACTGAGGACCCCAAAATGACACACAAGGAGGAGGAGAGAAATGGAGAGAAGGATACACATGGCGAGCGAGAGAGAGAGGGGGAGAGATAGAGAGAGAGAGAGAGAGAGAGAAGGCTCTTTACCTTGTGAAAGTATTTGGTCCATTTGGGGTTAAGGTGTCCGTAAGGCTCCTCAGACTTTGGTTTGAAAACACCAATGATTTTCTACAAGGAAAAGGGACACACACACACACACACACACACACACACACACACACACACACACACACACACACACACACACACACACACACACACACACACACACACACACACACACACACACACACACACACACACACACACACACACACACACACACACATCAGTCAAGACTTTATTGAACCGCCATCTTTCTAGAAAATGTAGCAATTGTTTGCTCCCTGATCTAATAAACTAACATGTCCTCCACCTCCTCCTCTCTCTTTCTCCGGTGTTCTTTCTCTTCTTCTCTTCTTCCCATCTAATCTACCATTGCTATCCCTCCCTCCGTCACCCCCCTGATGTCTATTTCTCCTGAGACATCAGTCTCATCTCCTCTTCCCTCAATTTCTCCAACCTGGCCTCTTTTCTAACACTCATCACCCATCAGCTCTCCCCCTCCTCTGGTTCTCCCTGCTCCTCACCCCTTTAGGATCTCTCCCTCATCCTCCCTTCTCATCCTCCCTCCTCACCCCTTTAGGATCTCTCTCCCTCATCCTCCCTCCTCCTCACCCCTTTAGGATCTCTCTCCCTCATCCTCCCTCCTCCTCACCCCTTTAGGATCTCTCTCCCTCATCCTCCCTCCTCCTCCTCCTCACCCCTTTAGGATCTGTCTCCCTCATCCTCCCTCCCTCCCTCTTCCTCCCTTCCCCTCCTCCTCACCCCTTTAGGATCTCCTTCCCTCATCCTCTCATCCTCCCTCCCTCCCTCCTCCTCCTCCTCCTCCTCCTCCTCCTCCTCCTCACCCCTTTAGGATCTTTGACAAAGTAGCTGCCACTGGAACCCTGGGAGATCCTCTCCGGTAAAGCCCCGCCCTCGATGGCTTGCTCCGCCCTCAGGATGATGTCAGAGAACTCCGGGTCGCCAGGGAAATGGTTGAAGTCTCCACCTGCGCCTGGAGGATGGACAGATAGATGATAAAGAGAGAGAGAGAGAGAGAGAAAGAGAGAGTGAGAGAGAGAGAGACATACATATATATAGGTAGTGAGAAAGAAAGAAAGAATTGACTGTCAAGCTTCCAGCATGTGATTTTAGACACAACTCACTGGTGAGAAGTCTGCACGCTATCCCTTCATCATGTTCACACCCACACATCCGTGCACACACACACACACACACACACACACACACTAATCAGATAGCACAGCAGGTCTTCAAACCTTCCACTGCCTGCTTAACACAACAGTCAGCTGACAACACAGTTACATATGTTGCAATAAGACACACACACACACACACACACACACACACACACACACACACACACACACACACACACAGTTTCACTCAGTTGGAGAAAAGAACAGAGGGATTAATTGATTGCTATGCAGACACACAGCTCAGCATGTGACAAACAAAGAAAGAAAGGAAAGAGCAAAAGAAGATTCAACAGAGAGAGAGAGAGAGCAAGAGAGAGAGAGAGAGAGAGAGAAAGAGAAAGAGAGAGACTCCTAGTCGTATCAGTTTGTAATACAGACAGGACAGAATGTTAAAATGTTCCCTTCGCAATCTATCCAATGCTGAGTCGCACAGAGTAACATAGCCTAGATGGTGGAAACTTATGATTTATAACTAATAATCAACTTATGATGTATAGCTCAAATTAACTTATGATTTAGTGTCTGTAGGTGAAAATTAGTTCCACAGCTTGGTCACTTGGGAGATGTCTTATCTGCATTAGTTAGTCACCCTGTCTCTTCGTAGGTGTGTGTGTGTGTGTGTGTGTGTGAGAGAGCGAGAGATAAAGAGAGTGTGTGTGTCCCTCTAGTTGAGTTTGCCTCCTGCTGTGTGGGAGGGTAGGTAGGCACTCATGTCCATTAGCTGGCCAAGGGCTGCTAGCCTGTTAAATATGTATGAGTCCAATTCACACACACACACACACACACACACACACACACACACACACACACACACACACCTCTGTGTGCCAGTCCATTTCCTAATCTACTTCATGTATCCCATCCGAGAGAGGGTGTGAGAGAGAGACGCCAGTGAAGTTTCCACCGCAGGGCCTGGGCAAACACTTAGCCACAAACCAGGACCAACCAAACATGTCAACAACACAAAGTGAGTAAATAATGATACAATATGGAGTGAAATTGTTTAAATGTAGCCCAATGTTTTGCCCTGGCAATGTACACTACCTCTAAGTAAACTGTGTATGGACATTGGACTGAATGTGGCTGAATTGGACTTGGGAGGGAAGGGTTTGACTGGACTGGACTGGACTGGACTAGGAGGCTAACGGATAGCTAGCGCTGCTCACTGTTCTAGAACACAGTCTGACACAGACCTAAATTAAAACACATTGGACTGTTCTAACCACAGAGATATCCCACAAACACAAACGGGTTGTTCTTTGAATACTGCCAAGGTATCGGTTTGGACATGGAAATGTCCGACACACACCTGGAGAACACACTCCTATCGAGTCAAGAGCGGCCGGAGTACGATGGCTTCCCTCAACTTCCTCTCCAGCGCACCGGTACGCCCGGCTGAGGGGAAAAAAAACGGTGTTCTTGGTTCACCTCTCGTGCAACAGATGCCTATAGAAATGCTTGGGACTGTATTGTTGGCGTGGAGAGGAGAGGAGAGGGGGGGTGGGGTGGATATGTGTTTTAATATTGATAGTGTGCCCTGATTAGATTCCAGTCTAAGTGGCGGAATGAGAGGCTGGGTTCCCCATCGAGCAGGAGGATGGTAGCGCAGCGGACAAGAAGCATCGGAGAGGCCATAGGTGCCTGTCTCTGTCTCTATGTTATGACAGTATACCAATCTCGAATCAACACACCCCTCCAGCCTTCTAACCCCACCGTGTCCATGTTAAGATCAGCACCACTCGACTCCATCCCCTAACCCCCCTTGACTTCCCTCCATCCTCCTCCGCCAATCACACACACCTGTCCCTGTCCCTGTCCCTCTCTCTCTCTCTTTGTCTTTGTCTCTCTCTCCCTCTACCTCGCCCGTGAAACTGAACACTTTGTGGTTTTGCTACAGACCGCTGGCACAAGGTCCAGATCAGAGAAAGTGATAGAGAACACCAGTTAGAGACAGAGAGAAAGAAGGGATAGAGAAAGGCAATAAAGTGAATTATGCTCATGTCTCTGAACCAGGTGAATTTCTGCATTGGAGAAGGATGGATGGAGGGAGGGGGAGAGAAAGGTTGGGATGCCAATTTAAATTAAAATCAGTCCAGTTTCCATGGTGATGAGATCATCTATTTTTTTTAATCCTTAGCCTTCACTTCTTTCTTTTTATAGTTCCCCCTCATTTTGTATGTTTCATCTGTTTCAAGATATTTTACTTGAATTTAAGAGAAAATGGTTTAAACCTATTTTAGAGTCATACATTGCTAGAAATAGGGTGATTTTGCCCTAACCAATACTCAAATAACATTACAGAATAGAATATGTTTTTAGGTGCATACTCTTTGGCCTACATCAAGCCTTTACATACACACCCTTTAATGTTAGTTAGCTACACTGTTTTCACTTGGCCCAGTGTATATTGAACCCAACACCGCTTAGGCAACAGGCTATAGAACAAACAGTAAGCGTTTTGTGGTGGCAGCGTGAGTCCCGCCAGGTGCCTCACTACGTCACCAGGTGACTGACAAGTGCCAGCTCAGCTCGGCGACTCCATGGCGATAAGCGCTGCCATGTCAGCGCTTTAAGAAGCTATCGCATCGCACATTAGGCTACTTCCTAGGCTGGGAAGGATTAATGATAATAATAATGACAAGGTGATCTAAAATAAGTTGTAAAGCATAAGCACACAAAAGACCCCTGATCGAGCGAATTCAACTGTTGCTTTCGCTTCATTCCGTGTCAGTGGTGGCTTATGTAGGTACCTGGCGAGGCCAACGTATCTTTATCGGACGAGGAGCTGTGCCTGCGGCGCCTAGAGCGTTTGTCTCTTCGTGGAGAGGAGGTACTTCCTGAAAGACACGGCAACAACAACGCCTCTTCCCCCGAGCCGTCCGTCTCCAGCTCGGTAAGGACGCTTTCGCAAGACCCAGATATCCGAACGGCGACTCCCGGGTTCGTTCCAAGTCCCAGGCCTGTCCGGTTCCTATCGAACAATACTGCCGCTGGGTCCAGCGAGACAAAGTTGGACTCCGGCGCGACAGCTGCTGCTGTTGCTCCGATCATGTCCACCACCGGTTCGCATATGTCGGTCTCGTTCAAGTCGCATTCTGACATCATTTTCGCGAACTTAGAAAGGATTTAAAATAAGAAAAACTATTTTCCTACAGCTTTCACCGTTCCATGGTTCACGTTGTCCTATTCCGTTCTGCTTAGCACCTAAGCAAGTGTTCAGAAAGCGGCTTCTTTCACCCGTTCAACGTCCACATCATCTGTCGAGCCTGTTTGCTTCCTACTTCAACTGCGCGTGCGCAATTGAAACATGCCATTTTTATGCTATTAGACAAATGGCAGAGTTTTAAGTTTGAAACGGGCACCATTGGCATATCACGTAATGCTTTGTATCATACGGTCTGTTCTAAGATGTTATTCGATTTGTTTTGTAAGCTCATTAGACTTGTAAAATGTTCGAAAGGGAGCACGCGGTACCTTTGCTCCGCTAGGTGGCGATATTGTTTAAGTGATCACTTTCAAAATAGAACAAAATTGCTCATTAACCAACTTAAGGCGAAACATTCAAGTACATCTTTAAAATACAATATATTCACAAGAATCTTTTGGTTGAATGTGAGTTTCTTTCCATGCGTGGTCTGGTTCTACAAGCCGAGGTTCACTTATGCACGGGTTGTTTGAGACAGAGACACATA
>CM030176.1:5182900-5207900 GCA_017639675.1 Aplochiton taeniatus
ACCCACACCCACACACATGCATACTATGATGCTGGCAAGCAAATGGCAACAAGAGATACCAGCACATGTTCTGCAGTCCCACTGCCAAACGAGTCACACACAGTTAAAGGGCAAGCCCAGTGATTCAAGTCGGTGCCATGATCCATCGATCTGATCTGAGCATTGATATGGTATCTAAATATTGGTTGATGTGACCCAAAGTGGCAAACTGGAGTGGCAACCATCGTCGGGGAACGTTGTTCACACAACGCAAGTGTTTTTGTAATACTTGCGAAGTATGTCAGGGTGCATTAGACATCAGATATCTATATATATATAACATTAGATATCATCCATCGTGATGTTGCTTTCACATGTTTACTCTCTTTGTCTCTGACACATTGAATATGATGTCGATTACGTAGCTAGGAAACCCGCCTAAATTTTAGGGAAGAGCTATTCGTGGTGGAAATTCAACCAGATCTAGGGTTAAGGAACTGGTTGGAACAGGAAAGATAACGGTTTAAAGGGTACTATCTGGTGGAAATGAGCCAAGAGGGTCCAGCTCTGGGAATAGCACTGTGTGGTTTTCATGTTAGACTGTGGGATTCTCTCTCCTTAAGAGTAAAGCCGAACATGTCCTTACCACCAAACCAGGCCCCCCCTCTCTCTCTCTCTCTCTCTCTCTGTGTGTGTGTGTGTGTGTGTGTGTGTGTGTGTGTGTGTGTGAGCATGCATGCATGCATGTTTTTCTGCATGTCTGTCTGTCTGTAAACATCAGACTTGTTCCACAGGGTACCTGTGTACTTGTGGTTTGGTTTGGCTTTAGTTTGTGAAATACTACATGAAATTATTTCAGATAGGCAGATAGTTTAGCAGATATATATAGGTACATTTTTTAAGTCTGCTATGTTATTGTAGGTACACTATTTAGTTTTCAAGTTAGCATATGCTATAACCAGCAGAAAATACCTCAATAGTATAATAAATAATAGTAGATGATATTACAATTTCCCTTGGGATCAATAAAGTATTTTCCATTCCATTTCTCATCTCAATATACCATTCCATTTTGAAAGTAGCAGCAAGGTAGAATTTTAAATTAAACCTACAACATAATATTCTCAGTCGACTCGCATAAAATGTTATCTGTGGAGATCCTGAGTTATCTACATAATACAAGCACATGCTAATAATAATACAAATTTAAATAATAATGATAATGCAGTAATATGTGTCTGTGCAGCTCGTGGGATTAAATTATGGTCTGTATGTGACCTCTTGCCTGCCACCCCCCAGCCATATAAATATCGACACAAAGGAGGAACCAGAGAGATAGATAGATTGATAAAGAGAGAGAGAGAGAGAGAGAGAGAGAGAGAGAGAGAGAGTGAGATAAAGAGAAAGAGAGAGAGAGAGAGAGAGAGAGAGAGAGAGAGAGAGAGAGCGAGAAGGAGACATAGAGAAAGAGAGAGAGAAAGACACACACACAGACAGAGAGAGAGGAAGCCTGGCAGCTATGGCCTCTCTGATGCTCTCTTGTCCGCTGCGCTACCATCCTCCTGCTCGATGGGGAACCCAGCCTCTCATTCCGCCACTTAGACTGGAATCTAATCAGGGCACACTATCAATATTAAAGCACATATCCACCCCCCTCTCCTCTCCTCTCCTCTCCTCTCCTCTCCTCTCCTCTCCTCTCCTCTCCTCTCCTCTCCTCTCCTCTCCTTTTTGTCCTTTCCTCTCTCTCTCTCTCTCTCTCTCTCTCTCTCTCTCTCTCTCTCTCTCTCTTTCTCTCTTTGTTCCACTGTTTTCCTCTCCAGCTGGTGAGGGTATGGGTTACGGCTGCCCCTCCCCCGTCTTTTGAACGAGCCAATGAGACGGCACGAAGGCAAAGAGGACCCCCCTTCACCTCCCTTGAAACTACCCACTTCCTCCTCCCCTCCCCTCCACCCCTCCCATCCATCCATTCCTAACCCCATCCCCCTAGGGCCCTCTGAACCTCTCTCTCCACCCCATCCCCCCTTTCCCCTCTGCCACCCCCTAACCTAGTTACTCATCCCTCCACCTCAAAACACCCAGGAGACCAACCCCCCCCCCCCCCAATCCTAGCTCCCTTCCTCCCATATCTAGCCATCTCAATTTTGGTAGTCCTTTTCTTTACCCTTTTTCCAACAGATCTCTTTAGTGCTCTTCCTTTTCATCTGTCCACCTTTCTTGCTCCTTCTCTCTTTCCCTCCCACCCCTCCCTCTCTACCTCCCTTCCTCCTTTCTGGCCTTATCTTATGAATATCGGTAACACACTGGGTGAAAAATTGATCTTCCCTGCCTGTCGGTGGACACTGCCTCCTATAACGTATTAGCACATAGTATGTGTGTGTGTGTGTGGAGGCGTGCTGCTTGCGGGAGACAGAGACAGAGACAGAGAGAGAGAGAGAGAGAGAGAGAGAGAGAGAGAGAGAGAGAGAGAGAGAGAGAGAGGTGGGGGTGGGGGTGTAGGGCAGTGGGGGTATTTGCATAGTATCAAAGTAAGGAAAGGGTTTGTAATGAGGCCCAGAACTCTGTCTGTCTCTCTCTCTCTCTCTCTCTCTCTCTCTCGGATAGTGGGGGTTGAATGTGTTTAAAATGAGAGAATAAAATAAAACAGGGAGGTTAGATGTGTGTTTGTTTTTCTACTTGTATTCTACATTATTGATTCACCAACACTTTCTGAAATAAAGACAATACTTAGCTCGATATAAGCTATTATTTTTCATTGGACATTGGTTATTCTGGTCAAACATGAAACGACTTAATTCGGGCGTAAAATTGTCAAAATGTATATGTAATCATTTGCATTTACAACTACAGATCGCATAGCCTATTGGAGCTATATTGTTAGTAAAAAAATGAATAAAAAAGTTTGTTCTGAGTAACGAGACAAAACTAAGTGCTGGCTGGATTTTATATTTTTTTCCTCTCTTTATAGACCCATTTCTACTGAAACCTTTCTGTCTTGTAGTTTATGGTCTATTTTCATTGTTTGTTTTTTTAACAAAATGTTTTCGGAACTATTTTGCAGAGCTTGCAAACCATTTTTATTTGTAAATCCAGCTTGTGGCTACGGGAAGCAGCTGCAGAATAAAGACTACTGTATGTAAATAAATAATTTAAAGCCCCTTTAGCCTGCCTCTCTGCCATGCAAAGGGTTGGAGTTACCAAACCCAACTAGTCAAATACCGATTCTTGACAAATCTTCTCTTTCCTGAATAGCTCACTTCAAGGCATCAGCGTCGCATTTTATATTGTAACATCATGACAGCAATTAACGTAGATTTAGTCTATCTAACATAGCATATTCTCGGAGTGGGGTTTGAAAACGTGAATCGTCAGTACAGATGTGAAAACAATGTGTAAATAACAGCCGAACACTTTCGGAAATCTGTTTTCGACATGTTAGGTCTGGTGGAAATTCGACTTGTGCACTCATGATGGTCTGTCAGATTTCACGCTGACACCGAGCAAGAGCACTGGGCGCTCAGCAAATACACAGGGCTCAAAATATTATCGACAGATCGGAGTTAGGAGTACAGTAGAAGAGAGGGCACTGAAGGTAGGTTCTATTAAAACTATTTAAAACGGGAAAGTGGATCTATTTTCAACACAAACATAGAGGCGGGGTTCTGCTTTCAGCTCGCATTCATTTGAGCCGAGCTCTTTCTTTGTAATTTGAGGTTGACCACTTTTTATTCAAGCTTGCTCGCTGGGCTTCTGTAGTCTCCCAGTGGGAAAGGATACGTTACTCGAGCGACGGTAATTGGAACAACAGCGATAACGTTACTTGAATCAGTTATAAAATAATTATCATACTGGCTCGTTGGCTATATGTTCTATTTGTAATAAATCGAGTCATCTAAAGCGAATTCAAGGCGTGGGTAGCTCGCTTTGGGAGTCTTCTGTGTGCTGTGTTGGGGGAGAGGAGGAGGGGTTGACAGAATGGCTTGCGAGCTAAGTTAGCAAACGGCGTTACGCAGGCTCACTAAACAAGTTTCAGTCCATGTGAAAGTAAAAAAAGTAAGCATCAAACTTGTTGTATTGGTAAATATCGACATGAAATATATATTGAACTTTATACCCATGGTGTAATGAGATTGTAGTTGTTGTTACGGATAAACTGAAATGGCTGGGTTTGTGCTAATGCGCACCAGTTAGCATGCTTTAATTTCTTCTAGCGTTTTACGGAAGTTCCAAGTAACGTTACTGGCTGGATACACATGGTTTATCTCTCTTAAAGTCCTATGTTGTACTAAAAGTCTTTAAGTACACACATGTACTCTCTGGTTGGGAGATGTAACATTAGTCTGACGTACGTTCGACTCAGCATTGTCTCATCGCTTTCGGTAAATTGCGTCCCTTCCTGGTTTGCAAAATTTCTTAACTGAAGACTCGTGTTACACATACATTTGCACAGAATAGTTAAACAAATACAAACTGTGGCAGTCAAGACATCCGCTTCCTGCGTCTACCTTGTGACCACTTTTCCTCCTAAGAAAAATATATGCCAAAATATTGTCTATAAATTAAGGCTCTCCTTTTAGTTAACTAGCCCCACTCTGTTTTTTAACAGTTTCAACACGAACTTTTTGCTGTGAGAGGGAACGAGAGAGAAAGAGGGTAAAGGCAGAACAGATTGAAAGGAAACCCCCCGAAAGGAAATGCCAATCGCAGCGGCTGGACAACCGACAACCCAGGAGCCCAGAATCTTTTCCCGGCTGCCCGCCACCCCCGAGCCTGTCCCTAAAGGGGCTGATTTATTCGACGAGGCGCCGGGGGCTGAGGCCGAGTCGCCGGAGCGAACAGAATACGGCGGGGGCGCCGAGGGGGGAGGAGGGGGCTACAGCAACTACACCCAGACCTCTGCTCGAGGATTTCTGCTGTCGCCTGGGTCAACCAACAGCGCCGGTTCTCCTCCGCGGTCCCCTCCCACCTCCTCCTCGCTCCGATCCTCCTTCCTCTTCCACCCGCCCCATCATCAGCACCCCCAGTATCACCAAGCCCACCACCCGATCACTATGGAGCCCCCCAGGACTCGATCGCGCTCCCGCTCTGGATACTACCAGCAGTATGGGGGAAGCGGGAACGCAGGCAATGGGATTACCGGTACCGGAATAACGGGTGGGAACCACCAGCAGCAGCACAACGGAGGGTGCACTCACCCTAACGGTCTCCTGGACAACCAGCTACAGCGAGCTCCCGGTTTGAACGTTTCCCCCGGTGCTCAGAGGCATTCTGGGGCACCTGGAGCACACCACATCTCGGCCTCAGGTAAACTGTGTGTGTGTGTGTGTGTGTGTGTGTGTGTGTGTGTGTGTGTGTGTGATAGGGGGTATGACACAGGAAAATGATTAGTGTGTGTGTGTGTGTGTGCGTGTGTGTGTGTGTAAGAGAAATTACATCACTTTGAAGTTAATGTGTGTTTGCGTGTGTTTTTGTCACTGTCAGTTGGAGGTATGTCTGTTGGTACTCGGATGCTTGTGTGCATGCAGGCCTTTCTACAGTGTACCCTCACCCTGGGAGGCTTGTGGAACTGGTTTGGTGTGTGTGTGTGTGTGTTCAGGTTGTCTGCTCTCCTCTGCCTCTCCTCCTAAGCTCCCAGCCAGCGCCAGGAGGAGTCAAGCTGTTTTAATGCATCAGGGAAAGGCTGCAGAGAGGGGGGAGGTGGGTGTACCGGGTTGGCATGGTAATAGTGAGTGTGAGTGTGAGTGTGAGTGTGTGTGAGAGAGAGAGAGAATTAACCACTTCTTTTCTAATTAGACTGGCTCTTTTAAACGTCTGCTATGAAGCTGTAGGTCTGTTCATGCAGTGTGTTATGAAGCCAGTCTGCGGTGTCTGTCCAGGGTTAGGACAGATGTGAACCGAGTGAACTTAGTCACTGTGCTGCTTACAATGGGATAGCATACCTCATATTACAACATAGCTAACTACAGTTTATCAAGAACCCGTTTTTCACTCACTCAATGGAATGCGGTAGATTAACATTTGGACAAGCATTGTTTGTAATGAGAAGTTATACATTTATAGCCATTAAGCGGCTATGATCTAATGATGACGTGATATCACTCGTGTTTTTAAGTTTTACTCGGTTACACACACACACACACACACACACACACACACACACACACACACACACACACACACACACACGTGGCATAGAGACAGTGTGTAATAGAGCTGTGAGCTTGACGCTGCCAAGATGGACCGGCTTGAACTCCTGTCTGTTGGACTCTGGTGCAGACTGAAGGGGAGCAAACGATTCACTGTGAGGTTCTGAATAAAAAATAGAACAGGAACTATTGAGTATGAGGTTCTAATAGAATAGAACAGGAACTATTGAGTATGAGGTTCTAATAGAATACAACAGGAACTATTGAGTATGAGCTTCTAATAGAATACAACAGGAACTATTGAGTACGAGCTTCTAATAGAATACAACAGGAACTATTGAGTATGAGGTTCTAATAGAATACAACAGGAACTATTGAGTAAGAGGTTCTAATAGAACAGGAACTATTGAGTATGAGGTTCTAATAGAATGGAACAGGAACTATTGAATATGAGGTTCTAATAGAATAGAACAGGAACTATTGAGTATGAGGATCTAGTTGAATACAAAAGGAACTATTGAATATGAGGTTCTAATAGAATAGAACAGGAACTATTGAGTATAAGGTTCTAATAGAATGGAACAGGAACTATTGAGTATGAGGTTCTAATAGAATAGAACAGGAACTGTTGAGTAGTAGGTTCTAAGAGAATAGAACAGGAACTATTGAGTATAAGGTTCTAATAGAATAGAACAGGAACTATTGAGTATAAGGTTCTAATAGAATAGAGCAGGAACTATTGAGTAGTAGGTTCTAATAGAATAAAACAGGAACTATTGAGTATAAGGTTCTAATAGAATAGAACAGGAACTATTGAGTATAAGGTTCTAATAGAATAGAACAGGAACTATTGAGTATAAGGTTCTAATAGAATAGAACAGGAACTATTGAGTATGAGGTGTGAATAGAAGGGAAACGAAACTATTGGTTGTGGGGTTCCACATAGAATCAAACCATACAGCAGAGTAAGACTAGGCCCCTACTATTTTATAAGGCTGTTTGATTTTTATGGTTCAGAAAACCCTGATTGACTAACCTAATTCATTTATTAACCATACTATTCAATAGTTTCGGTTCCATTCTATTAGAACCTCATACACAATAGTTCCTGTTGTATTCTATTAGAACCTCATACTCAATAGTTATCAGCTTTATTTTATCACTATTTATTTTTGCATGGCCATAAAAATAACTATAACAAATATATACAACCCATCATATTCATGGCTGTTTTGATCTGAGGAAAGCAATCGTTGCTGACATTTGCCAGAAAAAGACATCTGATTAACTGAAATAAATTGCGTACGGCATCTACACTTCAAATGCAACATTATCACACAGTTCCCAACCACCTTCTATTATGAGGTGATATTGTGTGTGTGTGTGTGTGTGTCTGTGTGTGTGTGTGTGTGTGTGTGTGGGGGGGGGGGGGGGGTTAGGCTTTTGGCCCTAGCCTCTGCTCCAGAGAATTCATGTTGCGGGCACCCCCACAAACACATCCTCTGTCCCCAGCCTGTATAGAAACCAAATCATGCTTGAAAAGAGCACTTCTTTCTCTGCTTCTATGCCTGGCACATACATTTTCAATCCCATTAGATTACACTGTTACACTATTACACTGAAACAACATCTCTAGCATCGGGACCCTTTTTCTCAATCTCTTTCTGTTCCATGGCTTGCCAGCGGTTGTGTGGATTCTGTTTTGACTCCTGCATTTTGCAATAAAAAATATGTGTTGTCTCTTTTGACGAGGGCCCCCAAAAAATGGTGACATTTTTGATAGAAATATTCCGAGGCATTCAAAGCGAGGCTTTAAATGCTGAAAGATGATTCCTCTAAATCCTTCCTTTTCAAACCTCTGTCGGAATAACACTACCTGCCAAACGACTCACTGTCCTTGTGTCTGTAAAAAGCACGGCGCTCATTCACAGTGGCCTAGTCAAATACTGAATCATCTTCCTCATGTGGCCATGAAAGAAAAGTTCTAGCTATACGTTTTTTTTTTTTTATGAAAGATGTGTGTGTGTGTGTGTGTGTGTGTGTGTGTGTGTGTGTGTGTGTGTGTGTGTGTGTGTGTGTGTGCGCTTGCTTGTTTACATGCATGCATGCTGCCGCTATAGGCATTCATGTGCAGCAGGTGGTGTGTGTGTGTGTGTGTGTGTGTGTGTGTGTGTGTGTGTGTGTGTGTGTGTGTGTGTGTGTGTGTGTGTGTGTGTGTGTGTGTGTGTGTGTGTGTGTGTGTGTGTGTGTGTGTGTGTGTGTGTGTGTGTGTGTGAATTGTCATGAATGGAGAGTGAGACTGGAAATACCTGTCCTGGATAGTAAACCTCAAAAAGACTGAACACACACACACACACACACACACACACACACACACACACACACACACACAGCCTTTGGGTTGCCTAGTAGTGGATGTGTTCTTGCTGGGTAGGTGAGCTTAATACATCTTTCATTTGTAACTATGAAATAACCATTCGCCCAGGTGGTCCTTCTGGAACTCAATAGAAATGTGGAATATTTAAACATAATTACTTCTCATATACGCTGTATTAAATTTATTCCAGCAGTCTCCAGATACTCATTTTGTTTGAACCCCATTCCTTGTTTGGGCCTTGAAGAAGCAGAAGGAAATATTATTTCTACACATTCACTACATTTAAGGCTTGCAATTGAGCTAAAATGCTATACCTGCTAAATGCATGTGACACTAATCATACAATAATATATTTTTAAATCTAAAATGTTTCTGTAAAGTGGGACCCCCCCCCCCCCCCCATTAGCCTAGGTTTAGACCTGGACTAAGAACTAGCCCTAGACTGTTCTGTAGTACCTTGATCCAGTTGGCAAGTCCCAGTCTGGCCTTTGAATCTCCCGACGCCTGCATAGGTGTTTCCACGTAAGGGGCCACGCTGCATGGCGTGGTGTGTAGATCCGGTGCAATTGTTAATTGTTAATTGTTCATTGTTAATTGTTAATTGTTAATTGTTCATTGTTAATTGTTAATTGTAGATCCGGTGTCCGTAGAGTGACGTGGGCGTGAGACCGCTTGTTGCGCGGCGATGTCGCCGACCTGGAACATAGCCAGTGTGTTTGAATGGGGACAAATGGCAAGAAGCAGCTGGTCTATGAGGCTCTGTGAGGACCCCAGCACGCACGCACGCACGCACGCACGCACGCACGCACGCACGCACGCACGCACGCACACCTCTCTCCCCCCTCTACTCTCTCCCCCCTCCATCATCAGACAGAGACAGAGACAGAGACAGAGACAGAGACAGAGACAGAGACAGAGACAGAGACAGAGACAGAGACAGAGACAGAGACAGAGACAGAGACAGAGACAGAGACAGAGACAGAGACAGAGACAGAGACAGAGACAGAGACAGAGACAGAGACAGAGACAGAGACAGAGACAGAGACAGAGACAGAGACAGAGACACTCCTCACGCCGGTCACCTGCGCCGGCCGTGAAAGCTAATGATCCCTCCTCCCCGCCTTCCTTCCTCTGTTTTCAACCGCTCTCTTTCTGTCCCTCTGGAGTACCCCCCCATCTCTCGTTCAGTCTGCTTCTCTATCCCCCCCCCCCCCCCCCCCCCCCCCCCCCCCGTCTATAGACCAGCCTTTGCTCTTCTTTTTTTTTCTCTAGCTTTCCGTCCTTCCCTCTCCTACTCTCCTCCCCTGTCCCCCCCCCCCCCCCCCCCCTCCAGTCCTTTCAGGCTGATCTTCCCTCCCCTACGGCCGTGTGCCCTTCCTTCCTTTCTCTTCACCTCCTCTCTCTCTTCACCTCCCCCCACCTCCTTCCCCCTCTTCACCTCCCCCCACCTCCTTCGCCCTCTCTCTTCACCTCCATCCACTTCTCACTTGTCTAGTGTGAAGGAGCTATCGTTTTAATGGATCTCTCATTGCTGTCCTCACCCCTCCTAACTCTTCGGGGGAGGACGGGAGTGGGGAGTGGGGAGTGGGGAGTGGGGGTGGGGGTGGAGAGCATGGAGTCGGGGGAGAGAGAGGGGGTGGGGGTGGAGAGTGGGGGTGGGGGAGAGAGAGGGGGTGGGGGAGAGAGAGGGGGTGGGGGAGAGAGAGGGGGTGGAGAGTGGGGGAGAGAGTGGGGGTGGGGGAGAGAGAGGGTAGACAGCACAGTCAACAGTGAGTACAGACGAGTAAGGCGAAAGGGAAGTTCGGAAAACGCAAAAAGGTCAACTTTTACTGAGCCTGTGTGTGTGTGTGTGTGTGTGTGTGTGTGTGTGTGTGTGGAGGAAACTGAGATCTGAAGGGAGCTGGAGAGGAGGGAGTGAGGGGTGGGGGTTGGAATGGAAGTGAAAGAGAGCAAACAGGGTGGGTTTTGGGCGGGGGGGGGCACAGGGTGGGGTACAGGGTTGGGGGATGGGGGCACAGAATGGGGTTGGAGGATTGGGGTACGGGGTTGGGGGAGGGGGGGACAGGGTGGGGTACAGGGTAGGGGGGGTGCAGGGTTGGGGGGCACAGATGTGGGTTATGGGGTGGGGGTTGAAGTCCAGTTAGAGAAGAATCTAAAAGAAATGGAAGAATCCTTAAGTAGCCTAGCTCCTCTATCTTTCTCCCTGCGGAGTTCTGACTGTCAGTGAGAGAGAGAAAGAGAGGAGGGGAGGGGAGGGAAAAACAGAGGGAGGGATGAAAGGAAAAAGAGAGGGAAGAGGGAAGTGAGAGGGTGAGGACAGCTCTACCAGAGAGTGTGTGTGTGTGTGTGTGTGTGGCCTTGTTTGCCAGGCACCTGGGTGGGCTAAGAGCAGGAACAGGACTGTGTCAGCAGCCTCTCTCTCACACACACACGCTCTCTTTCACATAAACATACACTCTCACACACACTGGCACGTTCAGCAGCACACAGGCGATGACGTCACAGGGGGTAACCTCTGCTGAATCTGAGAGAAGGGCAGGGACTGTGGTTCAGAGCCTTGGGCTGCTAGTGGAAAGAGGGATGAAGAGACGGACGGAGGGAGGGAGGGAGGAAGGAAGGGATGTGTGGGGATAATTCATATACTTATTTGTATATATTCATCTCTCTTTGTAAGGATCAAAGAACGTGTAGAATTGTTTTGCGGTCGGTCGAGTTGGAACTGGCGTGTGGCATCTTGAAAAGATGTGAGTTGTATTTGTTTTTTGCCCCTAATTTTCTTCGTGTACCGTTCAGAGGAGTTGAGGGTGCTCTGAGTGCAGCTGATCCGAGCTGAACCAGCCCGTCCGGTTTTTCCAGTCCGGTTAGGCAGGCCAAGCACTCTGCTGAGGACGTTCAGTCCTAAGAGGATTACTCCGCTCAACACCCTCTCTTCCCCTGGCGACACCCCGGAGAAAAGCCTCAGCGTCACGGACGCCGTGTTCTCAATTTGGGGACGTTGGGGCCACCCCGGTTTGGTGTTCCCAGTGCTGTAAGGGGCTACCTGTAGACAGATGGACAAATGGACAGACGGACAGATGGACATAGGAAGATAGGTAGCATAGTAATATGGTAATATGGTGAGGAGAAATAGGTTTGGTGCTGCCCTAGTGATGTGCTGACTGTTTGTCGCATGTCTCTGCTGCCTCACACTGATCTCACACACACACACACACACACACACATTGATGTTACGGGAGAGTGGAGGGATCTGAGGAGGAGGAGGAGGAGGAGGAGGAGGAGGAGGAGGAGGAGGAGGGTGGGGGACCGGGGGACATGAAAGGATGGAGTGATAAGAGAGGGAGAGGGAAGAAGGGAGGAATGGAGAGAGAGAGAGAGAGAGAGAGAGAGAGAGAGAGAGAGAGAGAGAGAGAGAGAGAGAGAGAGAGAGAGAGAGAGAGAGAGAGAGAGAGAGAGAGAGAGAGAGAGAGAGAGAGAGAGAGAGAGAGAGAGAGAGAGAGAGAGAGAGAGAGAGAGAGAGAGAGAGAGAGAGAGAGAGAGAGAGAGAGAGAGAGAGAGAGAGAGAGAGAGGTGTGAGCAGGAAGTTGAGTGGAGGGAGGGAAAGGGGAAAGGAAGGAGGGGAGAGAAGAGATGAGGAAGGAAATGGATAGAAATAGCTGATGCACTCACAGGCTCACAGGAAATCAATATCCGTCAAGATGGAACACAACCCCCCCCACCCTTTATTTCTCTCTCTCTTTCTCTCTCTTTTCCTCTCTCTCTCTCCTGTACTCCCCCTGTTCCTCCTTCCTTCCCCCCATTTCCTCTCTCCCTCTCCACACCCACTCCTCTCATTCCTCTGCTCCCTTTCCTTTGCTTAGCCCCCCCCCCCCCATCCTCTTTTTTTCTTTTAATCTATCTCTTTTTCTGTGTGACCATCCCCCCTCTCTTCCTCACCCCCTCTTTGGCCATCCCCCATGGCAACCCTGACACATGCACTCCATCTCTCTACGCCCTCTCTCTCTCTCTCTCTGTTTCTCTCTTTTTCTCTTTCTTTCTCTCTCTCTCTGTACGCGTGTGTGTGTGTGTGTGTGTGTGTGGGTGTGTGTGTGTGTGTGTGTGTGTGCGCGCGTTTGTGTGTGAGTGAGAGAGCCTTTTCGATCTACCCCAGGAATTTCCATTAAGCACACAGCTCTTGACCCCAGAGCTCTCTCTCTCTGTGTGTGTGTGTGTGTGTGTGTGTGTGTGTGTGTGTGTGTGTGTTGTGTGAGGCAGCAGCAGTATTTTCCCTGCTTCTCTACCCTTTGCTTTCTCTATATAGCTGGCCATTCTCTCGCACATTCCTTTGTAGTATTTGTGTGTGTGTGTGTGTGTTGTGTGTTGTGTGTCTAGTTGATACACAGTGGTCCAGGCTGGCCCCAAACAGAGAGCCTGTCTTTGAGGATGTATACCAACCAGCCAACTGCCTTTATAACTGCCTGTCTTCTCAATGCAAAGTGTGTGTGTGTGTGTGTGTGTGTGTGTGTGTGTGTGTGTGTGAGTGTATGAGTGTATGAGTGTATGAAATGGTATCTTTAAGTCACAGAGCAGGGGTCAGCTTGGAGCCGGTTACTGTAACTAGGCATTCCGAAGTCGTGGAAACGACAGTAGGATGTGAACCAAACTCGCCTAGCTCGGTCCAGGGCTTTCCTTTTGCTTGCACAGGTAGTCTGGCTATGCAAGCCTTCAGCTCACCCTGGGAAAGAGACCAGGTAGTCTGGCTATGCAAGCCTTCAGCTCACCCTGGGAAAGAGACCAGGTAGTCTGGCTATGCAAGCCTTCAGCTCACCCTGGGAAAGAGACCAGGTAGTCTGGCTATGCAAGCCTTCAGCTCACCCTGGGAAAGAGACCAGGTAGTCTGGCTATGCAAGCCTTCAGCTCACCCTGGGAAAGAGACCAGGTAGTCTGGGCATGCAAAGCCTCGTTTGTTGTTGCCGGGCCTGGTCTGTTGGTGTCTAGTCGTCAAAATAGGCCGTGTCCTCTTCTAGCCCATGCCCTCCCAGGACTATGACAGTTAGGCCAATGCCTACGACACACGACACGACTTCCAAAGACCGTGTAAGTGTGTAAGTCGGCATTAGGTGAAGGATAGCAATTCAGTGTGAGTGGTCTCTTTCTCTGTCTCTCTCTCTCTCTCTTTCCCACTTTATTTATATAATTCTCCCTTTCTCTATTGCCCCAGCTATTCCTTCATCTGTCTGTCTGTCTGTCTGTCTGTCTGTCTGTCTGTCTGTCTGTCTGTCTGTCTGTCTGTCTGTCTGTCTGTCTGTCTGTCTGTCTGTCTGTCTGTCTGTCTGTCTGTCTGTCTGTCTGTCTGTCTGTCTGTCTGTCTGTCTGTCTGTCTGTCTGTCTCTCTGTCTCATCAGTCTCTATCTCTCCCCCTACTATCTTTGTTGGCAGTCTTTCTCTAGCCTCTTCAAGGAAACCGAGAACAACCACCCCCCCACCCCCAACACTCCCCACAGGTAGACAAGGACGCGATAACAACAGGCCTGCTATCAATAGCTGCCTCTCCTCCTCCTCCTCCTCCTCCTCCTCACCTGGCTTTGTTCTTCGGGCAGCGTGACCGGCAGGCCGTCCATGGTGCCAGTGTGGGGGGGAGGGAAGAGGACACAGTGCCCAGGAACCCAGGGGTAGACCACTACCGTCTGGGCGCTGCCCCTTCCCTGCCCACCCCTACCCCCTTTTGTACTGTAAAAAAACCCCAAATCAACAACAAATACAAAGGAAGATAAAACGCACATAAATAAATGAAAGGGGGATGAAAAGATGGAAAAACAAAGGGAGGAGAAGTCTTAAGCGCTGATGCAAGCGGTGGTGTCATCAGAAAGCCTCCATAATCCCGGATTACTGTGTTTATGCCGTGTGTGTGTGCGTGTGTGCGTGTGTGTGTGTGTTTGTATATTCTCTCTTCTACTTAAACTCTCGATTATAGACACACACACACACACACACACACAGAGCAAAGGTCAGAACATCCGCTGGCACAAACATGTTGTCATTGTTTTTGATTTTGTTGTTGTTGTTTTAAATCCAGACATATCATAACAAAGGATGCAGATGAAATGCCTAGCATGGATTAAACTAAAAGTATAGGTCTCAAGTCTATGCTTTGAATGCTTACAGATCGAGCCCAAGACCTGTAACAGTCTAAATTACCCCTCCATCTTGAAAAACATCAGGATTTGGAATATCAATAAAGCATTTGGCCTTGACATACATGTATTTGGAAGAAAACGTCTCAATGATCTGTATCAGTATTTCATTTATTCTTATGAAGTTACTTTAAACACCAACAAAAAAAATATAGGTAGCTTATTATAACTGCTGTGTTCATTGTTTAGAGGTAGCTTATTAACCCGTGCTAACAGTGTATGATTTTGCTGATTTGTGAGACAACATTTATTTAGGAACGTCTGATATCCTCACCTTTATAAATAGCTGCCAGCAAATTGGAAAGTAAAACTGAAACGAAATAAAAACTAAACTAAAACTGGAGATTTTCTGAAAATACAACCTTAACCAAAACCCTAAATCAAACCTTAAAACCAACTGAAACTAAACTGAAATGTAAAACTTATTATAACAGCTCTGTTCAGTAGCTTATTATTACTGTTGTGTTCAGTAGCTTATTATGATTTGTATTCAGTATCTTATTATAACTGTTGTGTTCTGTAGCTTATTATGATTTGTATTCAGTATCTTATTATAACTGTTGTGTTCTGTAGCTAACTGCCGACCTGTTGTGCTTTCTGAACAGGAACCATTGGAGGAGCCTATCACTGGCATTCAGACCACGCCTATGGAGAGGAGAGCGACAAGGTGAGACACACACACACACACACACACACACACACAGTCCACCGTGAACTCCCTTAGTAGGACTCAAAGCACTACACTACAGTGTCTTTTTGGGTGTATGCATGTGCGTGCACACATGTTTTAGCGGGGGGCTTCACACGCCCACTCACACTCACACGCATGCCTTGGGACTGAAACGAGGGGATTGTGTGTGTGTGTGTGTGTGTGTGCGTCATACCTCGACAGTGAAGTCATAGTTGTCTAAACAGCAGAGTGCTGTTGGAGCATGAAGATATGACAACACACTCCACCATAGCACACACACACACACACACACACACACATCCACACGCACACACACACACACACACACACACACACACACACACACACACATCCACATCCACAGACACCCTGTTCTCGTCTCTCTCACGCACGCACACATTCAGTCTTGTTTCACACGCACAGATGCTTTCTCTCACACACACATTCTTTCTCGCTGTCTTTCTTTCTCTGTCTCACACACACACACACTCTCTCACAGGGTGTCCAGAGTGACCACTTGTTATGTTAATGTTGTTACTTCCAGGAATGGGAGGGGAGATTGCGAGACGGAAGTGCAGGGAGAAAGACGGGGAGGAGGAGAAGGGGAGAGAGAGAGAGAGAGAGAGAGAGAGAGAGAGAGAGAGAGAGAGAGAGAGAGAGAGAGAGAGAGAGAGAGAGAGAGAGAGAGAGAGAGAGAGAGAGAGAGAGAGAGAGAGAGAGAGAGAGAGAGAGAGAGAGAGAGAGAGAGAGAGAGAGAGAGAGAGAGAGAGAGAGAGAGAGAGAGAGAGAGAGAGAGAGAGAGAGAGAGAGAGAGAGAGAGGTGTACTGCTAATGGTTTCACCTCAAGCTGAACAAGGGAGAGAAGAGGAAGGGAAGGGAGGAAGAGAAAGAGGAAGGGAGGGAGAGAAAGAGGAATGGAGGGAGAGGAAGTGGAAGGTGAGAAAGCAAGGGAGGGCGAGACAGCACAAGAAGGGGTGTGTGTGTGTGTGCGTGCGTGTAAGCTGCGCATGGTCAATGATATGACCACACACATACAGAGAGGTGTGGAGCATGTGTGCACATATTAAAAAGCATTTGAGAAGGGATGTGTGTGTGCATTCATGCAAGTCTAAACAGTGTGTTTGTGTGTATGCATCTATGTGCATAGTCTAAAATGTGCTTATTTGAGTGTGTTCTGCGTTTAGGGTGTGTGTGTGTCTCGGGACCAGAGTTTTGGTCTTTATTTGGGTTCCCGGCGACGCCGTTGACAAGGAAACCGCAGCAGCTGCTCGGCCGGCTTCCTGTCAGCGTGTGTGTGTGCGTGTGTGTGCGCGCGTGTGTGCACGTGCACGCGCGCGCGCGCGCGTGTGTTTGTCAGTGTGACGACGGAGTGAAATAGAATTGTAGAGGGTGTGTCAGACTCTCTATAAGAAGACTAAGGTCTGTGTGTGTGAGAGAGAGAGAGAGAGAGAGAGAGAGAGAGAGAGAGAGAGAGAGAGAGAGAGAGAGAGAGAGAGAGAGAGAGAGAGAGAGAGAGAGAGAGAGAGAGAGAGAGAGAGAGAGAGAGAGAGAGAGAGAGAGAGAGAGAGAGAGAGAGAGAGAGAGAGAGAGAGAGAGAGAGAGAGAGAGAGAGAGAGAGAGAGAGAGAGAGAGAGAGAGAGAGAGAGGTCTGTGCATTGATAACATTGCTGAGTGTAACAGCAGCCCCAGAGTAGAGGGCAGGATAGACTATGTGCTGAGATGAAGCAGCTTGGTGTGGGTGTGGGTGTGTGTGTCTATTACTTGTGGGAGAGCCAGCATGCCGAAACTGAGACAGTGTGTTTTTCTCTGTCAGTCTGTCCATTCCTTTCTAGATCCAGCACAGGCACCAACAAGCACTTATAGTGTGTGTGTTTAGAATGTGCAGTCAAACCAAATGTGAGGCACGACCAAGCTTAGATATGAACAGAATTAGCTGAAGGGCACATGCGAGTGCACACACACACACACTTTGCATACATTCTCTCTCTCTCTCAAACACCCACACACACACACACACACACACACACACACACACACTCACTCTGTCCCACATACACACACTGTTACTTGGCTGGCCAGTCTGTCTGAACAAATGCAGACAGTTTCTCCCATTAGCATGAAACTTTGATGGCCCTGCCTGTCTGTGTTAGAAGAAGTGGGGCATGACAAGTGTGTGTGTGTGTGTGTGTGTGTGTGTGTGTGTGTGTGTGTGTGTATAGACCTGTACGTGCAGAGAGCCCTAAGGGTCTGTGTGTGTGTGTGTGTGTGTGTGTGTGTGTGTGTGTGTGTGTATTTATGTCTGGGTGGTTGTGTGTGTAGTCTATGAACTATTGGCTGGTCCCATGCGATGACAGAGACAGAGACAGAGACAGAGACAGAGACAGAGACAGAGACAGAGACAGAGACAGAGACAGAGACAGAGACAGAGACAGAGACAGAGACAGAGACAGAGACAGAGACAGAGACAGAGACAGAGACAGAGACAGAGACAGAGACAGAGACAGAGACAGAGACAGAGACAGAGACAGAGACAGAGACAGAGACAGAGACAGAGACAGAGACAGAGACAGGGACAGGGACGTGTGATTGGCGGAGGAGGATGGAGGGAAGTCAAGGGGGATTAGGGGATGGAGTCGAGTGGTGCTGATCTTAACATGGACACGGTGGGGTTAGAAGGCTGGAGGGGTGTGTTGATTAGAGATTGGTATACTGTCATAAAAGCGTTGCATTACTGGTCAGGGGTCAATGTAAAAAAAATGAATGTTTATATTTACTTTTTTATACTTTGCTGTAAGAATCGGTGGTCGTTGGAGTGGAGCCCTATTGGGTGTCGCAGGATTGGAGCCCTATTGGCTGTCGTAGGAGCGGAGCCTATTGGCTGTCGTAGGAGCTGAGCCTATTGGCTGTCGTAGGAGCGGAGCGTATTGGCTGTCGTAGGAGCGGAGCCTATTGACTGTCGTTGGAGCGGAGCCTATTGACTGTCGTTGGAGCAGAACTGAGGGGAACGTGTTCATCCCTGGAGGCATTAGTCAGTAATGGGTCTGCTACCGGCCTCACTGCCAAGTCTTGGCACACACACACACACACACACACACACACGCACACACAGTCGTGGTGTGGAACTTTCTGTTCCAGCCTAAATCTGTTTAGTCATATGGGTACTGGTGAGCTGTGCCCAACTAACCCTACACTAAACCCCCCTCTCTGTCCCTCTCCCTCCCTCTCCGAGAGGAAGGCCGGTCGACAAGCTGTTCTCCTCCTCTACAGGTCCTTTACAGCTCTCTCTCTCTCTCTCTCTCTCTCTCTCTCTCTCTCTCTCTCTCTCTCTCTCTCTCTCTCTCTCTCTCTCTCTCTCTCTCTCTCTCTCTCTCTCTCTCTCTGGTGGTAGGTTTAGGCATGGGCGGTATTTTATACCCACCAGTTAGTCTTCAAAATATACCGCGGTATGAGTAATTTGACCGTGTTTAAGAGAAAAAAATCTCTTGTAGCCTGGCAGCAAGGCACTGGCAAACGTAGCCTATCATTTGTGATATCTAAGTGACCATTTTTCCATCTTGCTCCTACCATCTTGCCAATAGATGGCAATCACTCTGTTTGTGTAGACAATTCAGTCAGCACAAAACATACTCAAATCTAAAGAGAGTTCACGTGCTAAACCAATTTCCAAAATGAAGGCCGGTGCTCTCAGAGTAGGACCAGTAACCAGCATAAAGAAGAAGACATTGTTTTTGCACCCCTAATATATTATTTCACATGATCCGCGTGCTCCAGTATCCCAATGCACATGTATTTAACATGTAATATCAAATATAAAGGAATTTAAAATAACCGGAAATTCATATGTGACCCGCTCAGAATCGGGCGAGAACGCTTCCATGTTTGTTTACGTTTCCATGAATGATTACATTCTGGGTCAGAGATTGTCAACTGAATTTAGGTGAGCAGATGTTCCACCACCCCCTGGCTATGCTAACGTTGCAGAGGAAGCACTCGCCGAGGGCGATAAATGACGTGAGTGGATCATCTCACTTGTTTTAGTTGGCGAAGAATGGAAGTGAACAACCAAACACACATCGTTAAGGCATTTAACTCGTACACTAGCAAAAGAAAAGTATTTGGACAAGCTATGCCAGGACGAGCGCTTAGTTGCCACAGTTACTTTCGAAATGTATGCATGCGGACCGACCCAAACAGAAGGTTCAGAAGGTACCGACCCAAACAGAAGGTTCAGAAGGTACCACCCCAAACAGAAGGTTCAGAAGGTACCGACCCAAACAGAAGGTTCAGAAGGTACCGACCCAAACAAAAGGTTCAGAAGGTACCACCCCAAACAGAAGGTTCAGAAGGTACCGACCCAAACAGAAGGTTCAGAAGGTACCGACCCAAACAGAAGGTTCAGAAGGTACCACCCCAAACAGAAGGTTCAGAAGGTACCGACCCAAACAGAAGGTTCAGAAGGTACCGACCCAAACAGAAGGTTCAGAAGGTACCGACCCAAACAGAAGGTTCAGAAGGTACCAACCCAAACAAAAGGTTCAGAAGGTACCACCCCAAACAGAAGGTTCAGAAGGTACCGACCCAAACAGAAGGTTCAGAAGGTACCACCCCAAACAGAAGGTTCAGAAGGTACCACCCCAAACAGAAGGTTCAGAAGGTACCGACCCAAACAGAAGGTTCAGAAGGTACCGACCCAAACAAAAGGTTCAGAAGGTACCACCCCAAACAGAAGGTTCAGAAGGTACCACCCCAAACAGAAGGTTCAGAAGGTACCGACCCAAACAGAAGGTTCAGAAGGTACCGACCCAAACAGACTCACTTCAGAAGGTACCGACCCAAACAGAAGGTTCAGAAGGTACCGACCCAAACAGAAGGTTCAGAAGGTACCGACCCAAACAAAAGGTTCAGAAGGTACCGACCCAAACAGACTCACTTCAGAAGGTTCGGTCTAGGTGTCCGTTGGCCTGGAAACGGTGGCTGCTGCCTGCGAACAGGGTTGGTGTGTGTGTGTGTTTGTCTGTGTGTGAACTGCTCTCCAGCTGTTTCCTGTTACCTATCATGCTGCTGCTCTGAAGGCTGCAGAGGGTACTGCTCTGCTGTGTGTGTGTGTGTGTGTGTGTGTGTGTGTGTGTGTGTGTGTGTGTGTGTGTGTGTGTGTGTGTGTGTGTGTGTGTGTGTATGTATGTGTCTCCTGTAGGCGTGTGGGTGCGTGTGTGTGCGTGTTAAAGTTGCAGCCGCTGAGTCATATTTTATCAGGCTGTTAAAATGTGCTGCTCTCACCAGAGATAGACGCTGGTTAGTGTGTGTGTGTGTGCGTTTTGGGGGGTGGAGGAGTTCCACAGGTTTCAGACGTTGAGTTGCTTCCTGTGAATAGAACAGCTCGTGAGATGTTGGATAGCCTTTTGCCACTCATTATGGCAGTGATAAGCATTGACAAATGGAGAAGTTGTATTTATTTAAACCAGAGTGGGGGTGTGGGAGTGAGAGAGCAAAAGGGAGAAAGTGTGTGTGTGTGTGTGTGTGTGTGCGCGCGCACGTGCGCGTGTGCGTGTGCGTGTGTGTGTGCGTGTGTGTGTGTTGTGCGAGGCAGCAGTATTTTCCCTGCTTCTCAACCCTTTGCTTTCTCTATATAGCTGGCCATTCTCTCGCACATTCCGTTGTAGTATTTGTGTGTGTGTGTGTGTGTGTGTGTTGTGGGTCTAGTTGATACACAGTGGTCCAGGCTGGCCCCAAATAGAGTCAGAGCAGATTATTTGTCAAAACTGAGCTATCACTGTGCTTCTGGTGCAACTGTTGATGGAAGGATTTCTCAAGCCCTGGTGTTGTGGGGGGTGTGACAGGGTGTGTGTGTGTGTGGGTGGGTGTGTTAAGCCAATAGAGGAAGTGACTGTAAACCCTCTGGGTCATAGAGCGCTGTAATCATACACACACACGCACAAACACACACACACACACACACACAGGAAATGTGTGAGTCACAAAGGAGAGTGTGTGTGTGATGTCGTAACAGCAGCACTGTAAATGCTCCTCTGTGACTGACACTACAGACACCGCTGTGTTTCACTAACCAGTTGTTTTTATTTTTCTCTTTCCTCCCCCTTCTCTCTCTCTCTCTCTCCTCTCCTCTCCTCCTCCTCCCTCGTTCAGAGCGAGGACAGCCCCAGTCCCAAGCGGCAGAGGCTCTCCGGCACCTCCTCCTCCGCCCCCCCTCCCTCCACCCCGTCGCCCCCCATCCGGCCCTGGGAGCTGGGCCCCCCCAGCCGGCGGACTCACCCCTACCCTCCCCCGCACCCCCACTACCACCCCCACCCCCACCCCCACCCAGAGAGGTGTCACACCCCGGGGCGAGGCCGACGCAGGTGAGAAGGGAGGAACGAGGGCGACGATTCTGTGCTGTCAATCATACGGGGTTTTGAAAGTTGTGTCTGCCCTAACTGTGTTTATGTGTTGATGGATGGTAATGTATACCCATTCACCCAGTATGAAGGTGATGCCCGCTAGCATGTTACTGGGTTAATGGTAATGTATACACATTCACCCAGTGTGAAGGTGATGCCCGCCAGCATGTTACTGGGTTAATGGTAATGTATACACATTCACCCAGTGTGAAGGTGATGCCCGCCAGCATGTTACTGGGTTAATGGTAATGTATACACATTCACCCAGTATGACGATGATGCCCACACCAGTATGTTACTGGGTTAATGGTAATGTTTATACATTCACCCAGTATGACGATGATGCCCACACCAGTATGTTACTGGGTTAATGGTAATGTTTATACCTTCACCCAGTATGACGATGATGCCCACACCAGTATGTTACTGGGTTAATGGTAATGTGCGGCGTTGAAGTGTCACCTCTATGAAGTGTTCTTATGTGTATTGGTCCATATTTAAAACGATGAAGATGACCTCTCTTCTCCTCCTCCTCCTCCTCTTCCTTCTCGTCCTCCTCCTCCTCCTCCTCCTTCTCCTCCTCCAGCCCGCCCGTCCGACGTCAGCGAGGCCGGCTGCTCCGTCCCCCCCGCCACCTCCCCCCCCCCCCCTCCTCCTCCTCCTCCTCCTCCTCACCCCCACCACCCGTCGGACCCCTCCCGGGACGAGAACTACAGCCAGCGCCCGCCTCACGCCCACCCGCACCCCCCCTCTTACCCCAACAGCACCTACGGACCCCCGCCGCCCTCGGGCGGGGGAGGGGCCGCCTCAGAGGAGCCCCGCGCCTTCCACCCCCCCGCGCTGTCGCCGCGGCTACTCCACCCGGCGGCCCACCAGCACCACCAGCAGCACCCGCACCCCCCCGCTCCGCCTGCTCCTCCTCATCCTCACCTTCATCACCACCACCACCATCATCATCCTCCTCCTCACTCACACGGGCAGCAGCAGCAGCAGGGAGCCATGGTGATGGACCTGCACGAACAGGTGAGTGTGTGTGTGTGTGTGTGTGTGTGTGTGTGTGTGTGTGTGTGTGTGTGTGTGTGTGTGTGTATTCCAACCCTTGAGGTTCTATTGGTCTGCCGGTGGTCTCTCTCAAAGTCTTATCCTTGTCTTCTATTGGTCATCACGACACACTGAGGACACGCCTAGTTCATGGGTATTGTAGTCCTGAGCGTGTGATCTCCCTACCTGTCTGTGCCAGCCACGCTCCCTGTCTTGCCCACTTGCCTGTGCCAATGTTGGGTCAGGTTATAGACATTGAACTCTGTCTTCTCCATTTTGTGCGTCTTTCTGTTTCTGCTCAGTTCTGTAGAATGTGTCTTTAAACGTGGACATTAATGAATGAGTTGGTGACATGTGTCCTCTCGTCCCAGCTCCAGCAGGCCAGCGTGCCCGTCTCCTACACCGTGACCCCGCACGGACTAGGTGGTCCCCTGTGCAGCGGTCAACACCTTCCCCCTGCCTGCTCGTCCCAACAGCAGGTTCCTACGTGCAGCGTGGTCTTCAGCACCACTCAGCACTACCACCCTGTGAGTAGAGAAGCGGGGCAGAGAGAAAGAGGGAGAGAAAGAGGGAGAGAAAGAGGGAGAGAAAGAGGGAGAGAAAGAGGGAGAGAAAGAGGGAGAGGGAGAGGGAGGTTGAAAAAGAAAGGGAGGGACTGAGATGTTTGCATCGCCTTGCTCTCAAATGTTGTGGTAGTTGGTCTTTGCTGCCATCTTCTGGTCGAATGGGGTAGATGCACACTACATTTTTTAATGGATTTTTTCTCTCTGTCTCTCTGTCTCTGTCTCTCTCTCTCTCTCTCCCCCCCTCTCGTGTTCCAGATGCTCCAGGCCTGCTCCATGCAGCACCTCCCCGTCCCCTACCCCTCACTCTCCCTGCTCTCCAGCGACCCCCAGTTCCTGCTGCACCCCCCTGCCCACCTGGCCCACCACCCGGCCACCCCTCACCACCTCCCCCCTCCTCCCCCGGGACAGTTCCTGCCCTTCCAGACCCAGCAGCCCAGATCGGTGAGCCAGCAACACACGCGCTTACACACTCTCTCACACACACGCTCACACAGGCACACACACTGTCTCACACACATGCTTACACACTCCCCACGCACACACTTACACACGCTTACACACTCTCTCACACACACGCCTACACAGCCTCACACACACACTCACACGCAGTCTCCCGCAGTCTTAACACAGGCTCACACACACTCTCACACAGCACAGTCTCACACACTCCTCTGACGCCACATACTCCCTTGGCAGCCTCTACTGCCACACACCTCCTCAGTCCCTCTCTTGCTGTATCTTCCCCCCTGAGGGGGGACTGACAGAATTCAAGGTGTTCTTTTGCTCTACTCTTACTTGATTGATTAAACGAACGGGGTGGGGGGGGGTGGGGGGGGGGTGGGGGGGTTCATTGGCTGGGAGACGTCGTTATCACAGAAACCCACCTGCTTCTTCTCTAACAAACAACAGGTTTTACCGTCACTCCTCAGTTATTCATAAAGCCCTCGTCTTGCTTTAGCTTTCCCGGGAATGAACATATGCTTGATTATGTGTTTGTGTCACATAAAGTGTCTTAATACGCCGATGTATTATGCGAGATCGTGCCTAGGTTTTAAACGTAACTTCAAGCTGTTAACCTGTGTCCTTTGTTATTCTGAGTCATGACGGTGTGTTGTGTTAGTACTCTCCTCTCTGAAGCTGTGTCTGCACCCCCAGCCCCTCCAGAGGATTGACAACGAGGTGGACCTGTTGGGGGAGCACCTGTCGGTGGGAGCGGGGTTCAGCTACCCCCATGGTGGAGCCCACCACCCCTCCACTCTGCCCCCCTCCACGCCCCTGCAGTTCCTGGCCCACCATGACCCCCTGGCGCAAGAGCTCTTCGGCGTGGTGAGGGGGGGCACACACACTCGCTGACACACACTCACACACACACACACACGTACACACTCGCTGACACACACACAGACACACACACACACACACACACACACACAAACTCTCACACACACACACACACATGCACACACACACACTGACACACACAGACAGACACTGACACACACGCAAGCAGGAAAAGCATGTGAAGCGTACCTTTTTATGCTAGAGCGGTATGGAGATGTTTCTTTTTACTTCTAAGGTGCCTCTCCTGGGGGTGGGGAGTGGGAACTTTCAGAAATAGATGAGAAAAATAAAACCAGA
>CM030176.1:5212900-5220400 GCA_017639675.1 Aplochiton taeniatus
CGTTTTACTTTTTAGCTCCCTCTGTTTCAGCCTCTCTCTCTTTCTCTCTCTCTCTCTCTCTCTCTCTCTCTCTCTCTCTCTCTCTCTCTCTCTCTCTCTCTCTCTCTCTCTCTCTCTCTCTCTCTCTCTCTCTCTCTCTCTCTCTCTCTCTCTCTCTCTCTCTCTCTCTCTCTCTCTCTCTCTCTCTCTCTCTCTCTCTCTCTCTCTCTCTCTCTCTCTCTCTCTCTCTCTCTCTCTCTCTCTCTCTCTCTCTCTCTCTCTCCCCCCCCCCCCTAACATTCCCGTGGTGTCAGAGCTATTGGTTGTGTCCAAGGCCACAGATTTTTTTTTAATTCACTTTCCCCCCCCCCCTCTCTTTCAGTTCCATGTTCTCCCACAGGGGTAGTATTTTGGGTTACCGTGGGCAACATGGCGTCCATTAGGACTTTTTCTAACTTTTTTTCTCCTGCTCAGTAAATTAGCAGTTACCTCAGTTTATCTATTTATGTTTCAGAATTATAGCTGCACCGTGTATGAGAGGGCTTGAGTCACATTACTCAATTATTTCGCGATTTTCATTTATTAGTGTTTTTATTTTGTATGTTTTGGTTGTTTTCAAGATTTAGTTTCTTCTGTTTAAAGTACATTTACATGGCGGTATTGTAGTTTCCTGTGTGTCATATTGTTAACCAAAATATGAAAATTTGAAAGCTCAAGATGATGATGTTATTGTTGATGATGGTGATGATGATACATTTTTAACAAAACTTTGTACATTTTTTATGAGAGTTATTACTAGTAACGCTTTACTAAGTAGTGCAATGAATTTTTATTTTTAATCCTTTCTCCCTTCAGTCTTTGGATTTGAAAGGGTGGTTCAATAATAAATGTATAAGGTATCCTCTTCCAAGTAGCTGGTTCTTCTTTGGTTCTTGATGATTTTTGCGGAAGACATCCACTTGACTTTGAAATACTACAGTTAATCAATATAGACAGATAAAAGTCAAGGCCCTTGAATACTTTGGGATTGTGGATGTGAGCAATCTTGAAAGTCCTTGAATTCTAAGTTGAAGGTTTTTCTCTGAAAAATGAATAACTTGATTTTAAATGTTTTGATCTGTATTGACCTGGCAACATTTGCTGTCCAATTCACTTGACTACACAGTATACATACACAACATATTTTCAGTTTCTAAGATCTTCAACGTGACCAGCCTAGGTGAGGATTCAAAACGTGAAATATTATTTGGGGGATTTACGATCTGGGAATTCATTTAAACCTCTTTATGATTTGGTGATGTTGATGTTGAGCATCGTTTGAGGACATTTCCCTGGTAGTTCTTATGACAGACAAGCCGTTTCTAAATTGTTTATATTTGTGATATTACCGTAGACAAACGAACGGCCTGTTCGTTTTCCAAGGTGTAACTCTCTCTTTGACCGTTAGATGGCAGTATTGACTTTAATAGAGCCTGAGCAATTCAAATCTTGTTTTTAACCTTTTATATGGATCTTTTTTTTTTTTTTTTTACATACTTTTTTTTTTACAGATAACCAGGAAACCCAAGGAGTAACAAAACTTTAAACTTTTTTTACAATATTTTTTCCCAAGCCAAGCCTACATTATTAACGGTTGTGTTTTTTATTATGAATTGATATACCGTTCACAACTCTCTTTGGCCTTCAATAGCGAAATGAATACTTTGTAAATACCAAAGCCTTAACAACTACAACTACATTGGGGCGTTTACTATTGTTGTGGAAGACACACACACACACACACACACACACGCGCGCGCGCGCGCGCACACACTGCTAAGCTTCAGATAAGATACAAACAGGCGCCCATGCGTGACCAGAGAGGGCTTTCACATGGAATCGCTGCGAATGCTTTTACTTAGCATAAATCATGCAACAGGCTCATAGGCATGTTAAGACACGCAGACAGACACTCTCCCTCTCTATCGCCCTCTGACACACACACACACACACACACACACACACACACACACACACACACACACACACATCATTAAGCCGCTAGCTTCACTGACAGAGACTGCAGCAAACATCAACAGCTAGAAGCGGAAACGACATGTAATGCAAACATCGCCACACGTTTGGATCACGGACTAATATGTTTGTGTGTGCATGCTGTTTATACTGTTATGCCTCCGGGTTTAACGCTCAGAGAAGCGACTTTCCACAGCCTCTCGGCCACGCACTGCTCGTGGCGGAGAAACACCACCTCAGACGGCCGCCATCTCACATGACGTGGTTGAGCCCCAGCCAACGCCAGCCTTTGTGGGCCTTAACGTATCTCATACTGGCCTTTTAAGACATTATGGTATACCCTAACAGGGAATTCACTCATGGTCGTTTAGACGGGGTTTTAGTAGGCTTTTTGAGTGTAACAAATACAAAATGTAAAGATTGTAAGGTTCAAGTGAGGGTTTTTTCTCAGGTGAAATTGACAGTACTACAAAACTATATCTGTCAATTAGAAAATGAGTATTTATCGCTGATTAAATAATATCTCAATGTTAGCCATTTAATATGCTGCATCAATCTACCCAAACAGGTTACAATGTTGACGTCAATTGTACACACTTCATTTAAACAACTGAATTTGTTGACTTAAAATACTGGAAACTTAACATTTTTTCCATCCGCCTACGATGTCTTTCCCATTGGCGTCCAATGCTTTGACTAATTCATCGCCAAAAATAGCAATGTTGCAGTCACGTTAGTAGTTTATTACTATAGCTATATTTGCTGAGGCAAGATGTGTGGTACATTTAAAATACTATCATGATTTTAACTGATTGACTTCTGTTTGTTGTTCTTGTTGAGTCTGGTCGTCTGAGCTTGTCATTTAGAGAGCGGAAATTCCTGACGAGGAAGGTTGTTTGGTAGATTTTTAGATAGTACCTCGGCGATTGAAAGCTCAAACCGCTTCCTTAGAAGAAGGAACTATTTTGGAAAGAAATGCTACCTTCAAAGTGTGTGCGTGTTTAAGTAGCACTTGAAGCTGCCTAGCCAATTATGTAAGTCGAAAGCCCTTCTCAAACTCAGCCCCCCCCCCCCCCCCCCTCCCCTCCCCCTCTTCCCTTTCCCTCTTGTCGTCTCGTTTGAACAGTCATTATAGGGCTAATCACATTAGACAAACATCTGTCTCTGAAGACAAAGGCTAAGCAGACTTGAGACTGCAGCTACCTCCCCACTCTCTCCTGAGGCTCCCGATAAGAGGCTGGAATTGGCTGTCCATTGCTGCTGGTGGATGCTTTGGGAGTTTATTCACTTATTTCTCCGGCTGGATGGAAGAGCGCTTTGGACCAATCAGAGAGGAGGTTGAAGTGGGGGTCAAGAGGTGAAGGGTCATGAAGAGGTGATGGATGCAAGAGCGTGAAAGGTGCACTAATGTGTGTGTGTGTGTGTGTGTGTGTAAGAGTTAAAGGGAGAGAAAGAGAGAGAGAGAGAAAGCAGCAGAAGCTATGGTGTGTGTGTGTGTGTGCGCTGTGGTGTGACAGTACAACCATTGACAGATGGGAGCCCCTGCAGCCATCCTGACTCGGCAGTCGCTGTCTTTTTTATACTCGTCATCACGATCGCCACGGTTACCGAGGGGTTCCGTGAGGTTACAGATAAAACCAAAACAACACTGTTGCTGAGGATAGTCAGCATGTGGGCCCACATTGTCACCCAGCTCAAACACGTGTGTGTGTGTGTGTGTGTGTGTGTGTGTGTGTGTGTGCGCGGCGCAATCTAAAGCAAAGGAAAGGGTCTCGAGCACTGCGGTCAGCTGTGTGTGTGTGTTTATTTTTCTTACTGTCAGTGTCATTATTTTAATGATGATGATGATGATGATTTAATCCATAGTGAACCTGAACAGTGTATCTGGCCTCATGGTTTCTGCAGTGATCTGCTGGTGTTAGGACTATACTTTCAGACTTCCACGACTGCAAACTACACGCACACACACACACACGCACACACACACACACTCACTCACTCACTCACTCACTCACTCACTCACTCACTCACTCACTCACTCACACACACACACACACACTCTCACCTCATCTCATCTCGTATCTCGTCTCATCTCCTTATTTTTCTCTTTCGATCCTGCATGTGATGTATTTTCTCTCTCTCTCTCTCTCTCTTTCTCTCTCTCTCTCTCTCTCTCTCTCTCTCTCTCTCTCTCTCTCTCTCTCTCTCTCTCTCTCTCTCTCTCTCCCCCTCCCTTTTACACACACACACACACACACACACATACACATGGGCACACACTCATCATTCTAACACAGCCTAATCCATTCCCCCACCCCTCTGTCTGTCTCATTTTACTCCACCCCCCCTCTTTATCTGGTCACCCTCTCTCACCCTCAGCCTGTCTTATATAAGTGTTGACTCGCACCCTGCTCTCACGCACGCACACAAACAAACAAACAAACAAACAAGCCCTTGTCAGATCACACAAACAAACAGACCGCAATGGCTCTGGAGTGATGCTAATGTTGGTCATCACAGACCAATGACCTGAACACAGCTGTTTGGCCTCATCTTGACTTCCTCATGCAAGCTGCACTTTCCTCCTCAGTCACGCTAAAGAACAGCTCTCACTCTTATACAGAGAATCTCCGTTCACTCTGAAATAGTCTCACTCTTATCCAGAGAATCTCCGTTCACTCTCTGAAATAGTCTCACTTAACCCAGAGAATCTCCGTTCACTCTCTGGAATAGTCTCACTCTTATCCAGAGAATCTCCGTTTACTCTCTGGAATAGTCTCACTCTTATCGAGAGAATCTCCGTTCACTCTCTGAAATAGTCTCACTCTTATCCAGAGAATCTCCGTTCACTGTCTGAAATAGTCTCACTCTTATCCAGAGAATCTCCGTTCACTCTCTGAAATAATTTCACTCTTATCCAGAAAATCTCCGTTCACTCTCTGAAATAGTCTCACTCTTATCCAGAGAATCTCCGTTCACTGTCTGAAATAGTCTCACTCTTAATCCAGAGAATCTCCGTTCACTCTCTGAAATAGTCTCACTCTTATCCAGAGAATCTCCGTTCACTCTCTGAAATAGTCTCACTCTTATCCAGAGAATCTCCGTTCACTCTCTGAAATAGTCTCACTCTTATCCAGAGAATCTCTGTTCACTCTCTGGAATAGTCTCACTCTTAGCCAGAGAATCTCTGTTCACTCTGAAAATGTCTCACTCTTAGCCAGAGAATCTCCGTTCACTTTCTTCAATAGTCTCACTCTTATCCAGCCACCTCTCTCTCATCCCCTCATGTTAACAGCAGCTGGGGGAACAGACCTCATTGTGATCAGCTATAGACCTCAGTGGTACCACATATCCTCCTCCCTCTCTTTACCTCACACTCTCTCTTTATCTCTTCATTTATTTCTCTCTCTCCCTCTCTCTTCCTTTATCTTTGACCCTCTTTCTCTCTCTTTCTGATCCAATAAGACAGCTATAAAGTCAAAATTATTTATCTTACTCTCTCTCGTTTACACACACGCACGCATGCACGCACGCCCGCACACACACACACTTCTCTCCGTCCCACTCCTTCTTTCATGAAATGTAAAGAGCCAAACAGCTACCAGATGGATGGTTAGCATATCTGTCGCCACTGAGAGGAGTGTGGTTCCTGTAAGCTAATGAGGCTTTGTTAAGGCAGCCCCTCCAGTCTGGCTCATTAAGGGAGACTAACACACACACACACACACACACACACGCACACACACACGCTGACATACACACACACGTGCACATGTGGAAGTAGCAGCATGAACACATTGAAGTGCTCCACTATTAAAGGCGTAGTGTGCGCAAAGTACCCTCATTAGCAGCCTTTGATGAGCCGACTGAAACACACACACACACACACACACATTCACACACACTACTACTACTACTAGACACACGCATGTGCTTACACACATAAACCTTCATTTTTTTACTTTATCACTATCTTATCAGATTTATCTTTACTTTCAGTCTTTGACTCTCTCTCGCTCTATCTCTTTACGCCAAGAATACCTTCTCTCTCTCTCTTTCCCTGTTCATTACTTTCGTTCTTTCTTTCCTTCCATCACTTTTGTGATCTCTCTCTTTCTCGTTTTAAATATCAATTGCTCTCTCTTTCTTTTTAATTCTTACTGTTCTCTTTTTCTCTCTCTCTCTCTCTCTATTTCTCTCTTCCTCTCTCTCTGCCCCCCCCCCCCTGTCTCTCTCTCGCCCTCCCTCCTTTTTCGGTCCTGATGTGACCTGTCATCCCATCAGGCAGGATCTTCTGGTTGGCTGAGGCAGTGTTCTGATTGGCCGTGCCTCTGTATCCAGGGGTAACGTGCCGTGGCATTTGGTGTGCCAGTCAGACCCAGCTGGAGAACACCTTCCACTGGAATACCTTCACAGAGTGTGTCCTCCTTCTCTCTCTAGTTCACACTCCGCGGCTAAGGGAACTTTGAACTCCACACACACACACACACTACACACTTTACACCGCCCACATCCGCTCTAAGTTGTCTCAACAGATCCCTTCTGTTGTGGGTGGACGGGGTCCAAATGGAGATGAATTATGGCTTCTTCTTGGATGAACGAGGTGCTGAGGAAGAGATGAATGAGAAGGGCCAATAAGGGAGGACAAATGAACTGGGGAGCGGGTTGCAGAGGAGTGTGGGCTAAACCCCAAAACGGGACCTGACCTTTGACCCCGTGTCGGCGCCAGGTCCAATCTGTTCCCCTCCTCCTTTCTTTCGATCTGTCGTTCCTAGAAACGGGATGGAACTCTGAGGATTCCGGAATGGCCGAGGGGGAAACGCGAGGGGTCTGTACACGTCGGGGGCGGGGGCGGGGGGGGGGGGGGGTGAAACACACGCGCAAACTCACAGATGCACACGCATTCATGCAGAGGAACGTACAATCAGACACACACACACATGTCTACTGAACACAAGTGTAGAACACACATGAGGGAGCCAGCCTACTCATAAGGCACACACACACACACACACACACACACACACACACACACACAAATGCGGGAGCAGGTGCAACCACCTTGGGGCTGAGGTGACTCTGTACCATGTTCCATCTGGGTCTTTCATGCGTGTATATGTATATTTGTGTGTGTGTGTGTGTGTGTGTGTGTGTGTGTGTGTGTGTGAGTAGGTATAGATGCGTGAGATAGCCTAAATCATTTTTAGACTCGAAGCAGCATCTGTCATTTCCCTCATATGGAATCCCAAAACGTTTAGTAGGTTCACACAAAGTAGCCTGTGTGTGTGTCTGTGTGTATGTGTGTGCGCTCTTACGCTAAGGCCCCACGCCGTTGCTGTGGCTGTGTGCTGTTTACCGGCCTGTGGTAATCCGGCTATCCATGGGACCTTCCGTTACTCATGACAAACAAGAGTGTGGGCGCACATCTACAAGAAAGGATGTGAGCTAGTCTGAGAATTTGAAAGTGTGCACACATCCATCAGACAGAAGGTGAGTTAGTTTGAGATA
>CM030176.1:5222900-5235400 GCA_017639675.1 Aplochiton taeniatus
TTTTTTAAACGGGAGTTTCCAGACCTCCAGTCGAGTTTGAGAGAACGAGATTTGGAGGGATGGCCACGCTAGTCTAACTACAGTATGTCCTCCTCCTAACTACAGTATGTCCTCCTCCTAACTACAGTATGTCCTCCTTCTAATAACAGTATGTCCTTCTAACTACAGTATGTCCTCCTCTTAACTACAGTATGTCCTCCTAACTACAGTATGTCTTCCTCCTAACTACAGTATGTCCTCCTCCTAACTACAGTATGTCCTCCTCCTAACTACAGTATGTCCTCCTTCTAACTACAGTATGTCCTCCTCCTAACTACAGTATGTCCTCCTTCTAACTACAGTATGTGCTCCTCCTAACTACAGTATGTCCTCCTTCTAACTACAGTATGTCCTCCTAACTACAGTATGTCCTCCTCCTAACTACAGTATGTCCTCCTTCTAACTACAGTATGTCCTCCTTCTAACTACAGTATGTCCTCCTTCTAACTACAGTATGTCCTCCTTCTAACTACAGTATGTCCTCCTCCTAACTACAGTATGTCCTCCTTCTAACAACAGTATGTCCTCCTCTTAACTACAGTATGTCCTCCTCCTAACTACAGGATGTCCTCCTTCTAACTACAGTATGTCCTCCTTCTAACTACAGCAGTGAGAGATTATTTTCTCTGATATTTAGGTTTGAGTGATGTCGTAGTGTTGCTGGAGATCAAAGTCTGTCTCTACTCCACTGACAGTGAACATGTTTGCATAGCTCAATTATGTTCAGGGGAGAACCATGAAAGTGTTGTGCTTTCAAAACTGTTTCCCTCCCTCCCTCTCTCCCTCCCTCCCTTACCTCTCCCTCCCTCCCTCCCTCCCACCCTTACCTCTCCCTCCATCCCTCTCTCCCTCCCTTACCTCTACCTCACCCCTCCCTCCCTCTTTCCCTCCCTCCCTCCTCCCTCCCACCCTTACCTCTCCCTCCCTCCCTCTCTCCCTCCCTCCCTCTTTCCCTCCCTCCCTCCTCCCTCCCACCCTTACCTCTCCCTCCCTCCCTCTCTCCCTCCCTTACCTCTACCTCACCCCTCCCTCCCTCTTTCCCTCCCTCCCTCCCTCTCTCCCTCCCTTACCTCTACCTCACCCCTCCCTCCCTCTTTCCCTCCCTCCCTCCCTCCTCCCTCCCTCCCTCCATCTTCCTCTCTGTGTCCCCCGTCAGAAGGCAGAGGAGATCCTAGGCTTTTAACGCGCACACACATCATTGAGTCTCCCCATCCCTTATTCATGAAGGACAGACAGAGGAGTCTAAAATAGTGCGGTCCACTCATGCCTCTCCTCCTGCTTCTCCTCCTCCTCTCCTGCTTCGTTTCCTGCTCCCTCGCTCCTCTCCTCTCCTCCTCATGTGGGGGCGCGTGTGTTTTCGGGAGCCCGTCTGAGTGCCTCGCTACAAGACTCTGCTCTCTCCATCCGACAGCTCATATCTCCGTCACCGCCAACCGCCACAGTGGTTGGTAAAAATACCCCCAACACACGCACTCACACGCTCCCTCTCTTTCTCTCTCACACACACACACACACACACACACACACACATGCTCTCTTACTTAATCACACACATACACACACACACACACACATGCATGGATGCACACATAAAGATGCAAATACGCATCCACACACACACAAACACAAAGTGGCATTCACACACAATCAGTCTCTCTCACACCCACACACACGCAAGGTAGTGACATGCGGATCACAATAAGTTCGTTTTCGGCTTGGGAAATGTGGGGCGAGGAGGTCAACTATGGAAATCAATGTGGACACACTGTATAATGCAGGCCAGTGGAAGTCATGGGTCCTTACAAATTTGACTGCCAATTTAGGACTGTGTGTGTGTGTGTGTGTGTGTGTGTGTGTGTGTGTGTGTATATGTGTGTGTGTGTGTGTGTGTGTGTGTGTGTGTTGACAGACAAAGGATAAAAACACAGGCTATCCCTGTCCATGGTGCTGAGCATGCAACCGTCTCAATCCTTCCACCATCTTCTTTCTAAATCGATCTTCCTCATTTTTCTTTTTTTCGTTTATTTATTTCCACGTCGGAACCAACCCATGCCTCAAGTATTTATCCTGTTGCACTCTCATGAGAATACGTGCGGGCTGTCGGACCGCGTGGCCGGGTCTGCCGCTTTGTAAAACACGGTTCTCTAAAGCTGGGGGCTCGGGGGCTGATATAAACTGACTGACTAGGGCAACATGAACCAGCGGTGGTTAGGCCGAATTGCTCTCCAGGGGGGACAGAACACGTTTTTACACTCAGTGGAAAATGTATGTTACAAACCCTCTGTTTCCGTGAATTAACCTATTAGGTAATCTGGGTAGGTTTTAAAAATCTAAAAATAACAGAATAACTTAAGATATTCCTTATTGTCCATGCTTGAAACAAAATGTTTTCATTCATCCTTTGTTTTTGTTCAATATAGGCCTACTTTAGGGTAGGGTATAAGCTTTGGATTGCAGGCAAGACAAGTTATTCATAAAGTAAAAGAACAGGATCAAATTTCTATATTCACAATATTAAACACCCCACTATTTTAAGTTTCCAAATTTCTCAAATGTTCTGTACAGCAAACTGGGCTACAGACAAGGAACTGTTGTAGCATCAGTCAGTCAGCGTGCAGAGCGACGGACGAGCAGGCAGTCATCAGCTAGCTCAGCTCAACGGTCACGTGCTGACTCGCTCAGTATACGGTTCGGGGTGCAAACATTTCAACCTCGAGACCGGTGACCGGAGCGATGCGGAGTTAGAAGGGGGAAAATAAGCCAAAACAGCCCGGATGAATGATGTGGTTGTAGATGTTCAGCGCACGCAGAGTTGTTGACGATAACAAATATTTGCCTCGACGCTTTATGGAGTGAAACTTGTCTATCCGGTTCAGTTGAAAAAATACTGATTTGGCTTTTCCATATTTTAACGTCAGTCATCTCAAGCAGAATAAGTTACAGGTGAGTCAGGGAAGAGAGGAGAGGAGAAAGGCTGAATATGGAAGTGGTTTCGCTATGAGTTTCCCCCCCTCATTTGTTTTAAGTTTTACTCGGTGACCAAAGGCTGACACAATGTCAATGTACATGCGCAAGTTATTAAAAACGAATCGAGATTGACTCTAACGTCAGTGCAGCTAGTTTGTCTGCAGGTCTCGAGCTATTCAACTGCGACTCGCGTCCCAATTGGCACAGAAAAACAAAAGGAAAAATATTATGCATACAAATGTTTGTGGAAGATGCAAATGTGAAGCGGCGATTTTGTGTATTGTAGGCACTCTATGATGTTTGTTTCAATTTAATTTGCTGACTATTTTAAAAGAAGGCAACAGCCGGGTGCAGACGAGGTCTAGGTGCACGTGTTTTTTTGATAAAGAATCAGTGGACACAGAACAAAACGGGTTTGAGTTGGGATCCGCCAAGCAACATCGCTGCGCAGTTCACTCTGTTGACCTCAATGGTGAATGGACGCATCCACTGTCATTGGTCCCTACCACAATCAACTTTTTTATCAAAGATTTTTGAAGTGAACGGCAAAACACCACGTCAAGTTCCCCGTGTCCAGGACAGAACAGGATAGACTACTGGCGGAGAGATGGCTGTCGCTGTGACCTTCTTTCTCCTCTTCATGTCACTAACAAGTAAGCTAAACGGTCGTTTTCTGTTTAAGGTCCTTCATGCCATCGCGTTTATTGTATTTCCGAGTTATGATTGATACAACCCCACTATGGGACGCTTGTCGTGTGTTTAACCTGCTTTACAAGTCGTTTGTAAAGATGTGGCTGTTTCACTTCGTTATCGAGCGATGCCGATGTGGCAAAGGTGAGGTGAGGTATTAGGCAGCGAGGCAGAGACTATATTTAGCCGAGAGTGCAAGCTGTTAAAAATGGGTTATTTTGTGTAACAGCTTACGCAAGACTGCCGTCGCCCCCAACCGTTTTCTCGTTTTTTTGTTGAACATTCTAGTAAGTGCCGCTGTCCATGGTGCTGAAAGTTTATAAGCTCAAACTAATGAGTATGTCAGTCAGGCGACGCCGATGGTTCTCACTGTACTGAGCCAATGTCCCCTGACACAGTTAGACTTACTGTGTGATACCTTTAAAGAGCAGGCAGGCAGGCTGGCCTACAAACAGACAACTCACAGAAACACAGAGCCATAGCAATAATGATACAGAAGAGTTATGGCCATTCACACGCCCTAGGGAACCACACACACACACACACACACACACACACACACACACACACATCACCAACAGATGGTTTCCCTACTGTTTGACTGTGTATAACATAATGAGCCCTCTTTCCTGTGTTTGGAGACACAGACACACACACACACACACACACACACACACACAGGGGCACGCAATCTCGGTTGTGAACCAAAGTAACCTAATATAAGTCTTCATATCCCAGCAGATGTTGCTAAGGTTACTAGGTTATGTATTGTATACTGACCGAGTTTTCCTAGCCAATACACTGTAGATGAATGGCACATCTGATCCTCTAACCAGATTGATAAGTGGACGAGAGAGGTTGAACTTCATGTTACCTAATCACCTACCCAGGTTTTGTGAGATCTAGGATTAGAGCCATGTGTGGTCGTCATCCCCCTGGACATTTGCCTGATGTAAGCAGAGATTGCTTCTGCTATAGGCCAGTGAGAGTGGAGTAATTGACTGGTCTGGCTCCCAGCAGAGATGCTTAATGGTCATGTCAGATGAGTTGGTACTGTTAGGGCAGTTGGCATATGATGAAGATGGCTGCCTGTCAGGACTGTCACAAGTGTTTAGGTAGTGCCTCAGACACAAGTCCAGCTGGACTGAGACAACAGGGACTGACTGACTAAATGACTGACTAACTTACTAACATACTCACTGACTGAATGACTAACTTACTAACATACTCACTGACTAAATGACTGACTAACTTACTAACATAGTGACTGACTGACTGACTGAATGACTGACTAACTTACTAACATACTGACTGATTAAATTACTGACTAACTTACTAACATACTGACTGACTGACTGGCTGACTGAATGACTGACTAAATGACTGACTAACTTACTGACTGACTGGCTGGCTGACTGACTGACTGACTGACTGACTACATGACTGACTGACTGATTGATTACATGACTGGCTGATTGACTACATTGCTGAGTGACTGACTGCCTTACTTATTGATGGATTAACTGACTGACTGAGAGGGAGACTAGTAGACTACACAGAGGAACGTGTATGCAAAGCATTGCGCCTGCACACACATTTCTGGATGGGTTTGAGCTTGCTTCAAACTCCCTCCTTAATACTGGTTCACACACTCATCATCTTTGGCATCCTCTGCTCACTTAGCCTGTTTTGTTTCTTCAAACACACCCATCCTCTGTAGCTCCACCTGTGTCTAAATTCAATGCACACACACGCTCACACACGCTCACACACACACACACACACACACACACACACACACACACACACACACACACGCTGAGGGAACATAGGAAGGGCAGTCTTAGCTACAGTCAATGAAACATGAGTCCAGGTGAAATCGCTACTGCTCATCAGATACGCTTCCGTAATTGACTGAGAGAGAGAGAGGGAGAGAGGGAGGGGATGAGAGAGAGAGAGAAAGAGAAAGGGAAACAGGAAAAGAGAGGGACAAAAAGAGATACAGATTACAAGCAGATGTAAGTGCATGTATACATGTGTAACCACACACACACACACACACACACACAAACACACAAGCATGCAAGTATGAAAGCTTTTAAGGTAGTTAACAGGAAGTTCACAGAAAGGGCAACCCAGAGGTCGTACTGACAATGTGACTGGGCTGCGAATGTGTGTGTGTGTGTGTGTGTGTGTGTGTGTGTGTGTGTGTGTGTGTGTGTGATATAAAGAGAGAGAGAGATAGTCACTGTTTGTGTGTTTGTTTGTGTGTGTGTAAGAAATTGTTCCTGTAAACTTTGTGGCGCCTATTCTCAAAGTGCAACAGCCACCCTGAAACTGCTTACTGCAGCTTAGACCTCAGAGACTCTCTCTTAGAGGCCGTGTGTGTGTGTGTGTGTGTGTGTGTGTGTGTGTGTGTGTGTGTGTGTGTGTGTGTGTGTGTGTGTGTGTGTGTGTGTGTGTGTGTGTGTCCGTTCATACTTTTCAAAAGAAGAAACCACTGCAGATGGCCTGCCTTAATTATTTACAGACAGGGTCTTCTTACCTCCAGTGGAACCACTGAAACGCTGTCTCCTTATTTTCAGCTAGCAAATAAGACATCCACCATACACACACTGACAAACAGGCAAGCACTCTGACACACATTCACACACATTCACACACACACACACACACACACACACACACACACACACACACACTGAGAAAAACCTGCATATTTTGAGGCATATTGTTTGTTTTCCCCCTAGTCTTTGAACAAGTTTGACCTACAAAGACTGTTTTGGAAATGAGATGGGAGATTTGAAGTAGAAAAGACAAGACGTTTCTCTATGGTGACATCCAATGAAACAAGTCATGTTTCAGTTCTATTGGATTTATGGTTGCACATGTACATACATGTCTGTCAAAAGTTCAATTGAACAATGTTTTATGTTTAAAAATAAATACTTTTTACGCTCAGTTCCCCAAAGGTCTTTTATTTCTTTGACGTCTTGTATGTTTCTGCTTGCTTTGTGTAAAGCACATTGCATTGCCTATGTGTGTATGAAATGTGCTCTACAAATACAGTTGATTTGATTCGATTGGATTCATCTCCAACTCACCAATCTTTTAGAACTTCCCTTCAGGTATCTAGCACCCCTTTTTTTATGCATTTGAATTTTGGCCGAAAGCCAATCCGCCATTCATATTTTCAGAGCTTTCAAATGGGGAAAAGTCTTCTGAAATGGATCCCTAAATTATTCATATCCGAAATTATGGGGCATTTTGAGATTGCCCCGTGTCAAGCCCCAATTTTGACGTGGTTTAAGAGTGTGCGTGTGTGTGTGTGTGTGTGCGTGCGTGTGTGTGTGTGTTTGTGTGCGTGTGTGTGTGTTTGTGTGTGTTTTCTGTGTGAGGTCCCTTGTGTTTGTCGTTTCCCATCATAGTGTGGTTTTCATGCGGTTCTCCTCCATGACATTTAACGGCCGCATTCCGTAGCCTCCGTCTATGACATCACAGTGCACAGTGACTCCCCCCCCCCCACCACCACCACCACCACCACCACCACCACCACCACCACCACGCAGGGCGCCCTGAAACCTACCCGCCCGCACGCCTGCCTCTCCATTTCCTTCTTTGTCTTCCTCACCATCTTCTCCTCTCTTCTACACTCATGGATTCACACGGTGTGAGCAGATGTTACGTAATAATTCCAGAATATCTAATATGGAACTCCTTCTCCTCCCGTAGCCCTCACGCATTTCTTTTTTGTTTTAATATCCAGCATCGAGCGAGCGGAAAGAAACGAGTTGGAATGGAGTCAAGCGTCTTTTGCGCCACAATGCGGCCTGGCGGGCTAAGCCCTCCTCAGCCCGACCACTTCAGCCTCGCCTCTCCACAGAGTCCCCCCCCCCCCCCCCCCCCCCCGGGTCACATGTCGCTTTTTGTTTGCCCTTTTGTCCTGTAACACCAGGGCAATGGGAGATAGTCCAAACACCCGCACGCACATTCACACAAACACACACACACACACACACACACACACACACACACACTCTCTCTCTCTCTTGCTCTCTTTCTTTCTTTCTCTCTCTCTCTCTCTCTCTCTCTCTCTCTCTCTCTCTCTCTCTCTCTCCACTATTTGTTTTGTCTTTCCCTCATTCTATCACCCTCTTTTCATTTTGTTTGCCCTTTTCTCCCATAACACCAGAGCATTGGGAGATGATCCAAACAATTGCGCGCACACACACACACACACACACGCACAAACACACAAACACACACACTCTCTCTCGCTTCCTCTCTCTCTTTTTGTCTCTCTTCCTCCCCATCTCTGTCTCTCTCACTCACTCTCCACGATTTGTTTTTTTTTCCCCTCATTACATCACCCTCTCCCCCCCTCTGGGTGTGTTGACATTTCCCTCTCTGGTTTCCTGTCTGTAGGGCCAGCGTCCCAGCCCTCCACAGTGCTGGCTTTGCCAAGCAGCCAAAGTGACACACTTTAGTTAATGTGCCGTTTAGATCTCCCTCTGTGTCTTTGCCAGCACGCCGCGTCTCTGTGCATGCTGTCAGGAAGCGGACTGCGTGGTCATGGAGCTCTGATGTCATTTAATACGACCGTCTTAATATCGATTCATGTTGTACGTTTATCATAGATTATTGTAATGGTAGGCATGGGTTCATATTAGCTTGTGTAAATGATCAAGTGTTTGAGTGTGGATGTGTGTTTTGTCTCCTGGTACTTGTCGGAAATAAGAGCCTCTGACACACACACACATACACACACATACACACACTCACTCCAAGTATACTAAGTATAAATTGTTGTTGTGTGTGCCGGGATTACCCCTATTGATGTTCCACCTGTGTGCGTGTGTGCGTGTGCGTGTGCGTGTGCGTGTGCGTGTGCGTGCGTGTGTGTGTGTGTGTGTGTGTGTGTGTGTGTGTGTGTGTGTGTGTGTGTGTGTGTGTGTGCGTGCGTGTGCGTGTGTGTGCGTGTGCGCGTTGTCTCCAGGGACGGGTGCGGAGAATGCAGAGGAGAGGTTGGTGAACTACCTCCTGGGTCCGGAGCGCTACAACAAGCTGATCAGACCGGCAGTCAACAAAAGTCAACAGGTCACCATCTCTATCCAGGTGTCTCTGTCTCAACTCATCAGTGTGGTGAGGACACACACACACACACACACACACACACACACACACACATACACAGTGTATATGTGTCCCCGTTAGCTCATATTTAAAAGTCACCTGGACGTACCATTTTCAGTAATGCTGTTGATGTTATCCCATGGGACTTTTACAATAGCAGTAGTTTGGACCGCTTAGTACAACAGTTGATCATTGGTCTGCATAGGCACGCTTTATATTTCACTAAAAGATGAAGGCTTTCCTTGTTTTAAAATGATTTGAAACACCATTGAGAAATATTATATTCATGTTCATCCTCTGTATCATCATCCTCGGCCTCATCATAAATCAATAATAATCAATAATCAATCTTTCAGGATATCCAATCAATCATCAATAGCCCTCAAGCCCAATTATCACACATGCACCAAATAAGACAAATGAGTGACCACGTTCCAAAGTGGATCATTCTATTTTTATGTTTTATATGTTTTACATTTTTAGCCGTCTTTCTTTGAGAATGAAAGGGGTCCAGCATAAACTTTGCCAACCTTTCAGTGAATACTTTACAGAGACAACCTTTCAGTGAATACTTTACAGAGACAACCTTTCAGTGAATACTTTACAGAGACACCCTTTCAGTGAATACTTTACAGAGACAACCTTTCAGTGAATACTTTACAGAGACAACTTTTCAGTGAATACTTTACAGAAACAACCTTTCCGTGAATACTTTACAGAGACAGTTGTGTTGCGTCTTTTTCAGAACGAGAGAGAGCAGATCATGACGACTAACCTCTGGCTGTGCCAGGTAAGGTCTGTTTGTTTTCTAAAACCAGTCGATAAAACAGCACAATGTCACCAGAAGATAGTGTAAGTGCTTACGGACTTACATATCCGCAACTAGAAATATAAAGTAACGTTTAAATGTTTTCAACTTATAGCTTCTAGAACTACACCTTTACAGGCTAAACGACAAAGCCTTGGACTCTTATACTGGAAAATACCCAGTGTGTCTCTGGGTAGTGTAGTGAAATATATTCCCTATTTACAAAGGCTTTTATTGTATTCTTTGTTTTTGCTTTCTTGCTTTATGTATCTATGTTTGCCTTACGTAAAGCACATTGAATCGTGACTTGACTGTCCCTGTAGGAGTGGAATGACTACAGACTGAGATGGGATCCAGAGAAGTATGAAGGCATCAAAAAGCTACGAATCCCATCCAAGCACATCTGGCTTCCTGATATTGTCCTCTACAACAAGTAAGATGTGTGGATGTTTGTGTTTGTGTGTGTTTGTGTATATGTGCATGAATGGTGATAAGCTTTTCGCAATGTTTTCACTTTATTTACCAGTTCACAGTCAACTGTGATTTGCAGGCTTTATTGTTAACAATAGTGCTAAAGAAACCGAGTAAGTGTTTACTAGATCTAGAAGTGTTAGATCTAGACAATAAACATCATTACCCAGAATGCTGTCTGACTGCATGATACTAAGGCTGTGGTCGCGTAGTCAAATTAAGTACGTCCTCTGTCTTTTCCTAACCAGTTTTCCTCCAAGGTCTAAGAAAGATGTGAAGGAGAATTCATAAGGACTTAGGAAACGACAACCGCTGTGCTAAGACCACCCAACTGCACCATATGTCACGGCAAATGTTATTGATGTGGGCCAATAACAACCCATTGTTTCTTCACCTGAACGGCCAAATGGTGCTTCGCTTTGAATGTTGCTGCCGCAAGGAATTGTGGGAGGGCATGGAGGGCATTTTCTCCTTTCCTTTCGTAAAGGATGACCCAGGGTCCCCCATGCTAAAGGAGAAAAGAAAGGAAGCATTGCAGCACCTTTCCCTAGCATTTCCAGAATTCGACCAGATGTCAACATGGCTGCCACTTAAATACTTCCGAGTCATTTCACTCAGGAACCTTCCCAAGTAAAAAAGACCATTCGACCACAACCTAAGTCTGAGCTCATGCCTCACTGCAGAATCTCCTGCCCATCTGCCTCCTACAGTATCCCAATAATTCCCCGGATAACATCCAACAAAATATACATTTAAACCTTTTATTATAAACTCATCCTGTCTGTGTGGGCGCTATGATAGGAAACGAATTGAACGGACGAAGGCTATTGGTCAGAAACACGGCATAGAAGATGTCTTAATGATGTCCCGTAGCTACATCACGACTGACCCTTGACCTTTGGGTAGATCGTCGTACGCGTTCCTGCATGTGTGCGTGTGTGCGTGTGTGTATGATGTGTATGAACACATTCATCGGACACCACGGGTTGTCAGTCAACTTATTTGTGTCTCCGAGAATATGCTTGAGAGGCTTAATTCTGAAAAACAGCAAGTCATCAAAACAGAGATGGGAGCCAACAGATCCATCAATATGATGATAACTAATTCAACCTGTTTCCCCATACTGCAATGTCATCAAACACAGCAACAACTATAGACACATTACCTATTAAATAGAAAGAGAGAGCACCTAGGAAATGTAAGCACATTATGTTGTTCCTTATACATTCCACATGCGGGCGTGATACGTTTTTCCATTTTTATTCTTGTAACTGGATTACAAGCGAGTTCTTTCATTCCGTTGACAAGCGTTCCGGCGTTCTGTTCCGGAACGTTGAGTGGAAAATCCACGGTTAAAATGAATCCTTCAGCTTTCTATTATAGGTCATGGTGTGTTCCTGCCAGTTAATGAGGGAGGGAGGGAGGGAGGGAGAGAGAGAGAGAGAGAGAGAGAGAGAGAGAGAGAGAGAGAGAGAGAGAGAGAGAGAGAGAGAGAGAGAGAGAGAGAGAGAGAGAGAGAGAGAGAGAGAGAGAGAGAGGGGGGGGGGAGAGGGGGACGTATTAGTAAAAAATGATTGGTGGCTTCACGTTGAACATCTGAGCCAATCAGAGTTGCGCGTATGAGGGATATTGTCCTTGTTTGGGCGTGCTGAAGGCGGGTCGGCGGGCAGGGTAGAGTCCTCCGGGCTGCGTGAAGTTGAAATAGACGGGAGACACTGAGGGAGACGGTGACGGTGAACTACAACGTCTCAATAATTCACTCTGGGTCTCCACAGCACTGCTGGAAGGAGAGGACAAGGACCGTGGGGCACGAAACATCCCTGCCTTTTTCAGACGCTGCCTTTGTCCTGTGTTTACTGGATTAGATTGTGTGTGAGTGTGTGAGTGTGTGAGTGTGTGAGTGTGTGAGTGTGTGAGTGCGTGAGTGTGTGTGAGTGTGTGTGTGTGTGTGTGTGTGTGTGTTAGCGAGTCCTTTCACTATGATGAAATACTCACTTCCCCTCCCCCAAGCAGGCCGGTGTTTGAGTTGGGCTGAAGAACAGTCTCCCCCCTGTGTTGCGTTCCTGCTACTGACCTGGATGTAGTGGGTGCACTCCTCTCCTTCCCCCGGATTTTAACACTGACCCCACTGTGATACCACTGACCCCCCCCAAACCTCCCCCCACCCACTGCTCTGGGTGTGTGTTTGTGTTAACACACTCCTCCTCTCTGACCCCCCCCCCCCCCCCCCCCCTCCCCTCCCCTCCTGGAAGTGCGGACGGCGTCTACGAGGTCTCCTTCTACTGCAACGCCGTGGTCTCCAGCACGGGCGACATCTTCTGGCTGCCGCCGGCCATCTACAAGTCGGCGTGCGCCATCGAGGTGCAGAACTTCCCCTTCGACCAGCAGAACT
>CM030176.1:5242900-5250400 GCA_017639675.1 Aplochiton taeniatus
CTCTCTCTCTCCGTCTTGCTATTTGGGTGTGAGGAATCAGCACTTATAAATAAACTGGCTGCTTAGAGGACGAACCCAATTATGATGCCGCTCGAACACCCTCCCAAACAAGCACTGCACCCAGAGAATCCAAGGCCCAGTATTAACTACTATTTGAAATATTTTAATCGTATGTTTTTCATCCGGTACAACTTTTGTTGATGATTTTTTTGTTGTACATTTTTTTTAAATTATTATTCTGTTAATCTACGTGAACCAAAGTGTTTTTTTACGGTTACATAGGCAAGGCATGGCAAGTTTACTTACACAGCACCTTTTAGCCACTGGTGTGAAAATATGAGGCAGGATTGAAGCACACCTTGATGTTTCACCTGTTGACGTACAGTGCCCTGCACATACCTGTACAACCCATGGGCCAAGGTAAACATTTATATTAACCTCTCTCTCATAATTCTTCATAAAAATAAAACACAACAATATACAGTATTTGGGGCCAATCTTGAACACAAACAGTAAAAACAAACAAAAAATATATATATTGTTGACTAAAGCAAGTCATTTTAACCAACCAGACCCTTTGAGTCTTTGAATTTGCATTAGGGGTCTATGACAACGAACTTGACTGTAAAGCATTGTGTTCTTTTAAACTGAATTATGGTTTAAGAAGGCTAGTTTAGCTTTGAACGGTTTGATTTCCCACTAGGTGTAACCTACTACTGGACGGGGTCTCTAAGTCTCCCAGCTAGCAATTAGAAATTCATCCGGTTGATAAATTAAGCCCTAAAGGAAGTCATAGTCTTAGTAGTTCAGGTTTAGAAGAGGGTTCTGGTGCTGAGGACCCTGTGTGGTTATTTGTGGTGTGTGAAGATATCGCCTGTTCAATATTACATTATCATATTAGGTCCAGGCTCCCCCTTAGGAATTCACTTTTTTAGCTTCACAAAAACATTGTCTGTGTGTGTGTGTGTGTGTGTGTGTGTGTGTGTGTGTGTGTTTGGGCCAAATCATTGAGGATTAAATTAACTGTTTTTTTGTATGCACAAAGTTGTATTTGTTTCAGGGGTATTTTCTAACAGAGAGTGTATATTCAATCAGAAACGTTGTTACCAAACTTACCAAACTGAAAGAAATATGAAAGTCATAGACACATTTCTATGAGGCATTTTTTCAACTCTTTTTAACACATCTAACAACAAAAACATAAATGAACAAGATAAGACAAGACCATAGCAGTGTCTGTCTTTTAAAATGTCATCATTTAATTCCCAACACACACTCACCAGACTTAGCCCCTTATTTCCCAGATATATCTCCACGATGGTTAATGGCTAAGGAGGGATCTCTGTCACTGCAGTGATTCCGGAGAGGATTACACATCCTTGGATCCTAAGAGATTAGAGAGAGAGAGAGAGAGAGAGAGAGAGAGAGAGAGAGAGAGAGAGAGAGAGAGAGAGAGAGAGAGAGAGAGAGAGAGAGAGAGAGACAGAGACAGAGACAGAGACAGAGACAGAGACAGAGACAGAGACAGAGAGACAGAGACATAGATTGTGACAGAGAAACAGAGTCAGAGACAGAGACAGAGACAGAGACAGAGACAGAGAGACAGAGACATAGATTGTGACAGAGAAACAGAGTCAGAGACAGAGACAAAGACAAAGACAGAGACAAAGACAGATAAGGGGCATTGACTTCTGATCTGGATGTAACAATACACTCTTCAAGAGGATGTTACATTTACACCCTTCCACTTACAAAAATCCCTGATGCCATGATCCTCCCAGACCGGATGATTCAATGCTGATTGAGTTTGTGTGTGTGTGTGTGTGTGTGTGTGTGTGTGTGTGCGTGTGTGTGTGTAATATCTTCAGCCCAAGAGTAAAAATACATATGTAACTTTAATCGGTGTAAACCCTTCGTCCCCCACTCACACACAGCACATTCACGCAGAGCACTCTGAAATCTAATGGAACACTTGCCATTTCCTGTTAAACCGTAACCAGAACTCATTAGGCGGTGTGTGTGTGTGTGTGTGTGTGTGTGTGTGTGTGAGAGAGAGAGAGTGTTTCTGTGTGTGTGTGTGTGCGTGTGTGTTTTAAGCTGATTATCCATAGCTCAGGGACTCCGGTTAGGCCATGCGATGTTCATGTCACTGACTACCTGGGGGAACATTAACCATTTTGTCTCTCGACTTGGTTCCAACACCGTTTAGGTCGTATGGTATATTAAAATATAAAAAAATATAAAAAAGAACAACAAGTTGCCTTGTACTTTTCCAACTTGCCATGTCTCTTTAAGGCTGGGATGACATCATTGGTAGAAAGAAGCAATGGTGGATTTGGAATGGCAGGCGGACAGCTGTTCACCTCCTCCCCAGCACCCTCTCCCCTCTCTGGCAGAGGAACATGATATCGCCCTCCCCACGCTCCAGAACCTTCCCTGAAAGTTCCTTAAGATCCACTCCGCATTCCATTAGACTCCCCCTCTGTGACGTTCAGAGACACATTGTGTGTGTGTGTGTGTGTATGTGTGTGTGTGTGTGTGTGGGGGGGGGGGGGGGTAGCACTGTCCATATTTTTCACTTCACCGTCTGAAAATAAAATGAAAAGCACTTTTCATTTCTCTGGGTTTGGCGTTAGCGCTGCGGAGGACTGCGTCGGTGAATTATTCAGCGCGGTCTAAAAGGCCTGGCAAAACGAAAGAGCAGAGAACCCCCCCCCCCGCGCGCTAAGGTCCGTCTTCACGAGACACACACATAGATAGCGCTCCTCATGCGCAGCATGGGAAAGCTTTGGAGAGAGGGGGAGACGGAAGGGGTGGAAAGTGTTAGGGGGGGGGACGCCGAGGGGAGACTGCTGAAGATGAGAGGGGGAGACAGGCGAGAGAGGTGGGGGGAGGGAGGGAGGGAGGGAGGGGATAGTAGAGTAAATAATGGAGAAAAGAATAGCAAAAGAAGGGACAGCTGAAAGGTCACGAATCGAAAGAAGAAAAGGGAGAGAAGAGACAACAGGAAGAGTGTGAATTAGAGGGGCGATAAGATGAAAAGTTGAGAGATCAAAAAAAGAGAGAGAGGAGTTGGGTGGGGAAGGGATGACGCACAGATGAGCTCGGATGAGGCCACGGATGAGAAGAGGAATGAAGGGATGAGTGGAGGAGGAGGAGAAAAGAAGAGGAAGACTAATAGCTTTGGGAGTCACTGCTCCCAGCTTTTAAGAAAAGGATGAATAAAACATCTCCACGGGGAGACGAGCGGGATAGCGTACGTTCTGGTGCATCGCCCTAACCTGTCCTGGCAGAAACACATATTCCCACCTAGTTCCTGCCCATTACCCGACTGCCTATTAATGCATTGAAAGACACAATTGTCTGGAGTGTGAGATCACAGGGACTGTCAAAAGCAGTACCCACACCAGAGAATCACTAGGACAAGAGAAACACATTACCAAGAAAGTTTATTTTTTATTTTTTAAACACTACTTTTCAAGGAAGATTAGGGTTCACAAGAGCAAACTGCTCGAAACAGCTAAAATAAGCAACAAAGGAGAAAAGCATATATTGTTTCGATGGTTCCTTTTGGGTTGAGGGCAGGGGACATGCATTGGGGTGACACCTTATGCCAAGAGGAAGTAGTTTGTTGTTGAATTTGATTGTGTTTGTCTGAGTCGAGAGGGCCCTAGGGAACGTCCTTTTTGTCTGTTCTGTGTTAGTGTGTGTGTGTGCGTGCGTGCGTGCGTGCGTGTGTGTGTGTGCGTGTATGTTTGCATATATGTGTGTGTGTGTGTGTGTGTGTGTCAGTTATATGACTATTGTACTATTTGAAATGTCACGTATAAAAATAAGTCTCAAGTGGAACAAAATATCACAGTGGTGCCTTGAGAGCCACTGGAGATCAATGGTCACACCTGGCACACATAGGCTGGCACGGGCGTTCATTCATAACACAGCTCTCCTTATGATAAGCCAATACATACTGTAGCAACACCTGCAATAGCAATAGATAGGATTTAGATTCCATTTGTTTTCCGTCAGGGTTTTGCTCCTGAGAAGAAGTCCTATTGCTCACATTTTAGAATGAGAGAGAGAGAGAGAGAGAGAGAGAGAGAGAGAGAGAGAGAGAGAGAGAGTGTGTGTGTGTGTGTGCGTGCGTGTGTGTGTGTGTGTGCATAATATGTGTTCGATTTGAGTCCGGCCAGGGCCAATTCTGCATGCTGTCTGTCTACACCTGCTCACCATGTCCTAAAACTCTGTCTCTTCCAAAGAGATACCCATCCCCTCCCCCCTACCCACACACACACACACACACACACACACACAGACACACACACACACACACACACAGGAACTTAAACACAGATAGAGCCTGGTTGGCAAAGGGAGAGACACAGAGAGAAACATAAAGGGAACCTGGGCAGACAGAAAGACAGATAGTTAGACAGACAGACAGACAGACAGACAGACAGACAGACAGACAGACAGACAGACAGACAGACAGACAGACAGACAGACAGACAGACAGACAGACAGACAGACAGACAGACAGACAGACAGGTTAGGGTCCCAGCTTTTCCCCCTTGGGGGTGATGCTCACACAATGGTGTTTTTGCATAATTGAAATACCCCATTCCCTCCCTGACACAGTAAGCAGATAGAAACCCACTAGTTTGATGAGACAACAATGCATTAAGGAGCAAACAACAGCTGGATAGCCATGTGGGACCCCCTTGGGCAGCTTGTGTGTGTGTGTGTGTGTGTGTGTGTGTGTGTGTGCGCGCGCAACTGTCTTTGCTTTTCCCTACTCCTCTATTTTATAATGTATTAATAGATTACTTTCCCGATTGTCTGTAGGCCACTTCAAATATGTGTGTGTGTGTGTGTGTGTGTGTGTGTGTGTGTGTGTGTGTGTGTGTGTGTGGCAAGCTTGGGAGTTAATCCATTATCCACAGTTCAAAGACCTTCGCTGTTCACGGCGCCATTACCTTCCTCACGGCACGTTCTCGTTCTGTTCTGTTTGATCTTACCTGTACAATGAACGGTTTAGTGTTGGCTCTGCTTAGCTTAACAGCGCGCGCCACTTTATGTTCTTAATGACTCTGTTTGATGACGTCAAGCCATCCGTATGAAATCAGGAGGCTAAAATTAATCAACAGCCTGCAGGGGAGCCAGTGGGTACCCGACGTACGGGTCTCTCTCTCTCTCTCACTCTCTCTCTCTCTCTCTCTCTCTCTCTCTCTCTCTCTCTCTCTCTCTCACTCTCTTACTTTCTGTCCGTTTTACTTTTAGCTCCCTCTTTTTCAGTCTCTCTCTCTCTCTCTCTCTCTCTCTCTCTCTCTCTCTCTCTCTCTCTCTCTCTCTCTCTCTCTCTCTCCCTCACTCTTACTTTCAGTCCGTTTTACTTTTTAGCTCCCTCTGTTTCAGTCTCTCTCTCTCTCTCTCTCTCTCTCTCTCTCTCTCTCTCTCTCTCTCTCTCTCTCTCTCTCTCCCCCTCCCTCCCTCTCTCCCTCTCTTTGTCTCTCTATCTGCCTCTCCCTCCGTCGAGCCATAAACTTGTGCTGAAGCGCTGCAACTTTCTGTCATAACACAGATCAGCTCAGCTTGGTAGCACTTTATGTTGCAATGCCACTAGTCACGCTGTTTTAGGTCTTCAATGTTGGCAGGGGAAACTCGTTGTGTGAGTGCCGGGCGGAAAGATACCGCAAAGGTCCTCATTTCACATTAGGTGTACCACAAGCGGGTCACTGAACTGAATTGCATTGTTTACCCTATGCGAAAGGGTTTGTTGTGGTGGATATTTATATGAGCACTAATATGTTGCGATTATGAGCAGCATTTTGTACCTTGTTACAACTTAGACAAATATAGGCTGTTGTTTTTTATGTGCTGAAAAGAAAATCATGTAATGATTTGTTACGTTTGGTTTGAGAGTACGGGGAAGAAGTCCAATTATAATCACGAACTCAGCGTTGTTTGATTATTACGTTATTAGCCTAGAGCACGTGAACATAAACCCTGAATAGGGATCTCTAACGTCAGCCACTCTGCCATCGACAGCCACAGAAAGCCTGCCCTGAATGGTGTTAGTTTAATATGTATAACGTGTATTTTAAAGTGCACCTTTAAATTTATTTCTCCTATTTTTCCCTCCACTTTAATACAGCCTAGCACACAATACAGACTGTGAATCTATGTGTCTAAAGAAAGTTGAGATAAAATGGTGTTGAGATTAGCAGCAGGTAATAATGCAATACATGATTCATGAACAGTTTGTCCCCGCCAGCACCAGATTAACGGAGCGCTGTCCGAAGTGCTGAAACCAAAGTGATCTCTCACTCTGTCAGTCACTCCAATCTACTTGCACTGGGTCGATTTAGATATTTTTTTATACCAATTTGTGTACATATTTCATATAAACAGTTGAATTCATGCAGTTTTCCTTCCTTGTGTATGGTCTACGTTTGGCGGCACAAGAGAAGCAGTTTGCACTCGGAGGGGTGGGACGAAGCGAAGTTGTCTGGTAAGCAGACATTGGCACGAGAGTGAGTGAGCGAGCGCACTGGCAGGTTCTCCCACCACGAGGCAGGCAGTTACCGGTGAAGAGCCATACTTTACCCACCGTGACACTCAAACTGTGTTTCGTTCCAACAGATCGCATAAGTGAGTTAAAGACGTTGCTTCTCTCACGCGGGGGAACGGATCCCCAACAGCTGCGAAGATATGCACCCGGTCGCGAGGTGGACATTGCTGCTATTCATAGTGGCTTTGATAACCCAAGGTAAGATCCTGAACACCATATAGAAATGCTGTAAAATATTTCAAATATATATTCACTTTTTATAACTATTTGACTTGATGTAGCCATGATTGCGGCAGATATTTTTTAATCCTGCACCTAGCATCATGGGATCCTATTGGAAAATATTGATGCGTATTCGAAATGTTATGTTGTTAGTGTTAGAGCTCTCTACAAACTCTAAAATGTCAGCAGAAATGTGAGAAGCTATTTGGAAAAGTCTTGTAAAAGTTTCTTCCTCTTAAAAGGAAATGCCCCTGTTCTCAGAATTAATTCAGACGCATGATGTTTGTAGAGAAAGCGGATTGATTGCTGTGCGTTATAAAAAAAAATATATAATTTTGCCAGGAATACGTTTTTTAATTAAAGTGTTTCCAACGGCTAAGCAATGTTCAATTACGCATAACTGTTGCGCATGCAATCTTTCTCTATCACACTATTAAATTCCAATAAAACTGAAATTGATTCATTTGACAGTATTTTCCCCACTGGGTATGCAATGAAAGCAGCGGAATAAATGAAACGTTTTATATTTGAAAAAGACTGAAATAAATGAAACGTTTAAAATTGGAAAAAGACTGAAATAAATGAAACGCATACAACAACACATGTCTAACGCAAACAAGCTGCAGGATTGTGAAAAGCTTATGTTTATGTTTGCTTTGAGGCAGAATAATGACGACAACGGGAAAATATGCAAATATTTGCTGTTCTAT
>CM030176.1:5255400-5257900 GCA_017639675.1 Aplochiton taeniatus
GCATGGAATTAGCATGCATTAGAGAGAGAGAGAGAGAAAGTGTGCGAGTGTGTGTGTGTGTCAGAGTGAGCAGAAGCTCTAACAGAGGAAGACGGTAATGGTATTGTGATCAAAGCAGCGTTTTAGTCAGCGGTGAAGGGACGCAGAGACAGAGCAGCTCGATGTCTAATCACACACACACACACACACACACACACACACACACACACACACACACACACACACACACACACACACACACACGCACGCACACACACACATGCCAAGGACATTCCTGATACGCTGAATTGATGTCTGCCTGCTTTTAAGCTTTCCCATTCAGTCCCTGGCTTTTTTATATCCTTCCTTCCTTCCTTCCTTCCTTCCTTCCTTCCTTCCTTCCTTCCTTCCTTCCTTCCTTCCTTCCTTCCTTCCTTCCTTCCTTCCTTCCTTCATCCCTTCCTTCATCCCTTCCTTCCTACTTTCCTTCCTCTGTCCTCTTTTTCCCTCCACACTGCCCAGACAAAAAGAAGAATCCAGACAACTTCCAGTCTCTCCATGCTCCATTTCCTCGCCACTTGTTCCTTTTGTGGTCATATCCTGCTCTGAATATATTCCCTCCTTTTTTTACTCTTTCCTCTCCTCTTTTTTTACTCTACTCCTTTACTCCAGTCTTTCACCTCTCTTCTCACTCCTCCCACATTCTCTCGCTTCCGTTTATTTTTTTTTTCATCCCTCCAGCCCTATCTCACATATCATTTCCTCCTGTCTCTCATCCCTTTCTTCCGTGTCCCCATCCCTTCAGCGAAGCTCGTCTTCTCCTGTCTGTCTCTCCGTCTCTCCGTCTCTCCGTCTCTCTGTCCGTCCCGAGGGACGCCTCCGACAGTTGGACAGCTCCAGCTGGCGTCTGCGGTGGCCTCGTCGTTGTCGCCGCCGTAGAGCCAGGCTTCTGACGACAGCCTCTTGACGTAATAGGGTCAGGGCTTGTCATCACGCGCAGCACCCTCACTTGGAAAGAAAACCTGCCTTATTAAGGCGATTACAACACACACACCACACACACACACACACACTCTTCTTTTTTAACACTCGTGCTCCGTCGGTCTCACTTGCCGTCTCTCCTTCCCTCGTGTTTGCCCCCCCCCCCCCCCCCACGGCGGAGGACCTCGTTTGGCCCGTAGGAGACGTGTGTGGGGATAAAGACCCCTGGCTCTTTAAGTCTTTGAGGGTCAAACAGTGGAGCAGGAGCCTGGAGCAATCTGCCTCCTCGGCTCCGTGAAGAAGTCATTGAAGTCCTGCTAAATCTCAGCGACTACTTCTCAACACTTTCTCCGTTCCTCTGTCTGTCTGTCGACCCGCCTCCCTACCTCCTTATCGCCCTCTCTTTCCCTTTCTCTCTTTCTCTCTCCCTCTCTCTCTCTCTCTCTCTCTCTCTCTCTCTCTCTCTTTCTCTCTCTCTCCCTCATTTGCCCCTGCCCCCTGTTATCTCCTTTAGGTTTCCCTGTTTTTCATTGGTTTTTGGTTTGCCCTTGTTTTGTATTCGAGCCCTTTCTGAGTTCAGTTCTTTGTGTCTTCATTGTGTTTGTATGGTTGTGTGGTTATGCATGCACGGTCTCCCTGTGCTCCTGGTTTTGTGAAAATAAATACTTTTCCTTCCTGCATCCTACGTTTGGGTCTTTCTTCCCGCTAGCCCTGACAGGGAGAGTGTGTTTCTGTCCGAGTGAGAGAGAGAGACCTTATGGAGAGATATAAAGAGATGCAGAGAGAGAGAGAGAGAGAGAGAGAGGGAGAGTGCGTTTCCGCCTGATAACTCTACCTTCTCCCAGGGCAGATGCTCAAACTGGAAATGTCTGATGTTCCTTCCCTGGCATGGCTGTCATGGCTGTCCATTCAGACCCCCGTCCCCTTCTCTCTCTCTCTCTCTCTTTCTCTTTATTCCCTTTCGGCTCTGTCCGTCTCTCTACTGCACTGCAAACAAAGTGACGAAGCCCCTCCATCTCTCCCCGCTCTCCTCTCGCCTTCCAGACTGCTTCTCGTCCAAGGCGGAGGACCGGCTGTTCCGGAAGCTCTTCCGGAGGTACAACCAGTTCATCCGGCCGGTGGAGAACGTCTCCGACCCTGTTACCGTGGAGTTTGAGGTGTCCATCTCACAGCTGGTGAAGGTGGTGAGTGGCCCACACACACACACTGACACGCCCACACACGCGCATACGCCCACACCGACCGCACTGTAGACAGACACAGAGCGAGACAGAGACACAGAGACACACACACACACACACACACACACACACAGACACCCTTCAGGTCTTCAGGTTCTTATTGTAATCAACAAACAATAATCAAGCAAATCAAAATTTGGAAATATATGATTACTTCAACACACACACACACCTCTCTGCAGCGAAAAGGGCTAAACAGAAGGGCTACAATCGCTCACACACACTCCAAGAACCCACTGATTAAATATCACCCTGACACGTGAGTGAACTGTTTACGGACATGGAGGAGCACACAGCCA
>CM030176.1:5265400-5280400 GCA_017639675.1 Aplochiton taeniatus
CCTTTCTCTCTTTTATTCTCACACACACACACACACACACACACACACTGACACAACCCTGCTATCTCTCTCACGCACAAACACACACACACACACCTACACACACACACGCACAGTGCGGTGGGTGACTTCTTGGTGGAGGATAAGACCAAGGCCCTGTTGAAGTTTGACGGCACCATCACCTGGGTTCCCCCAGCCATCTTCAAGTCCTCCTGCCCGATGGACATCACCTACTTCCCCTTCGACTACCAAAACTGCTCCATGAAGTTTGGCTCTTGGACCTACGACAAGGCCAAGATCGACCTGGTGCTCATCGGCTCCAAGGTCAGAGGGTTCAACCGACTCCAGAGGTTGTGTATGGTCTGCGTGTATGGGTGAGAGTGCGTGTGTGTGTGAGTGTGTGTATGGATGAGAGTGTGTGCATGGTCTTATGTGTATGGGTGAGTGTGTGTGTGTGTGTGTGTGTGTGTGTGTGTGTGTGTGTGTGTGTGTTTATGGGTGAGAGTGAATGTGTGTGTGTGTGTAGAAGTGTAGGAACAGCGTGACGTCTCGTCAAAGTGAATGTCAAACTGATAATTCCCACGTCTGATCCTTCACCATGTGGCCACTTCCAGAGAGAACATAACATGTCGTTAAAACAACCCAGCGCCCAGACAGCCCCTATCACGTTAGTGCCTGCCCCTCAACCACCAACCCGAAGCCCCGATCTGTCATGGTGGCTACCCGGCGTCGCTAGGCAACGGCGGTGAGCCCCTGCGAGGTAGTCGGCGATCTTGTAGCCACTCGATGTTGAGGCAGGGGCCACTCGTGGTGTGAGCGAGTGCTCGACAACCAGCCATGGGGAGGCACTTTCCCTTTCAGATCAACGGCGGCGCCTCGCGTCTCGAGTCAACAAGCCTCCTCATTAGCCTCAGGGACGTCTAAGACAGCCAACCTCCTTAGAATCCTCTTTTTCTCCTTCGTCATTTTCCTTCTTTTTCTTTTTTTTTTGCATTCCTTTTGCCTCTTTGTCGGCCTTTTTTGTTTTCTTTCTTCAATCGTTTTTTCCTCGCTCGCTCTCTCAAATCAACCCCTCTCTCTCTCTCTCTCTCTCTCTCTCTCTCTTCCCCTCCTTCACCTCGACCCCCCTCCCTTGCCTCTCCGGTCGGGCCCTCCCCGCCAGGTCAACCTGAAGGACTTCTGGGAGAGCGGCGAGTGGGAGATCATCGACGCGCCGGGCTACAAGCACGACATCAAGTACAACTGCTGCGAGGAGATCTACCCGGACATCACCTACTCCTTCTACATCCGCCGGCTGCCCCTCTTCTACACCATCAACCTCATCATCCCCTGCCTGCTCATCTCCTTCCTGACCGTGCTGGTCTTCTACCTCCCGTCCGACTGCGGAGAGAAGGTCACGCTCTGTATCTCCGTCCTGCTCTCCCTCACCGTCTTCCTGCTGGTCATCACCGAGACCATCCCCTCCACCTCGCTGGTCATCCCGCTCATCGGCGAGTACCTCCTCTTCACCATGATCTTCGTCACGCTCAGCATCGTCATCACCGTCTTCGTGCTCAACGTGCACTACCGCACGCCCATGACGCACACCATGCCGGGCTGGGTGCGCTCGGTGTTCCTGAGGGCGCTGCCCCGCGTCATGCTGATGAGGAGGCCCCTGGACCAGGAGGACAAGGCCGGCTCCGCCGCGGGGGCGGGCGACGGTGGCGGCGGCGGTGGGGAGGCGGGCGGAGCAGGAGGAGGGGGAGGAGGTGGAGGGGGTAAAGGAGGAAAGAAGAGGAAGAACAGCCTGTCGCAGGTGAGCCGGAGGGGCGGAGCGGATCGCCACAGTCGATCCAAAGCACAGAGTTTAAAGTAGCGAAAAGAGTCAAACATAGGTGGCGGCCTTAACGGCAGAGAGCTAGGCGCTGTAGGTTTTGTTTTTGTATGTCGCACGCTACGTACATTGCGTTTACACTGTGACCTCTAATCTGGTCGTGACCTTCGACCTTTGACCGTGACTTGACCCCTGTGACCTCTTCCCCCGTCCTCTGCAGCAAGTAGGAGGCGGCTCCCTGAACTGTCTGGAGTTTGGCGACAACAGACTGTCCGTGGAGGGCTGTGGCGCCGGTGGAAAGAAGTGTCCGTGCCCCTGCCAGCACGGCAAGGAGACCCCGGAGGTGGCGGACCCGGGCAAGCTGAGCCGCCAGCTGAGCCCCCAGAGCATCAACACGGTGGTGGCCTTCTCCGTGGTGTCGCCCGAGATCAAACAGGCCATTGAGAGCGTCAAGTACATCGCCGAGAACATGAGGAGCCGCAACAAGGCCAAGGAGGTGGGTGATGTAGTCTTTGGTAGCTTCAACAAGGCCACGGAGGTGGGTGATGTAGTCTTTGGTAGCTTCAACAAGGCCAAGGAGGTGGGTGATATGGTCTTTAGTACAGGCTTGTTTTTTATTAGCTACATTTAAAGAGCTAGGTGGTAAAGGCTAGTCTTTACAGTAATGGTCTAAAATTGGTTAAGTTAGGTTCAATAAACTGTTATTTGCTTAGTTTTGATTAGATTCATGTTGGCAAACAAGATTGAATCAACTGTTTGTGTTATCCCCTACAGATGCACACAAGTTCACCGTGGCGCAGTCTAAACTTACTTTATTTCTTGCGTTGATTCCAAATATGGTACTAAAAATACCGAAATATGTCACTAGCTTACCATGTAACAAAAACACCATGCATTATGCATACGCATGCAAACCTTTTCCTCGAGGGCTGAAGTGGAGAACAAGGTGGGGGGAGTTTAGGCCCCCCCCCCCCCCCCCCTCGTCACCTGGGAGCGAGAGGCACACGGAGTCAACTCTCTCATGAGCGAGGCGGGCGTCTTTGATATGTAAAGCGGCCCCCTCAATCGGCTTTGTCAAAGATGTCTGTCTCTGCTGTCCACATGGTGCTTTCCAGAAGACACTTCCTCCCGGGTCAATTAGGGGTCAATGGTGGGCCTGAAGTGTTCAAGTCAATGTTTTTCTTTCTTTCTTTCTTTCTTTCTTTCTTTCTTTCTTTCTTTCTTTCTTTCTTTCTTTCTTTCTTTCTGTCTCTCTCTATCTCTCTTTCTTTCTTTCTTTCTTTTGTTTGTGCTGACTCAATCCATCTATTTCCCTTGAGTTTATCTTCGATGTTCCCTCTCCTTTTTGTCCTCTGCGTATTCTCATATATTTTTCCCTCTCTCACTCATCTCTATTCTGCCTCTATCCTAACCACACCCGTAACCTCCTTTCTCTCCTCTTTCTGCTCTGTCATTATGTCATCACCCCTTGACTCTCCCCCCTCCTCCACCCCGCCCCACTCACAGGTGGAGGACGACTGGAAATACGTTGCCATGGTGATTGACAGGATCTTCCTGTGGGTTTTCGTGACGGTGTGCATCCTCGGAACACTGGGCCTCTTCCTGCAGCCTCTCATTGGCTTCTTCTCCTAGCCGCCGACCAGTCACCACCTCCGGCTGCCTCCCACCGCCCTGTCTCAGCCAACTGGCCGCCAGCTCCCCCATGTCAGTCATCATTTGGACCAATCAGAAGCTTTGGGTGCTCGCGGCTCTGGTGCGGGGGGACGTTGTCGGGCTCGTGCACGTTTGGACTTCCAGCACATCGCTAACACACCATTATTTTTGCAGAGTAATCGTTGACTCAGTCTGGACCCCTTGTTATTGAATGCGGGCGTGTTAGAGGTGGGTTGGAGGGAAAAGCCGGCACTCCCCGCGACTTCCCCGGACCGGAGCTGGAGACCTAAGCTCACCGCAGATTCTAGTTCCATCGGAACATTCCAACCGGAGCTCATTGGAGATCAAAGGTTCTGAAGCCCCCCCCCCCCCCCCGTGGGCCAATTAGGAGTTGACGAGCGTTGATTGACATTCATCACAGCCTAATCTCCAAATCGAAATAATCAAGCTAAAAGACTGTCAGAGCCGATCGCAGCTGCTGCTTGCTTATGTCACAAAAGCCCGTTAAAATGCTGACCAATGAGGTAGCCATCCAAACTATGCATAAGCAACCAATTGCAGTGGCTGTGTCTGTCATGGAATTAGGAGCCATGTGATTTCAGAGCAGAGCTATTATGAATGTTCTGGAAAGTAATTGGTTGGCCGGGTAAATATTGGACCAAATTAGACTCGAATGACTGCGTCTGATTTAGACCTTCCTTTTCAATACACATATTAATTCATCAAGGGATTCAGTTATCCAATTCCATGGTTATTATTTTATTTTTTTCTGTTATTTCTATTTAAATTAAGTTCAATGGTACCATTTCATACAATATAAAGAAAACACATGGGATACATAAATAAATACACACACACACACACACACACACACACACACACACACACACATATATATATATATATATATATATATATAATTTTTTATCTTAACCAAGAATCCCATGCTTTTTAATTTGTTAATTATGTTGTCAACCCATGCTTTCTGGTTTATTAATTATGTTGTAAACTTTAAGTTTAACTTCTTTACAAGGTTCACGATCATAATCTATGGCAATTCCATTTCGAATGATGTCTCATTAGTAACGCAGACACCTCGCACATTAGTGATAAATTAGACTTTTGGACCGACGTTTCTCTCTCTCTCTCTCTCTCTCTCTCTCTCTCTCTCTCTCTCTCTCTCTCTCTCTCTCTCTCTCGTCTCTCTCTCTCTCTCTCTCTCTCTCTCTCTCTCTCTCTCTCTCTCTCTCTCTCTCTCTCTCTCTCTCTCTCTCTCTCTCTCTCTCTTTAGATGTAGATGTCTTTGAAATTTAAAATAAATGCGTTATTTCTTCAAAATATGAACTGGAGTGTATCTATGTGCACGTTCTACAACTATCTCAGCTACGAGATGGAATTCGAGGTCAAATGTCGTTAGAGTTAATCAATCAAGAAGGTGTTGTCAAGCAAATTTACCCAATGTTTCTGCCAAGCTTAAATCCATCGTCTCACTTTTCTCTAATACTGGACATACTCCATCACACACACACACACACACACACACACACACACACACACACACACACACGTGCAAGAGGTCAGTGGGAGTCATTGTAATGTTGTATATTTTAAGCTTTGGAGCGCCGTTGGAGTGAAACCCAGCGCCGAAGAGGCACTGGCAAGCTTAAGCATGGTCCTTTTCATATTTTATAATGCCTATTAACCAAAGAATTGGTTATGCTATGCTAGCTAGCCCATAGCGGTAGGCACCATGCAGTAATTTATTTACCTAATCGCATGTGAGGATTTAGGGGCACGAACTAGCCGTATCCCCAGGCGCAACGGGGCGATATAAGGATCTAAAAATACCCAACGTTAGAGGAAGGGCTAGCTAGCAGGAGCGCCAGCCTCCTAAGATGCCTCTGGCCCTAATAAAGACAATGGAAGGAGAGAGAGAGAGAGAGAGAGAGAGAGAGAGAGAGAGAGAGAGAGAGAGAGAGAGAGAGAGAGAGAGAGAGAGAGAGAGAGAGAGAGAGAGAGAGAGAGAGAGAGAGAGAGAGAGAGAGAGAGAGAGAGAGAGAGAGAGAGAGAGAGAGAGAGAGAGAGAGAGAGAGAGAGAGAGAGAGAGAGAGAGAGAGAGAGAGAGAGAGAGAGAGAGAGAGAGAGAGAGAGCCTGTAATGGATATCAGCGCTAAACTTAGCCATTGTTACCCAGTCAGAGTTAATTAGCTCCAACCTCGGTAACATATTAGCATGTCAGGGGGAAACCGAAGTTTCAGCTGACCTTACCATTCGGCTACCTGAGAGCGGTTAATGCGGGCCTAATAATAGGCTAGCATGGAGCCTGCTTGCCCTACCGCAACGAGTTGGACTTGATGTACGTGCGGGGGAATGACGGAGGACTGCGATCCGAGCAGAGGAAGAAGCAGTCTGAGTCGAGTCGTTTTGTGGGTCACACACAATTTTCCCGTCACACTCGGCAACGGAGCTCTAGAATAATGATTTCACAGAAAAGCTAACGTGAGTTTAAAGTTGGAGAGGTAGAGTGGCTGATCCACAAAGCGGAACTACGTGCTTTTTAAAATCGCAACATCATCTCCTCGGAAGAGCAAGGTAGAAAAGAACACAAAATAGGCCTTTTCAGGAATCAGCGATGGCGCTGTTTAAACGTAGCGTTTATTCAGTCCTTCTGTGTATACACAATAATGATAGGGCTAAGGGTAGGCCAGGCAGTAGGGGGGAAAGCACTCCGGCTACGGGCTTGAAAAAACGGAGTGCTAGGTTGGACAATAGCCGATGCATTAGTTGGACGTGGAACGAGGACCTAATCATAGCCTATCGAAGTTGCTTATAGTAATGCATGTAGAGTAATGATCGCCCCCCCCCCCCCCCCCCCCCCCCCACACACACACACACACACAGTGTATTGTTAATGTTGCAATAGAGCTAGAGATAGGAGGCCGTGCCCTCTGGAATGCTCTGTTCAATAGCTGGGAGAAGGCTTGAGCCAGGTTGTGGGGAAACTGAAGACAAAATAGGCATGTTGTGAAGCTCCGGAACAGTATGTTTGTGGGTGAGGTTATATCAATGATGTTTGCCCTCCTCGCAGTTTCGCAGTTTTGACAGAAGCCGAGGTCCCGGCTGCGGTGGGATTTGAAGATACGTGACCTCTCCTGGGCTTTTTGGAAGCTGGTACCTGGCTGCGGCTTTATTCCGTTTTAGCTAATCCCTCTTTATGCAAATGAAAGCTTTGTGCCTCGGTAAGAGAAAGGAACGGGATCTAACCCAAAAAAACTAGGTGATCAATAGCGTCATCACACGCTGGACTGGAAAGAACAGAAAAGAGCAGAACAGAACAGAATAGAAATTAACAGAACGGAAGAGGTAAGCAGAACAGAACAGAATAGAACAGAATAGAAATTAACAGAACAGAATGGAACTGGTAAGCAGAACAGGACAGAACAGAACAGAACAACAGAAAACAGCAGAGCAGAACAGAGCAGAGCAGAGCAGAGCAGGGCAGATCAGCGCTGGACTGGACTGAAACCAAACCTTGTTGCCCAGTGTGAATTGGGAAACAGACCAAAACTGGGTCAACAAAAAAGTAATGAAAAGAGGTGAAGAGGAAAGCCGGAGAGATAGAGAGAGAGAAAGAAAAAGAAATATATTGGATGGCGGAAAAGAGAGTTAGGGAGAGAAAAAGAAAGATAGGCCAGAGAAAAAGAGGGAGGGAACAAAAATGGTATAATGGGAGAGTTAAATGGGAAGATATGGAAGACAACAGGAACATCTATTGAAAGACGGAGAATTGAACACATGAAGCCTGTTAGAAAAGATAAATGAGCAATATATGCTCTCTCTCTCTCCATCTCTCTCTCTCTCTCTCTTTCTCTCTCTCTCTGTATCTCGTTAGACCGAAGTGTACTCAAAACATTTAGTAATTGGAATCTAAAGCCAGAGCCTTTGCCACAGAGTCATAAACGCACACATGCACGTGCGTGTCCTCACACATACTTAAACGCACACACACACACACACACACACGGGCACACACACACAGACACACTACCCACACACATTGATTTTCCATGTCTGGAGGTGGGTTGAGTGTACTGGGAGGGGAGCCAGGGCCTGATCTAGGTCTCTGCAGGTCTCCTTCACTCCACAGCATTTCATATTCCCTGGATGTGCTTCCGCTGCTGCTAATCCTCTTCCCGTCAACAGGGCCCATATTTTAACATAAGTAAAGACTGATAAGCACTGGATGTAGACACGCAGAGGGCAGCGTGCTGGTCGACTGTTCCTGTGCGGTTGGATGTAAAGTTACAGGAGTTGGCCGTACCTGCTTATACACCTGATCATTTCAGTACATCTTGGTTCTACTATATTTTGGCATGTGACTCCTACTTGTCTGTGCTCTCACTGAGGGCTGAAGGAAACAGCCAGGGGAGGGGGCGTTAGATTCAGTTTCCGTTGTTAGCTTGTCTACGGGTTACCGTCCAGTCCTGTGAGAGAGGAGGAAACCTAGAAGGGATGCTGGCCTCTACCGGATGGTTCCCGGAATGCGGCCCCTCGTTCCGCTTCACAATGGAGGTCAAACGGAATCGGAACGTCAAACGGAATCGGAACGGCCGTCGCGTCGGTGAATGAATGTTCCGTTCAAGGTTCCATTTCACTGCCGCAGACTCTTTGTTGGTTGACAACACGCAATTGGCCGTTCGCCTCACGGCAAACGCTATCTAGTGTTGTGCACTATTTAATCTCCTACAACTACACCCCCCCCCCCCCCCCCCCCCCCCCCCACACACACACACACACACACACACACACTTGGAAACGGGCAGCACGTGCGCGCCCCGCAATACGCTGTGAGCTCTTCTGGAGAGACTTAATCAAGAGCCGGGTGATATTAATGGAAAGCAGCGAACTAAAGGAGCCCCCTACAGCTCAGGGCTCAGCGTAGCCATTTTAAGATATACAAAGGCACATCATAACTTTAACCACGGTGGATTGGTGCGTCTATACATACAACACGGTGGCAGCAAGGAGAATTGTGTTTGCAGATCCATAAACGGAGAGAATACACGAAAAGAAAATCGAAGGGAAATAATGTCGGTGCAATGGGAGATGGAATTTCTCAATTACTCTTGCAAACAACAACAGCAACGCACACAGAATAACAGCAAACAAGCATGTAATGAATGCTCAGACAGCGACGATCACACACACACACACACACACACACAGCGGCGTACACACACTCAATGACAGTGGGCTCATACTGTACGCAAACACTTGAGGAAATGAACCAAACAGCCAACGCGCCGAACACACATTTACACAAATACAGGCACGCTGCAGAGATGAAAGAATCGTTATTGCTATTCAACACGGAGCTGTAGTACTCGGAACCTCTGTCCGTGGAAGGAGGCAGGCTTTTCACATGGTCCCCCCCTTAGATTTGACTAACAACGTCATGTGATTTCTCCAGGGGAAAACACAATCGAAGGGTTTTTTTTTCTTCCTAAAAACCCTCTCCGTGTGGGAATGTGTGCACGTCGTCATTTAGGCTCATGGCCGTGGGCCCTATGGTTCCTGTCTGTCAAAGCGGATTGCTTCACGGTACACGTCAACATGGCAGGCGCCACAGCGGCATCAGTGTGACCCGCTATGGTTAACATCGTGTTGTCTCTGCTCATTCATGAACCTGGACATCAGAAAGGGTGGAGGATTGCAATCACACTCTTTTATTTAAAATTCAATAAAGACATGTGGATAAGTATATGTAATGTATTGTATTTTATTGCATTGTTTTGTATTATATTATATTATGTTATCAGGGGAACGTTACACACTATATGACTTGGGATAGTATTAGTAGTATTAGTATAAGTATTAGTATTAGCTATATCAGTTTTCTTGGAAAGACCAAGAATATGCCCATAACCCTGAATGCATTCACATGACTAACAGAGTGTCAGTGCCCTCTTTTCTCATGGTAGCCATGTGTTCATGCATGTCAACCGTCAAACACACACTGCTCTTCTGATACGACACCTGCACATATCCTGAACGCTTTGTAACAACATCTACACATATCCTGAACGCTTTGTAACAACACCCATCCTTATACTGAACGCTGAGTAACAACACCTATCCTTATCCTGAACGCTGAGCAACAACACCTGTACTTATCCTGAACACTGAGCAACAACACCTTTCCTTATATTCTCTACGCTAAAAATTGTCTCAAACCCAACAGGATCTCGAAAGGTGTCGCATTGGGACACAGCAGCAGAGTGTGGAAGCTTTTTTTTCCGGTTTCTGTACCCTTTGCAAGTTTTGAAGATGTCGACCGACTGACCAGAGCGCAGATGGAACGAAAGAGGGAGCAGCTTTGTCGGCATCGATGTGTGAATGGGTCAGTGAGAGGCCTAAGTTGTAAAGCTCATAGCTCAAAGTTCATAAAAGCGCTATACGAGTGCAGTCCATTTACCCTTTACCAGTGAGAGACAGCGGACAGCGGACAAGAGGAAAAGATCCTCTTAATGACAACGTCTGTATGTGGTTCATCCTCCGCTGTTGGGTCTCAGGGAAACCGCCACTGACACAACAACAAGCCCTGTTTCCTCAAACGACTCCCTCCTCCTCTTCCTCCGCCTCCTCCTCCTCCTCCTCCTCCTCCCCCTCGTCCTCCCCTGAGGTGGTTCTAAAACGGACGCTGGCCGGACATCAGTCAGGATAGTGGAGAGAGAGGAGCAGGAGAGGGCACCACTTTTCTCCGTTCGTAGGAGTCGAACGGAGAATATCAAAAGGTGTGGAAGCATCGGGGGAGCACGGACGGGGGAGCGTAACCGCTCCGTGGCTCGGCTCAGTGCGAAGCCTTCCCTTTGTTTGTGTTTTATTACCTATTCTTGGAGATGTGTGTGGGCTTTCGGGTCAATAAGCCCACTAAATAATAGACACACACATATGCAGTTTATTAAACAGAATTCCAAGGAATTCTGGAAATGCGAGAGTTGATTTGACGGTGGTAAAATTGTACATCGTGGAGTAGGTTTTCAATCCTGTTACCGAGCGATAATAGTAATGTCAAAAAAGATGCAGTTTAGATTGTAATTTTTTATTTTGGTTAACTCAACCAGTGAGGTCAAGTTCTCATGCTTACAGATCCTTTTTGGCAGTGAGTCATATTTATGTACGTATTTGTTTTTAATAATACTACTAATAATGATGAGAATATTACTACAGTAATAATAATACTAATATATAGGCTTTTATTTACATTTTTGCTTTTACTGTAAAACTTTTCTGTCTGTTTGCTTACATGTCGGCCATCTTGAATTTCACAGTTGACAACAACCAGGAGCCGCTGGAGAAGGCTTTGCGAGTCAGCAACTACTGCAAATGGTGCCATGTATAATTTAGACACCAGAGATTGTGCCCTGTGTTGCTCATCCACTTGTCTGCTTCCTAGTTCTACTTATTTTACCGCTATGGTGCTCGCTGTCAGTGTGTGTGTGTGTGTGTTGCAATGTGTGACAAGACACAAGGCAAGAGACAGCGCTTGCATAAGTGTAAACCCTGTTTATACTGTTTTTTACTCTCTTTTAACTTGGTCCTATGGCATTGTTTTGTTACTTTTTTAGCTGTATAAAAGTGCCCTGAAAGATGCCCACAAGGAAAATGCATTGCTACTAATATTATTATTACTGAGACAGTGTGTGTGTGTGTGTTAGCTCATAAATCTTTCTGAATGTGCACATTAACACAGCCAATTGCACGTTTGTGGATCGATGGATAGATGAGTGTCCCACCCCGGTCCTTTCCCTGTTCTCCATGTTGCTCAGCTAGTATACTGAGGCTGAGAGCAGACCGGGTTGCGCCTGGATTACTGGGTCCCTTTTAGAGTAGGTGTGTAACAATAGCCTGGGGAGTGAGTGAGTGTGTGTGTGTGTGTGTGTGTGTGGGGGGGGGGGGGGGGGGCTCTGTCTGTGTGTTTGTGTGTGTGTTCTATGTTTGCTCGTGTGAGAATGTTTAAAGTGCATTTCTGTGTGTGTGGTTTTGTAAGTACAATCTATGTGTGTTTTGGACTATATATCATTGTGTGGGTGTGTCTGTATGTGCGTGTGTGTGTGAGAGAGAGAGAGAGAGAGAGATAGAGAGTGCATGTGCCAGGCCAACTGTACCTAACAAGGAAGAGGTTCTATCTCAATAATTCATGTTGTTTTTGACACATGGTTGTACCCAATCAGAGTGCACCGTCCTGCTTCGGCAGCGGTGCAATCTGTGAACCCATTCTCAGTATACATACAGCTATGCCACTGGTAAACTACCTCCATGTACAATTATCTGTATCTCCATAAACCCATTCTCAGTATACATACAGCTATGCCACTGGTAAACTACCTCCATATACAATTATCTGTATCTCCATAAACCCATTCTCAGTATACATACAGCTATGCCACTGGTAAACTACCTCCATATACAATTATCTGTATCTCCATAAACCCATTCTTAGTATACATACAGCTATGCCACTGGTAAACTACCTCCATGTACAATTATCTGTATCTCCATAAACCCATTCTCAGTATACATACAGCTATGCCACTGGTAAACTACCTCCATATACAATTATCTGTATCTCCATAAACCCATTCTTAGTCTACATACAGCTATGCCACTGGTAAAGTACCTCCATGTACAATTATCTGTATCTCCATAAACCCATTCTCAGTATACATACAGCTATGCCACTGGTAAACTACCTCCATGTACAATTATCTGTATCTCCATAAACCCATTCTCAGTATACATACAGCTATGCCACTGGTAAACTACCTCCATATACAATTATCTGTATCTCCATAAACCCATTCTCAGTTTACATACAGCTATGCCACTGGTAAACTACCTCCATATACAATTATCTGTATCTCCATAAACCCATTCTCAGTATACATACAGCTATGCCACTGGTAAACTACCTCCATGTACAATTATCTGTATCTCCATAAACCCATTCTCAGTATACATACAGCTATGCCACTGGTAAACTACCTCCATATACAATTATCTGTATCTCCATAAACCCATTCTTAGTCTACATACAGCTATGCCACTGGTAAACTACCTCCATGTACAATGATCTGTATCTCCATAAACCCAGTGTCTATAGGATACAAGGATTCTGAGACACAGTCTCAGTTATTTCAGTATTGTTGTTCATTATTTTGCGTCTGTCTGTCTATCTATCTATCTGTCTGTCTGTCTGTCTGTCTGTCTGTCTGTCTGTCTGTCTGTCTGTCTGTCTGTCTGTCTGTCTGTCTGTCTGTCTGTCTGTCTGTCTGTCTGTCTGTCTGTCTGTCTATCTATCTATCTAGCTATCTAGCTATCTATCTAGCTATCCATACATGCTCTTCTTCCAATACCACAGTCAGGGGTGAAGAATAAACGTTACTTTTGGTGACTTATGCGCACGCAGAGGTTCACTAAAGCCGTATCAACAATATTTCTAGTCTTGCCCGTGAGTAATCCACTTCTCATGGCCGTGGCTCTGTGTGTAGTGTGTACATAAAGGATTCTGGAACACTGTTGAAACCATGGTGACGCACAGGCCGGATGAGGAGGCATTATGTTCCGAAAGGTCACAGGTCCCCAGAGCTGTCAATCAACTGGACAGGGCTGATTTCTGTTTTTGCATTTTTTTTTGCTTTTGCTTTGTTATGTATTTTTTCGGGTTTTTTTCTTTTCGTTTTGTAACATAGCTGCTCTTCAACAGCCGGAAATACGTTACGCAGTATCGGACTCAACCCAAGGACCCTTTCAGAACGTGCAGGTCGGATATCAGCCTGCTTAAAGGGCACTGTGCGACGTGTTTTTTGTTCTGAGCACCTTTCTCGAAGATTGGATCTGCTCTCTGACGATTTGGATGTCGGACCAAAGGGGCGACTTGTCGAACTGTTCCCACTCGACGCGCTCCGTCACATCAAATGCATGCTTTGTGGAGATGGGGTGCAAACGATGACTCCCGCGATGACTCGCTGCTGTGACGTTGCGATGGGTCGTCAAACACCCATTTTGACATGGACCCTCTTCTTTAAAAGCAGTAGACCTGCGTTGAGAGAGGAAGGGAGGGGTGGAGAGGAAAGGGAGGGGTGGAAAGGGTATAGATCTTCTTTTTTTTTTGTCTCTTTAATGTTTTTATTAAAGCTTATACATTTTCTTACACTGCATGACCAAACCTACATCTCCAACTCAGACCCCCCCACCCTTCCCCATACCTAAGTCGAGTTACGTGCGATGTCTAGGTGAGAGAGTGCAAAGAAACAAAGAAAGGAAAAGATTTCTAAAAGAATGAGAGAATAGCAGGGAGAAAGAAAGAGAGATAGAGACAAGGGATTCCCCAGGCGACTGGAGGGGCTTCAAACAGCCCAGATATCACCCCTATTACACAGCCTGTTAGTGGGGGCGGAGAACGCAGGTGTGTGTGTGTGTGCGTGTACGTGTGTGTGTGTGTTTATGTCTTTCTTGTGTGTGTGCGTATGTGTGTGTGCGTGCAGTGAGCCGTCAGACTCACTCAGGCTCGCTGTCTATCAGCGAACACAACACACACACACACACACACAAACACACACAATGTGCTGCCTCGTTCTCCACCCACAGGTGAGGAGAGGTTTTCTTTGTGACATTATCGGGAGAATAGGGCTACTTTTCATCCTTAGAAGGCAGGATGAAATAGTTTAAAAGTCAGCTAGCGTGAAAACTTCTAACCCCCTCCGTGTGTGTGTGTGTGTGTGTGTGTGTGTGTGTGTGTGTGTGCTTGTGTACGTGTGTATGTGCGCGTGAGTGTGACCGGGTGGGAGATGTAATTTTAATCCATGTTAAAGGCACACGTCCTTTAACTCAGCAGGCACAGTCTCTCTCTCTCTCTCTCTCTCTCTCTCTCTCTCTCTCTCTCTCTCTCTCTCTCTCTCTCCCTCGTTTCTATGGTCACACTTTCACTCTGCCTGGATGTCTCTCTCTGTTGCGTTTACGTTTACGTCTATGCGCGGGTGTGTGTTTTTGTTCATGTATGTGTAATTGGTCTCAAGTGCTCGCAGAACGGTGGTCCTTTATTTTTAGTTTCCTTCTCTTTCCCTCTGTCCTCGCTTGTTTTCTCTCCACCCCTCCCTCTCCCCCTCTCTCCCTCTGTCTCCTGCCCCTAGTCCGTGCTGGTCTCTCCTCCCTCCATCTCTCCCTCTCCTTTTTTATCCCTCTCTCTTGCTCCTGGCCTGTGCTGGTCTCCAGGCCTGGCAGCATTCCTTCCTTTCCGTATCATTAGTAATTGACCGCCGCGGAAAGGGAACGCCGGAGCGGAATGCTGGAGCCTGGCTGTCCTGTCACCCCAGCTGCTTCTGGCTACCACGGCAACTGGGGCGGAAAATCTGGATTTTCGCATTGTCATGGCCACGGATGGATCACACACTCTCTCTCTCTCTCTTTCTCTCTCTCTCTTTCTCTCTCTCTCTCTCTCTCTCTCTCTCTCTCTCTCTCTCTCTCTCTCTCTC